>JYFJ02000166.1:0-214095 GCA_000934665.2 Catajapyx aquilonaris
ATGTTGAATACTGCACACCCTCTTTATTCCGTGCGTTTGGGTGAGAAATCCACGATTTCACCCCTGCACCGTGTCAAGCTCACCCCAACCATGGACATTGATAATGGCCTGCTCGTTACCCCAATATAGAGCTGAAATAAAACTGATCCAATGTGGGGTGAACACATATGAGAGAAAGGAGGAACCCCCCCTAATATCTGCCCCCTTCTCAATTTTTTTTCTTCTTTTTTTTTAGTGGGTCAACGAAATTTTCGCTTGGCGTCAGGCACCGCATAGAGTGGATCCAGCCCAGTTCACACGGCGTTCAGAGCTAAGCCCCCCCTCCTTTTTCCTATCTTCTCGCTCTCACTACGGGACTCTCCTACCGTTAGTTCCTCGCCTGGTTCCGCTACGGTGGCGCCAGGAAATGCGACTTCGCCGGAAGCTACTCTTATCTGGCTTTTTGGCCCCCATCCTGCCCAACCCCGCAAGATTTTTCTCTCTCCAAAATCCAAATATTGGGAAATACCCCCGTTCAAAAGAAAAAAGAAATTTTTTGTTGTTGACAAGACACGTAGAGAGTGAAAGGTTTGCCTTCATTCATCCCCACTTCCTATTGATTCTTCCTAAGTCGCAGGCACTATCGGGGGAGGCTATCATTTCACACTATGCTATTCTAGGTTAAGGGGTCCTGCGAGAGGCCTTAAAAGGATCGTTTGCTTATTGAAGAAAATGTGACGCCAGGTCGTAAATGAAAAAGATGTGCTGAGGAGCTGGAGCACAACAAAGTCCTCGTTTTCATCGGTTGAAAATCGTATTCTTATTCCGAGGCGAAACAGCTGGGAAGATGTAGGCTAAAAGGAAAAATGAGGACGGCTTATTCGTCAAGATGCGTCACAGATTTATGAGCGCAACGTCGCTAAACACTCGTCATCTGGGCAAGGCTGAATTCGAAATGGCTGAGAATGAAAAAGTGCCATCACTCAAGGATATTCGCTCAGGCTTCCCAAAGATTGAGCGTGAAATTGCCCCGTGATATACGTACCGACTTTCGCAGCTCATTTTTCGATCCGACTCCAAAATGGCTCGAGAAAGTTTTTTTTTCCCCTTCTTCTTCATTTTCTCACGGCCACGTAATTTCCGTAATTTCATTACCCTCCCCAACTTTCAGTCGAAGATTCGTTAAGCCCTTGCCCAATTATGAATTGAAGTTGGTTCACACTCAGTGGGATTGTAGTGCATGCCTCTCTTTTGTCCCAATTGATTCTGCCATTTTCCACTCTAAATCGATTTGTAGCATCAAAGCTGACGTTTCGCAACATCCCAGACCGTTGTGTTGCACGCGGAATAATTCGCGTAAGAATTAAACAGTCAGTCCCACACTTCTAGTGTGACTTAACTTGGCAGCTGCAAAGAGGTCAACGCCATGAAACGTATCACGCAGCTCCTTTTTTCTTAACAAAAGACAAATCCATATTCATATAAACGCGTGTGTTGCTCTCAGGAATTAGCAAGTGCTGCAAACAGTGTGAATATAATACGCAGTGCCTAAAACCCTTAGCCCCAGCTTTTGTGCAACAGGTGGGGAACCTTCAAAATGTCACGACCTTCATTTCCCGTCGCTTCCACCCAACGACACACGCTCGCCAACTTGTGTCAATATAATATGCAGGTTAACAATTTGGTTGTGCAGGCGGAACAACATGAACGACTGAAATCCGATCAATTATCCCCGTCACACCAAGTACGCGAGATTAATACGCGGTCAACCGCACGGATATTTCGTTTATGCAATGCGTGCGTGTGTGGGCGCGTATAGGCCTATTTCTAGCCGAGTGATCTTTGGGGACGCACATTTTTGTGACGTCACGCATTTCGGCCAGCATTTAAATACCATTCCTCCCGCTTTCTTCTCACGGAGCTCGGCCGTACTCCTAACTACTGCTTTACTTCCTACTTCTCGCATGTTTCAATGTTTTATGCATTACCCAATTATGCGGCAAGATTTCCACTGTTTTCTTTTTTTTAAATAAAGATACACAATCGAATGCTGCGACGTCACAATGGAAGCAGAAGCCCTTCCCTTATAAAGTGGGTATGACATCACACATGCACGATCTCATCATTAATTGCAGGGGAGAAAAATGCAGATCAAAAACACACTGCAGACTGAAGAATGGGGTTACATATTCCTCCAGGATAAATTCCTCCATCCATTATCCCCCTGGCAAAAATAACACCATTAATCATTTCCAACGAAAGAAGAAGAGAAGCTCTCTTCGTTTTCACTTTCGTGCCCCAACACCAAGAATATCCGTATTATGAAACGCTCCCCTGCCAAGCCCGTAAAATAAACGTGTGAGAACATCCGCATACTCATACATCTGCAAACTACACGTCACCCTGGATTCTGCACGTTTCAACCCCACAATTTAAGCACTTTTACTCTCAATTGGGAAGTTGCATCCATCAATTAGCCACCAGTCTGCTTCAATCGTCACCGTTTTCAATAAACCCTTGTATAACCGCACCTGCTTCAGGGATGCGCCCCAGGTTGGCACCCCGTGTTTCCCACGATCCAAGTTGGCCGACCTGCTGCAGGATGGAGGTCGTCCTGAGGGGGGAGGGAGGGGGGGAGAGGGGGAGAAGGCTTTTTCGCATCGAGCCAATCCGCCAATCCGGCCGTGGGGGTGGGTCTCCCCCCCGCTCAGCTGACGGCATTGCGTGCTCATGCCAGGCCCTTTACTGCACCCTACTCTCTTCTCTCTCTCTTTGCCACTTACCACTCGTTACACTCCCTATTCCGTTCTTTCCTATTGTTGCCGAACACTTGTTATTGCACTTCTAGCTTCATGCCAGATTATAGTGGGAACTCATTACATTCAAAAATTTATGCGGATAATCGACTCTCGGGCCCACTGGGGCTGCGTCACTGTTTACACGCGTCCTTGTAACATGTGACATAACATCTGGCTCGAGTGCTTTATTTGACATACCATGATAGTCGATCGGGGCTGGAAAATATTGCAAAAAGGCTGGTCGAACTATGCGCAGTTCTAATAATAATCGTGACATGTTGGCTCTATTCCTTGCGTTTATAAATCTAGTAGTGTTCCGCCCCAAAACGACAGCTCGCAATATATATTCCCCCTCCAGCCAGGTTACTCGTCCTTGGAGAGTTCCCCACCGCGAAGACAAGCTCTTCATGTTCCAGCTATTTTTTTGTTTTCTTCTCCCAGAATCCTTTTTAATTCCTCCTCCCCTAGCTCTTCCCCCACATCGCCAATCCCTCAGCCCCACCGCGTTTCCATTCACAATGACTTCGATCTTCGCCCCAGAAAATGCATGAAGGGTATTGAGGGGTAAGGGATTAGGGGCTGGAGGGGGAAAACTTCCCTTACTTCCCCATGATCATCGGCGATGTTGAAGCCTCGACATCACCGCCAATCGTTGCCCCGAGATAGAAAAATCCTAGATATGACGTCATCCAACTTCCCAATTGCAGGATCAGTTCCTGGGTCTGTGGGTTGTTATGAAAGCAGCGGGGTAATAGGACACTCCGCTGGTATACACACACACACACAAAAAAAGGAAGGGGTCGAATAATGGACCATATCGAAGCCCACAATGGAGTTGGCAGAAAAATTGAGCAAACGTATTTATAACAGAACTGCATTCGTGGTATTCAGGAAATCGGATTTCTCGGTCTGCGAGATGTGGGCTGGACTGAAAAGAATCTAGTCCGTGAGAAGGAGGTCCGCTTCCGAAGTGGTCTCTGGGTTCGAGGAGGTAGAAAAAAAAAGGAGGGGGTGGAGGGTGGGAAAAAAAATGGGGGAGGTGGAAAGACATCCCTCTTCCATTCCTCCCCTCAAACTCCATGGGGGGAGAAAGAGATGGTTGAGGGGGGAAAGAGAAAAGGTCCAGACAACAAGGGAGGTGACTAGTTGAAAACGAAATTACTCCAGGGCCAACTTACCCCAGGTTTGCCACGGGGAGGGGAACGAAACAACATTCGAGTTTATCCAGCAGACACATCTGTCTGTTTTTGTTACTACTTCCCAACCATGGCCCCCACTGGTAGATTCCTCCACGTCAAGAGTATAAACACCGCCGTCCAATAACAGTAATGAAAGTCGAAGGCACATTAGGCCAGATTGCTTCGGGATGAGGAGAGGGCATGCTGTCAGGGTCATTACCGGACCATGTACCAAAAATTTTCGGCACGACCCCCCTCGCACTTTCCGAGTTGGTATGCAGCATGTTGGTGCAATCCAAGTACCGCAATATAGAAGAAGCTTTACAACCAGCCCTTTGTTTCCGCCAGCACAATTTGATCCGGTTTTCTCCGTCACTTCACGAGTGGACTGCCTAGCCAAGCCAACCAGCTAACGAGCCCCGTGACGTCACTCGAAATGTAAAATGTTACATGTACGATTCGGACTGTCTGTCACGCATCTACGACCTCGAAATAGAACCGGTGGAGGAGGAGGAAGGTGGTCCAGACAGCTTGGAGCAAATCTTGGCAACGTGGTCACGCAGCCTCCAAGTGATTCCGCATCAAAACTTGCCTTATTTTCCCCTGCCTCATCCTTCCTGGAGCGACCCCCAAATACGATCTGGCAACTCTTCAAGGTTGCCGCACCAGCTCTTTGCAAACATGCAGCCGCACAGTCCTTCCCCCCTTGGCCATTACCTCTCCCTCTTCTCTCGGGGAGGTGCCCAACAAAGGGATAGAAATACGACACCTCCTTATAGGAACACATTCCGGTCGACCCGACGGATTTTGACGGGGGAGAGAAGGCTTTTAAAAAACAGGTGACAATGGCGACCTTGGTCCACCTGGATGTAAAACCCAGCGCTCCGGTGCATGACGACGCTTCCAAAAAGGTTTTTGCCGGGTCAGGCCTTCCTGTGGGGTCGGTCATGTTTCATCGGGGATCCTCCCCGGGGGTTGACACCTTCACCCCCTTTTTTTTCCACAGGGGACGCAACGTCGCATCGGTGCAATCTTCCCTAACAGCATCCATCCCGTGCGTCAAATTTTGCTGCCACCCGGTATTGACAAGCCGTCAAAAAAAATACATTTCACCCCCCCCCCCCCCCCTCGCGTTCCCCCCNCTGACCACCGAAAAACTACTGTCAAAAAATTGCTGCACGAAATCAACAGCTCCTGGTGCCTCAAACCCACCTCTGAAAAAAAAATAATTCGAGGCGCCCATTACCACCAGTCTCCCGGCCATGCAAGCTGGTTTGGCCTTTTATCCAGTGACCCTTGCCAGAATCCCCAACCCATTCTTTCTAGACACATGAAAACTTCCCACACCATCATCCGTGACAGGCGGCACACGGAAATGGGAGTCTTCTGCTCAACTAGAGGGCCGGGCACGTACGCCCAAACTGTTAGCTTCCCAGAGAATTATTTTTTTCCAGGGGGATTACATTAAAATACCCCGGTGCAATTGGAGGAGCCGTGGCTGCATTCGAGACGGTGATGTGATGCAACGGACGACGGAGTCACGATATGCAGCCTACGCTCCTAAACCATTGCTGCATAACATATCCCCATCATATTTTTTTCCCCCATCTCCCGTCCTTTCCTTGTTCCTCCACCTTAGAAGCGACCTTCTTCCTCACGTGAACTTCCTAATTCAGTCGCTTATCTAAAACGAAAACCCAATCTCCAAAACCAAGGCCACACAGCTCAAGTGGATTTGACACTCTAACATCGTGCTTGTATGCTCCAAGCATCAGGCGTCAAGATCATGCTATACAAGAGGATGCTTGAAAAATAATTTTTGTAAAACTCATTGCGGCGTACATCATCTATCTCACTTTACAAAGTGGGGGAGAGCCTGCAATTGATGGCGTGGGTTGTCATTTCAAATCACTTTTGGCCCTTCCTGTGGCGCTAGAAATCCATATCCAACAAACTGGAAAGCCATTATCACGAGTCCCTTTATTCCAGGCATGCACAGGAGGAACAAACAACTGCGGCAGGAACACAAAAGGAACCGGAAATGGTTAGGTCGTCACCGTGCCAGCTGTATGGAGTCCTGGGTTTCTCCCTTAATTGTTATTAATATACTTGGGTGTAGCTGTCAACCGCGCATCCATTCCCCGTGTAAACATTATTGCCTATATTGGCCTGGGATGACATTTAACATTATCATTACACGGTATCGATTTATACTGCGTCATTAAAATGCAACGTAAACTCGATGAAATGGAGAATGAAATTTTGATCGTCATGGCCCAAAGGCTTCATTCTGGATTATCCTCGCTGGCCATGTCAGGGAGCGAGAAATTAAAATAAAGCCGGACGTTTACTCCCCAAGGCAATATATAAATAACAAAATAAGCCTCCCTTACTGTACTTATGAATTTTCATAATCCATGTATAGGTTCAGTAAATAGTGTGTAGTGGTCAAAGTGTCAGGTGACAAGAATGTTTTATAGTACTGCAGTAATCTGACGGATAAAAAAAAATTACAGGCTGGTCATTACACTGGAACAGCGAATCTACACGGCTCCCTCAAAAACTAATTTTGCTCACGATAACTGCTTGGGAAACGTCGCCGTCAATTTCAGATATGGCATTAAAAAATGAAGTGAATGTGGCTCAATATCAATCTCTTAAATTACTTTCGACTCTACAATATTAATAGTCCAATGTCACCGAAAGAGCACTACAAGTCAACTCAGCATGACGCAATAACTGACTCGTGATAAGTAAAGCATTTGTCTACACACTTCTCAGGTGGATCCGGAATGTAAACAACGCGTGCCCTGTGAGGAACTCTGAGAAAACGCGATAGTACAAATATAAATATTATTATATATATTCCATGATATGATATATTTCCATCTGTACTTTCACCTCGCAATCGATAAGTAAGTCATTGATCTGTCCGCACTGTGTCCGCAAGTCCTTTGCCACAAAACCCATTATACTGTACAATTACAGCATGTTCGGTTACCAGTAATTTATGTGATTCATAAACTCCAGCAAATTCAACATAACCAACGCATAATGGAAAACTATTCAATTTCACGCCAACCCATGTTCGTGCTATCAAGTGCGTGGCAATCCAAAAAAATGCAATCAGTACACCCATGGAATTATATTAAAAAAAAACGCAGCAAAAACCCGCGGCACGTTTTAAAGAACTAGGATCAGCTGTCTGAAGGACACCAGGCAACTCCACACACGGTCGGAAACAAGCCAAAGCCGCAATGGAAAACTCGGAATGAGAACTTTTTGTCCGACATCATCCGTACAACATATCGCGGGCCGCCAGAAGCATAAAACCGCGATTACCATCGGCCCGCCATATAATACGGGCAGGCCAAGCGAAACTTCGGGGTCATGGAGTAAGTACAGCCCTTTTGAGTAAAAGCAAAATCCGATTACCACTGCGATTGCATTACACTTCCCCTCAAAACTGGTTCGAGCATAAAATAATGCGCACGTCCCGATGAACCCACAGCTGTGCATGTGTGTGAATGTGGGAGGAAGTAAGGAACCCACAGGCAAAACTTCAGACCAAACCAGCCATCGTGACAACACCGCCCTTGGAACCATGACTAATTTCTGCACCACCCTGTTATCTCCCGCCTGCACTTTTTTTCGCTCTCTCTCTCGCTTTTGCTATTTCCAACCCAGGAGTGCGTTAAAAAGCGCGAAACAAAAAAAAAAAACCATTAAAAACTAGAAGGCAAAAGAGGGGTGAGGACCAAAAGCCTGCAATAACAGGACAGGCACTTGAAGCAGTTTGCGGTCTTCGACCCCCCCAACCCCTCTAATTTTTTATTCCATTTTTTTTCTATGCATTCTTTTGCAACCGAGGGCAGCCTACAGTCATCAAAGTTCGCGAATACTCAATCGGGGAATGATTTTTGCTCTTCACAAAATGTTCTGACCCATTACAGTAGTTGAACCCGATCACACGAGCCACGAGAAACGGGGCCAACAACCTAAACAACCAACTGACGCTGAGAGACATTCGCAAAATCGCCTCCCGGGCAAAAACAAGTGCGACTTGACCGATAATCATTATCCCCCCCCCCCCTGCGCACCTAATTCGCGGATGATAACTGTCCAGGTGAGCGTTAACGTTATGTTGCGAATGACGCTTCCAGAAATTTAATAAGCAAGAAATATTACGCAGCAGCTATAGATGTCGCCATGTAAGTCGTTGACAGTGGTTTCACCTTTCTCTTCAGGTGCTTAACTGCAAAGGATAACATCATGTGTGATGACCAATCTGACCGTGAAAGGACCCCACTGGGGCATATATTCTGCGCAATTCATTTCAAGTAAATCACATACACTGCGCCATCGCGAATTCACCTGTCAATACGCCAGCTTCCTCATTTTGACACCGACACCCCCACTGAATACCAATGCTGCATGGCGAAGGAGAGAGAGAGAGAGAGAAGGAGAGATAGAGAGAGAGAAAAAAACCAACACTTTCATAATGTAAATTTCTCACGCAAGGGCCATTAGAAGGCCAGCAAGTCTCTCCCCCCATGTCAGACGGATATTGGTCGGCCTGCAAGGACAGTATATTCGGGCTAGCACAAACACTCCAAACGTGTTTACCTCACGGAAAAGTGCAACCGACCAGAGAGTGGGTGGACATAACTAACTTAATACCGAGCATAAATCGCCGTCCAATCGTATTCCACATCTCCCACCGCATCCTCCGAAAACGGAACCAGAACACCTTGGGGAGTCCGCAAACTTTTTCATACTAAAAAAAGGTCGTTTATCAACAACTTGTGTAAACACAAGGGTGGCAGTCTCCCCCTTCAGGAGGCCATTGTGCCAACTTATTCCCCGAAAAGTGGTCAAAACGCACATGCGTAGTCATACCTAGCAACTAAAGATGATGTCTCGTTGGGGACAGCCTGTTTTGCTCATGGCGGTACACCCCCACCACAAAAGATCCACATTTTTTTGTTGTTGTTGTTTCCCTCCAGTTCAATAATCAATGTGCTTTTGGTGGAATAAATTCCGGGTGCAAACATTCCCACTGGTCATGCACACTGCCAATGAGGAAGTCAACCGCTTCCATTGATCTGCTGGCAAAGTGGAGTTAATGAGTAATGGGCAAACTGCTATACAATGTAGTAGTACCGCCGCCGTGTACTGCTGGCAGCAAAAAAAATTGCAAAAAGACACGCAAATTAGCACGGCATTACCAAGTTCAACTTACACTTTTGAAATGAGCCAGGTTGGTGTTAAACCTATTTTAAAAGCAGATGTTTGAATGTCCCTTGGTGTGTTCACCACACTCTCTGCCTTCTTCCTCCAGAGCCAAATTTGCACCCACCCAAAAATAAACTCTTCCTATTACCAGTCGTAAGCGCGGCCAATGATCCGGATTTTGCAAACAATGTCTCCTAAAGGACTGAAGAGTCGTGGCCTTAGGAATGATTCAGATCTGTGACGTCCCGTATGTGCAGCAAGCGGGTCTACAACCTTGTCGTACCATACTTATATTAGCCACACGTTAGCATTTGCTTTTTTTTATCTCTACAGCTGGTGTTCCGTCAACACCAGGCCATATAAAATGTAACGCCTACTAAAACAAAGGAACGATTTCGCAATGGGCTCACAATGGTTAAACGCGACAGACAATGCGCGGATTCATTCCCATGGTACCAAAACTGGGAAGATTGTCACACTATTATACAGCCAGAATTATCGCATGTGCACCCATCAAGTTAATTGCATTGGAATAATCACGTCAACCGACAAGGAAAGTGAATCTGGTCCCAAACATGCGTACGTACAGCAATTACCGCGACTTGTTCAAGTAACTGTTACTCGATCAACCTCTCGTACCGGGCAATATCATTAGTCAAGTGCAATTAACATTCACAACAATAATATTTTTTCACCCAGATGGCCCGAAGCAAAACAATCTGAAACTATGTCTTGTCTAGTACAAAGAAATCCGAAACATGTGAAGAGGCGGTTCTAAAGGTCTGCAAGAACCAGATGTTAACCTTGAGTTCTCTCTTTCCTCTTTTTTTTTCTTTGTCTTTCTTTCTCTGTCCGCGCCATGCCAGTGAACAATGATCGGAGGGGCCAGGTAGATACACCTGGTGGCTGTCAATTCGATCCCTGAAAGAGCAAGCGAACTAGAACTTAATTCATGATCTGGGAAGGGAAAGTACAGAACCGGGACTCGAACCCCTTTGCCAAACCCTCCCAAAAGCTGTCGAAACATGGTCTATTTCTGCAACTGAATGTATCCTGCCAGCCAGTGAACCGGTTTACCTCCCTTTTTTCCCTCTACATCCACCTTATTTTAATTCACTACAGTACACAACCGTACGCACTACAAGGTAATGACACAATTTGACTTTCCGCATACTGCACACAGGACGAAACAAGCTGTCAAAATGTGACATTTTTCACTCCTTTTTTTCTTCTTCTTCAAAGCCCCTGAAGCACCTTCACACAACCCTGCTGCAGGGGGTGAAAAAAAAAAATCCAGTGCTAGTTCCAACCTACGCGTTTCCAGCGTGCTTATTGACTACTTCCAACCCAGAGTATCTGATACGTCGCTTCCTGCCTCCTGGCAGATAGCATGTGACAAGCTCAACAATATTTTGGCAACTGGGCTTGGAGGTTGAGGCTTTGGTTATGCCAGGTAACATATCGACATTCTCCTGCTTTATTTCTCTTTTTTTTTTTGTAAAATAAAAAAAGGAAGGCAAAGATGGCTGCTTTGCTACCAATTGTTGCGATTCTGGCAAGATGCCAGCACCTTACAATGTTCAGTCAGCATAGGCCCAAAATGCCTAAAAGCATGTGGGTGACGTCACTTTATTTGCACGTTGGGACTAGAGGCACTATTTCTGGGAACTAACGGGAACTGCCAGAACTTCCAATCTGGGTACAGTCACCGACGAAAGTTGTGACCCACGTACGCTGGTTGAGTAATGCTTAGATAACCAATTTGCACATTGCTAACATCCTCTCTCTAACGGCCTGAGAAGTATGAGGCAGCATATCAGCAATTGAGTGAACTCTGGGTCTAAAACCAGTTCTCTTGATAGCCCCATATCTACATATGTCTCAGCATCTACGCACTTATTTAGCAAGCAGAGCAGTCCACATTCCAGCAGCAAATTGCTATATTACTCCTGCTTTTGCCAAGTACCACTGCAGCCACTTCTATCTTTACTTTATTACACACAACTTGGACTAGCTTTATAAATCCCAATATCACCATCATAAGCGTCCATAGCGACAATGTCCCTTTAAATAATGAAGAGAACTCATTGTCCATCTATTGTCATCTTTTTATCCCAACACAACTTGAACCTATTTTTTTAAAATCACTATTTTAATAATCAGTTTTTAAAGCCTGGCTTTGGCCTAGCTATGCTGCTTACATAATCACCCCCCCCCCCCCATTGCCAAAGACTACCTCCCCTAACAATGGCCTTTCCATGCAACAAAATGGCTGCACCATTGTCACCCCCCATCTCTTTCCAACCACCAATTTTTTTCCCCCCTCCAAAAAAAATAATAAGACCAACAAACATGTACAGACCTGTCCACGACGCATTTTGGCCCCCCCGCTTCTCCAAGTTACCCAATTTTCTCCATCACTTACAACACTGCCCATATTACCAACAAGGCGGCGGCCATGTTGCTGTTACTTATCCCCCCCTCCCTTGACACCTTTTGGATTTTCCCCATCATCCCCCTGAATGCTTTTGAAAAAAAGGATACAACTTGATCACGTCAGTGTCCATCCGACGCTTTCCTGCACTCGGGGAAGTCATCCTGCGGCCTTTGGGGGGTCACACAAAACTTCCCCTTCTCTTGGGTCGCGCGATTTCGCCCCTTTTTCGCCCTTTTTGCGGAGTTGTTCAGTGTTTTTTGTGTGTGTTTCTTCCAATCTGGATGATTTTGATCACTGTATTCCGAGGGGGGGTCAAGCTGCCAGGGTGGAGAGAGAGAGAGCCCCTTCAGAAGGGACTTTATAAAAAAAAAAGGGGAAAACAACGGAGTTTAAAGTTCTCAGCTCTAGTCTGCTCGATCCGTCTGCCTCGCACTCTCGACACACAATGGCGACCGTCTCCAGGGTGACGTCATTCCAGAAGCCCCTCCCATCCATCCCCCCCTTTTCCAGCAAGGTTGGAAATAACGGAAGGAGCAACACCAACAATCGGGGGGCAAACAAAGGGTCTCAGCCTGAGGGAGGTATATTTACTGTACATTGTAATATATTCTAGGGTGTGTTGGAGGCTGCATAGGGAAGCAATTTGAGATAGAGGACACTCACGGGCGGAAACCAGCAACACCAACGGCGCTACAGGCCCATTATAACATCCCATTATTGTAACACACCCCCCGGATATTGTTGTGTATAGGGTACCCTGCCTAACCTGACTGTGACGTAATAGTTTCGCTTAATCAGTTTCAGTCAACTGACACATGCTGAACGCACCCATGGAACATCCAACATTTCCTCACACAACAATAGGTCCTATTGTTGTGTGAGGGCATTTCCATGGAAACAGGAAGAGTTGGAGGTTCCATGGGTGCGTTCAGCATATTTCAGTTGACTAAAAATGAGTAAGCGAAACTATTACGTCACAGTCCGAGTAGGCAGGGTACCCTATACAACAATATCGGGGGGTGATATATACCGTAATTATGGGATGTTAATGGGCATGTAGCGCCGTTGGTGTTGCTGGTTTTCCGGCCATGAGTGTCCTATCTCAAATTTCTTCCCTATGCAGCCCCAACAAACACAATGTGTACACCGGTGTACACACCATAACTGCGTAAATACCTCATCAGCTGAGACATTGGGTGCGTTCGGCAGATTGCTGTAGAAATTAGTCAACAAAACGATGACGTCAATGGCAAGTTAGTTTGTTCAACAAGAATGCCGTGACGTCACTCAACAATGAATAATTTTGTTGTAGAGAGCTCTAGAGAGAGTGACGTCATGGCATTATATGTGTCAAATGGGGGCACACAGTTGGCAACCTGGCTGCGGATTCACACGAGGTCGTTCGCCGTTTGATCTGTCGTTGGTTCAGTACCGACAGCCAATTTTACTTGACATGTCAACCACCATCAGCATGTACAGTGCGGATTTCCGGTCCGTTACGCGTTACCCAGCCCTGTTAGCAACAAGGGGGTTAAAAGAGATAGGATAATAATATGGATCCGAAGGGCGGATTTAGGGGGATAGGGGTAGGTAGAGTTGTAGAGAGAGGTGGGTTTGCAGCCTTTTTTGTGTGAGAGAGAAGTAGCTAGAGAGAGAGCATGCGTGGCATGAAGGGGGATCACGTGATTGCAATCAGCTGGTCGGGGTAAACAAGTCAGGCATGCCCCTGTTGCCAAGGGAAAATCGACCGTACCGTCTATATGCACCACATCAAATCATAATAATGAAGGATTTAAAAATCTGGCACCATTTTTACATAAAAAAAAGTTCTTCATAGAAACTGGAGGGTGTTTTTAAAAGGCGGATGTGAGTGACGTCAGAGTCATGCAGGGGATAGTGTTGTCGCTAAGCGAGACCAAAAATCTGGCTTATGAAGTCATGAGGTTAAATGACGCATGATGGAAGGTCGCGTTTTGTTAGTTGCGCGTGCAATGTGCAAACCACATAATTTTCATCGGTACCTGGTATTCATACAGTATTCGCGGAGTCTTTTATGCAGCACTGTTATCAGTGTTTCAAGGGAGGTTTCAAGCTGATGAAACCCCCATGCTCAGCGATTTCTCTAGAGATAAGCATCCTTTGTACTTGTACTTGGTTTTTTTGTTGTAAAATCGGGGTCCGGCTGATGTTACTGCGTCATTGCGATCATTGACATTTGAGTAGGGATGGGGCAAGACGATGGCTGAAGGGGTCGAGGGGGTTGGCTGGCTGGATCTGGGGTCGTCATATTTACACGCTGCACGGGCTGAACACTGTCCACTTCTCAACTATTGATCTGGGATACCGTATATATACACACCCCGGATTGGAAACAAAGAGCTGGCGTTTCGCCACAGCCTAATCTGGCCTATTTGCAGATCTGACTGACTCTTTTTGCGCACATGAACAAAACAAGTTCGCATTACAACTATTAGTGATTGTGATAGGGCTGATTTTTTGTACTTTTATTGCGGGTTACATAAAAACGTGATTAGTATGACTTTTCGCCCACATGAAGCAGGGGGCGACCTTCGGTTTTTATGCGGCTACAAAATTGAGAAATAAGATATGCTGTTCTGCAATTAAACGAGTCTCTTGAGGCATAGCTTATCAGCACGATCATTAATTTTTCCCTTGGTTTCCACTTTGCAATGGCGTGCATAATCAAAGTGCATTTTGCCATGACAATGTTCGCAGCCCTGATTATAGGAACAATGGCCACTGACACATGACGCAAAAAATAATTTAATGCCCGTAAATAATTGCCTGTTACAATCACTTACGCCTACAGGGCGAACAGGGGAAAAAATGGGAGTAATATTCCGACGGGAAAACTTTATTTGCTGAACCATAATTTTTTTCCGCTTTTTAATTGAACGGATATTTTCCCATTGCAACCTTGCCGTTTATTTTACAGCCACTGGCAACAAAAAGCACCAAACTGAATCCAATTACAGTAGCCTCTGAGTACAGGAAGCAACATGAGCACCGCATAAAGTGAAATAAACATTATGAATGTTTTTTGAACAAAAATATCCAATTGTGACGTAATAATTTTTAACAAGCACTGGTTAACTGTTTTAATAACAAAGAGCCTGTTTTAAATGCCAGTTTTCAAATCAGCTGTTTTATTCAATCCGCGCGCCTAGTTGTGACGTCACTAAGCAGCTGGCTACCCTGACTATATCAGCATAATTTCATTTAACTCAATTAATTTTTTTAACATTCTTACATAGTTTAATGAGAAAAATTACATGCATAATTTTAGTTAATTAACCATAGCAACCTGTGTGACAGTGTGCCAGATGTTGTTTGGAACGTCAGCTGTTCGAGCAGTGTTCGAATCAGTTCGAATGTCGTCGAGTTTGTTCTCAGAACAATGGCGGGTGCTTCGAACGTGGACGTCAAAAACGAGATCTCGTCCATGATGGCGAGCAGCTCCCGTTTGCGACGGAAGGTCCTTCTCTTCGCCAGCTTCACCCGACTTGCTGTACTGACAGCACAGGTTTGCATTAACTATAGTAGCACGGTGCAATGTTCCACAAAAGTACTGTACTGAACAAGTGAATAATCCGCAGGCTTTGTTCAACCACACTGTTGAGGACCATGATGCTGATGCATTCAGGTCTCCTCGTGATCCGGATGAAATTGTGACGCCTGCGGACAAGTTCGTGGAGGGCCTGTTTGGCGGGATGGAACGTTGGGACGCACAGTATTTCATGCATGTGGCCAAGTATGGATACACCCATGAGAACACGCTGGCCTTTTTCCCCATGTTTCCGCTGCTCACGCATGTGCTGTCGTACATTCCAAGATTGTTTCTGAACGTGCACAGCTCTGTGCTTCTGTCCGCTGTGATTCTGAACCAGTTGTTGTTCGTTGGGTCGGCCCTGGCGTTGTTTGAGTTGGGCCAGGCTGTGCTGCTGGACGACAGAATTGCGTACAGGTTTGTGTTACTTGAGTTTATGCGGAACATATTCAACTGTTGCATGCATTTGCATTACAGGTCAGCCATACTGTACTGCATGAACCCAGCGTCTGTGTTCTTCTCAGCGCCATACTCCGAGAGCCTGTATGCATTCCTCACTTTCACCGGTATGCTGCTGAGTCATCGAGGATCCATGTGGAGCAGCGTTGTGTTTGGACTGTCCAGTGGCACCAGGTCCAACGGACTGATTAATGCTGGATACATCGCCTACCATGGGTTTATCTCCTCCGCGAACAGGACAATTTCAGACGTGTTGGCTGTCATGCTCCAGTTTGTCAACTGCTGGACTCCGTTCTTCCTCTACCAGCAGTATGCCTACCGACAGTTCTGCCGCATGCGGCCTGACCCGGAGAAGCTCTTCCTTGCCAAATTCTGCACTGACAATGATTTTATGATGCGTGGAACTGTGCCATTTCCTGAGTGGTGCAATAAGCTGATACCGATTTCATACGGGCACATACAGAGCCACTACTGGGATGTTGGACTGCTCAGGTGTGATATTTTTGTGACAGTCTTTTGCTCTTTCCTAATAACTAACAATAAACTGGCAACTTTCTGATGCTCCTAGATCACACATCTTAGCAATAAAGTTGCCGCTTACTCCTATTGAGACTTTTGTTCCCTTCGCATAATTTTTGATGGTGACTTACTGTATACAGTTCTGTAACGCACTGGACTAATTACAAACCATTTCACGTGTAACAGGTATTACGAATGGAAGCAGCTGCCTAATTTTGCTCTGGCCGCACCCATTTTCATCATCCTGGCTCCCTGCTTGGCATCTTTCATAAGGCGGAACCAGCGTCTATGCCTGACATTAGGTCTTAAGAGAGAGAAGTTCCCTACCATTGACAGCAGGCTGCTGCCGTACATAATACATACCCTATGGATGCTGCTGGTCTGTTTGACCTACGTGCACATTCAGGTAGGATTTCCTTTAACATTTATTCAATGTTCTGCTGCATCCTCACCTTCATATTTTGTGTGGACCTTTTTTTAAACAGGTAACCACAAGAATGCTGTGCTCAGCAACCCCTCTGCTGTACTGGTTTGCAGCACAGATGGAAATCCCTAGTGTTCAAGAAGACTCGGATGATAAAGACAAGAAATATGCACTGGAAGTAAGACAACAACTTTTTCTCGGCATATCTATAAAAAAACCAGACATTACAACACAACTGATTACTTTCAGGTGGATTCAGAGGAAAATCTGCAGAGTTCCTGGAAGGTGTTTGTGTTCACCGAGCGACCCTCATCACGAGCTGGAAGACTGATTCGTTTGTACTTTGTTTCGTACTTTTTCATTGGAACTGCAATGTTCTCTAATTTCTATCCATGGACTTGAACTTGTAAAGAAAAGTTATGTATAGGAATACAGTTTTATTATCTGGTTCAAAAGTACATAATGAACACTGTTTTAGCCATCACAGGTATACAGTTCCTTTTAAAAAAGCACTAATATAATACTCCTAAAACATGTAAATGGCAGAACTGTATGCCTTCATGATTACATAAATGCCCTCTTTAAATAGTGTCATTGAACAGTTCTTTGATGCAAAATCGCTATACCTGACTTCCTGAAAGACGGAACAGTCACAGTTTGTTTGAGGAAAAAACCCTCATAACAAACAACACACATGTTGATAGTTAGTTAAGACATTTGTGGCCATGATCACCGTTTTGAAGCAATTTCCATATAAAAATCAATCACAAAAATAGTAAAACAAAAAAGGAAATTACCACACTGTTCCATCCCAAACATGAAAAGTACAGAACATGATCACTTTATGCGAACCGAACTTGTGCGCTAGTCACGTCCAGCTGACACGTTTAAAATGGAATGGAGTGTGACAATGGCCAGACCGAAATATGTATACAAAAGCCAGTCGACCATGTTATCATCTAGTCAATAACAAGATTCATTGCAATTTCTGAGTGATAAGTTGAGCATGGCACTTGCTGTGTTTGCTTAGTCACTTACAAGGCATCCACAGGAAGAACTTTGAACAACCACACAATGTTTGCATCACTTTTCACATTCAGAAATTGCAGAGCGCTTGTCACATCCAAGCTGCATCACCTGATCCACTGTGGTGAACTGAACCGTCACGACTGTTGCCTAAAGTGGCTGCAACCCTTGCTGGGATGCTTTGTCCAGTTCATCTCTCGAGCCACAATCTATGCGGCGGGCTTGGATCGAACCCCGAACACTTTACTGTTCCGCAACAAGTCCATCCTCTCGTATGCATACTGCAGTCTCGAGGCCAGGTCTTGACTGCACCCGTTTTCCTTGATGAGACTGAATCTGTAGGTTCGCACATTCTTGGCCCCATCTATGTAAGTTACTGCACCCATCAGAGGGCAGAGGATGATCTTGGTGTGATCCCTAAAGAAGTTGACCTGCATGGTCCCATTGGTGAGGTGCATGACAACTGCACGGCTGGTACGGAACCAGGTGCGCAGGAAGGGCATACGGGAGATCTCATCTCCATCGCGAGGTTGTATGGAGCCTCCAGCCTTCAGGAGGTGCTCAGTCATGTACCTCTGGAAGTAGTTGAGCAGGCGTACTTTCTTGTCCAGGGACGAAGGGTAGTGGTCCAGTGCGTGGAAGTTCTCAGAGTTGTCACGCTCAATGTACTGCAAGTCTCTGTGAAAAAAGAGTAAGGACAATCTCTTTGAATACAAGGATAACTCAAAGAAGACGCTAGTACATGTTAAGTAACTGTACAAGTAACTGATGCTCGAAATTTGTTTCTGTCACAACACTACCTCGCAAATTTTGAAAAGAAAAAAACCTCGTCTCAAACTTAAAAGACTATTGAGCGTAACACAACAATGCTAAAACCACTCACTTTCCGTTGCTGAGGAGCAGAAGCTTGGTGAGATCATTGAAGATGACCCCGATGGAGTCATCACACAGCTGGTAGCCAAATCCGTACTTGTCCGAGTAGTCGACCCACTTGCTCACCCACACAACCGGTACAGCAGCAGGATCCTCAGCCTCATCTAGAAATTCAGTTGTATTAGGAACATGCCCAACAAATATGAAATGGTGCTACTCTCCACACATTCCTCGTCATCTCAATATTACTGGGCCAGTGGTGAGCCTACTACTTGCAAATGGGAACCAACACTGAACTCGGTTTGTCACAGAAACAAGTCCACCAGGCTTGATGGGTCCCTTACCCGAGATATATGAGAATAGGCCACAAGTCACAAACAAGTGGACAGCATCCGACAGACAATATTGTAAAAGCTTTGCACCAAAACTGTATAAGCGGAAGCTACTGAATTATCATTGGGGTAATACAGTACAGAATTGGTGCAGCGCTATCATTCAAGGCATACGACACTTTTTGCCAACTGTTCTGTACCTTCCATGATGATTTCTTTCTCTGATGGCTTGGCAGCAAGCAATGATGACAGCTGCTGAGCCAGATCTCCCAGATAGTAGTCAGTGGCCTCCTTGGTCACTCCTGGGTTGCTGCTAGGCTTGATTGGGGACCCCCTGTAGGGCTGGGGCGGCCCTGGACCCACGGCTGGTTCTGGAGCATTCACCGCGACTTTCTTCATTATGACATTCCCATCCGATTCAGCTGCAAATGAGTACCAAGTTTATAACAACCGACGGGGGAAATGGAAATGAACAGCCAGCAACAATGCTTTGGCTGCACAGCTAGTAGCAACTCACTCATGCAGGAAATGCCAAAAGCAGCAGCTATAATATCATTCAATGTTGTTCAATGCTCAGTGCCAATGTTGCAACGGTGTGTCAAGGCATAACTTTTGGCAATTATTAGCTTGATAGAAATTAATCCGTGTTTGTGTATTTGAAATGCGAAAGACAGTTAACTACAAAATATTTACTGCTTCAAAGTACCAATGCCATTCCCCATTTTGTATTCACTGCACACTGCAGATATCCATACCCATGGCGTTGATCTCGAGCAGTGGCTTCCTGGGAGCAACGTTGACCACCCGGGAGTCAAACCTCGGTGCTATAGTAAGGCAGGAGACAGGCAGCCTCGGAGGGCAGTAGCCCAGACTGAGGAATTCGTCTGCAAGGGCCTCTGTCACAGTTGGCCGCTTGCTGGGATCAGGCTGGAGCAGGCGGTTGATGAAGGAGCGGGCCAGTCCCCCGACGCGAGATGGGATGTGGTACTCATTCTTCTTGATGCGCATGTACGTCTCCTTCAGGGTCTGGGTCTCAAAGGGAGGCTTCCCCACCAGAAGGGTGTACAAGATGCAGCCCACTGACCACATGTCCACCTCAAAGCTGTGCCCCTTCTTGCCGAGGACCTCGGGGGCAATGTAGTTGGGAGTGCCACACAGGGTGCTGTTCACATATAAAAGTGATGCTCAAAATAATATCCAATGATATTCAAAAATTTAATACAAGCCACCTAACAGCAAGATTATATCCTACATATGAACTAGTAAGCATAAATCATCCTAAACCGGCAAGAATTTCGGTAGTTGTCGGTCGTTTACCACAAAACATGACTGTGCATTTGCTACTACTCAAGCAGTAATAGCATCTGTTGCTTCCCTGTTTGATCAGTGCGCGCAAATATTACTTTATTGTGCCATTAAATAAACATGATCTGCTATCAGTAAATGACCTTCCTTGCAAGTCAACTTGGATATGCTTAACCCTGAGCCCAGCATTATCTGATAACTGCAACTCACGGACAACTCAGAAAACGTAGCAATGATTACAAGTTACAGCCACATACACTCTTCTTTCGCGTTTAAAATGACTTCACTTTTGCTATCACTGTCATGATGCCTTGATTATAAATGGGCCCTTGCAGACGGGCCAAGCTTGGCCGCGGCCCTGGCCAATTTCCAGGAAGTTGGCCAACCTTGTAAGCCGTGGCTTGCCAGGTGTGAACCGTGGCGGCCTCGACCAGCCGCGGCCAGCCACGGCTAAGCTTGGCCCGTCTGCAAGGGCCCAATGACAATGGTGACAACATTATTACCTTAGCTCTTAGCAGAATCATAGTTCAAGAGACTAATGGCTAAAAAATTATGGATATGAATGTTGCAAATCATGATCATGCTCAATGGCATCACAAAATCTGAGACACTTTTAAAAAATTTAAATGGTAGGGACTAACCGCTTCCTTTCGCCATCATAATCTATCCGGGTTGCCAGACCGAAGTCTCCCAGCTTGAGCTCAAGTTCGTCATTCAGGAACAGATTGCCAAGCTTCAGATCACGATGGATGATCTTGTTATCATGCAGGAACTTCACCGCCATCAGAAGCTGCTTCAGGAAGTACCGAGTCTCTGGCTCAGTGAATGCCTTGCGTCTCTTGTGCATCTCCATGAGAGACTGCAATGTAAGGAAGGGTCAAGATCAGGTCAGTCCATTAGACCGGAGCAAACTCTGCTACTCCCTACCCGCCGCCTGCACAGTTCCAGCACAATGTAGACGTTATCTTCGTCCTCAAAGAACCCGTTGAATCCAACAATGTGAATATTGTCTATCTCACGGTGAATGGATATCTCCTGGGCCATCTTGTCCTTCTGGTGTTGCTTAACCAGCAACTGCTTTGAGACGATCTTGCCGGCATAAATCTTCTCCGTGCCCACTTCTGTCAGCTCATAGCACTTGGCAAACCCACCCTGCAAAATTAAAATGCCAGCTGAGTTCAACAATTGATGTTAACATGTATTAAGATGTTGACAGCATTACCACATTAAAACAATCAATATATTCATGTACTCTTAATTTTTAAAAGTCCAACATCACCATTGTTGTCAATCCAAAGTGACAGAAAAAATAGTACCAAAGATGATGGCATTTTTACATTGTAAAAATTGGGAGGCAAATTCTGTCCAACATAATCACAGGCTGATTTTGGCCCAAAATATTTTTTCCCCCTGCAATGTACATCATGCAACAAAAGCAATAAAAATTTTGATACCAGGCTTTTTTGCAAGCCAGTGTTATTCATGATTGCTCTGTTGATGACTTGATTGTAGAGGAAAACAGGGGAGCACAAAAAATCCCAGCCAACACTCTTTCCACAGCAGAAAATCCTGTACTACATAAGCTCTCTCTCAAAAAAATCTAGACTATTACGCATGGAAGCGTAACTCAAATATCATATTAATATTTTTTGAGCATTACAGGCCTACTACTGAACCCGGGGATCGAACCCAGATCTTCAGGTGTGAAAAACTTTGGACCACCATGCTTTAGGTGTGCACTGTTTGACTCAAACAGCCACTGTGTTATTAATATTTTAAATTCATGATTACTCAAGCTTCCTATTTAAAACCCTCCATAAAAAATGCAGCATACACTGCACATATAAAAGCATGTTATGACATATTTTAACAAATTATTAAGCATTTTTATGTGGAGTGTAGAAGAGTCCAGTGCACTTTTTGTAGCATCTAGCTACAGCTGGTAATATGCCAGAAATTTTATAAGAAACCAGTAAATTTCCAACAGGCCGACATTTAAAAAATATATATAGTTGTCCAATCACATTTCCGTAACGGGCCGTTATTGACCAAGCATGTTAACCTCACAAATGCAGCCATTTATTCTGGATAAACATTCGACATAATCCATTTTTAACCCACTACTTCAACAGTCATGAATCAATACCTCGGTGATATGTAAGCCCATTTTCAGATTATTTCCTATTGTACCAGTTCATAAGAAATGGTTCATGACTACCACCGGATGAGTCCAGTCTGAATAATGTATGATGACTCAATGCATTACAAGGTTAAATACCCAATCACAATAATGACAAATATTTCAACAAATTTAAAATATCGCTTAACATGTAACATTTATGCCCAATCCACGTCCCCCAAATTTTTTTTTTTAACGATCCGAAACGACCGTTATGAAAATCCAGATTCATGTAAATTTAAATGCCTTCCTTCCCAAGATGGCAGTGGGGAAGTGGTGGGTTAATAATATTTAAAAAATGGTTTAAACTGACCTTTCCGAGGAACCTTCCCCTCCTGTACCTCTTCCGACTGGTAGGATCCACCAAATATTCGGGTATCTCCTTCGCCTTCAGCTCATCCTTGCTCTTCGTTGCCATCTCGATCAAACCGCCAAGTAAAATAAATTATTTTTTAAAAAAAAGAAGAAGTAATCGAGGCAAATAGAAGGAAGGGGGGCGAGAGATCCCGAGGAGGTCCGTGATCCCCTTAGTGAAGAAGGAAAAGGGCCTCTTTCCTTCCGTCTCCACTTTTACCGGCTTTTTGAAGGCCCAACCGACAAAACTAACTAGGGGAGACCCGATCCAGGGAAACGGGTGTTGATTCGTCGGGAAGGAAAGCACCTGGCCACACTGCCACGTCTCCGGGATTGGCTGCCTTGATTTCAAATGTGTGGCCTGTGATTGGCTGGATGGGGGAGGGCGGGGACTGCCACGGTTTACATGTGGCAGGCTGGGTGCAAAGGACCAATCGTTGCGATTGACGCATGCGTATTTGGTGGATGGTTGGAGCATGTAAATTGAGAGGTGCAGGGGGTGCATTTTGAAGCAAGTTTTTATGCAAATTAGTTGTAATTAATGCTGTACACTACTGCAATGTTCAATTGCTAGACCGTACGTCGTGGTACATGCAAGCCATGCTAGCTGCAAATGTAAATATGTAAATCAAAACAGTGATTAAAACAGTGATCAAAATGCTGTGCGGCACGGATGTAAATGCAGTTTAACTTAATTAATACATATGTGCGCTATGGATATATTAAAAATAATTTGTGCTTTTACGCCCCTTCATTTTGTTAACTAACACAAATTAACAATTTAATCGATAGGGCGCCATTTTTGATTGGGTCAATCGAATATTTTGTGCCGCCATGTTTGTTCATGCTTTTGAATGACATCATTGTTCGAATTTAAACCGGGTCTAATATTCGTTCTAAATTAATCCGATGGCTCCGACTTCTTAATTACGGAGTCCGGATTGGAGCTGGGTTATTAAAAAGTGCGAATTTGATAGTTCCACGTGACCCGATCCATCTCTACTACTCCGGCTGCAGAGGCTAGGAAAAATTAAAGATGGCGTCTGTTCCATTGGCGGAGACTCGTCGTCGGAGGCAGAAGTGGACTCTGAACCCGAGGGGAGCGGTGTGGCTCACAGGTATACACGCCGGGTTGGAACAGGGAGACGAGAGGGAAGGACCTGCGGGGGCAAAGAGAGTCGAAAGGAATGGTTTCGGGGAGACCGAATGGAAGTGTGGTGGGCAGGGGTGCAGGGGAGGGAGATGGAACAGAAATGGAAGAAGGGGGGGTTAATTATTGATAGTTATGTAAACTGTGAGGGGAAGGAGTTATGGATATTGAGGTAACAATTTCCACCTTGAATGTGCTTATCGCCATTTCGATTTTATGTTATGCAGTAGAACTCCGATCATCTAACCTCGGATTTATCCAACTCCTCTGCCTATCCGACCGTCCCACTCCGGAAATATAACTATTTTTCTCATCAAATACTGTAATGTACTACCTATTTGTTTCGCATTGCTTGAGTGTGAAGTACAGCTACAGTGTCTGTATGTATTCATGTCATTATTTTCATTATCATCCTATCCATTGTATCCTTTGCGTGGCCTGACCAGTCACCAGAGGATTCATTATACTGGTCGTACGAGATGGCCAGGTGGATTGTACAGTGTTGGACATTAATCGAGGCATGCTGCTCTCGACATTTTCTGAAGGATAGTGCAATCCGGGCGAGCAAGATTCCTTCTTCTGCCGCTTCGGAAAATGTCGCTAGCAGCATACCTCGATTAATGTCCAACACTATACAATCCACCTGGCCATCTCGTACGACCGCTATAATTAATCCTCTGGTGACTGGGAATATGCTGTGAGTGACAAAAGTTACAGTAGAGTGTGTAAAAGATAAATGCTTCACTATTTCTTACGAAACCATAATATTGTATGTTCATGTTTTCATGCGTTTTTTTGTTGTGGTTCATTCAAGTTTTCTTAGCTCCTCGTATTAGACAACCTTTTTTGTGTTCCGACCATGCTCCGGTCCTATGGGTAACTCATAAATAGAGTCCTGATTTTTAGGCACGAAAAAACCCTGAAATTGGCACGAAAGAACCTCGAATGGGCACAAAAAGTTAACTTTTTTGGACATGTGGAGGATAATGTTACAGAAAATAAAAGAGCCAGAATAATTTTATATGCCTAAGGTATATAAATATAAGGTCACAAACCAGAGCAAAAATCGAATAACACCGATAAACTGACAGAAAATCACAAAACTTGGGCAAAAGACACAAAGTGCAAACAAGCATCACTTGCTCTGGACTCGTACGCTTATAGCCAATTTCCACTTGAACCATACTTGCACAATATGTTGTCAAATATTTAGCATACATGTCACGGAAACATGATTCGTATTCCTTCTGAACGATGTTGGTCCTTTCAGGGGCACAAAATAATACTCCTCAAAAAACCAACAATGAAATATGCCTCAGAGGGAATAGGCCTGGAATAGGCCTGGAATAGGCCAAAAAAGTTCAGAAATTACTGCAAAAAGTTCAAAAACTATCCCAAAAAAGGCCAAATAGGCATGAAAAGTCGCAAAAAGGCAGAATGGGCAAAATAGTTCCCAAAACCACGAAATATGCCATTTTAGGCACTATAAAACCTACCTTTTCCACATCCTGCACTTATGAAACGGATAGATCTCTTCACAGAACCATCCCAACTGTTAAGGAACTAAATAGGCATTTGCCTAAAAATCCGGACTCTACTGATAAACGACGTTCTACTGTATTAGTTATATTATCGAGATGGTGTTGCATACCCTACCTTTGGAACAATGCCATGAAGAAATGAATGACTGAGAGTTATATTCTGTTATGTTAGTTACATTGTTGTTATATTAAGTTACGTTATGTTTCCAGTTGAAAAGTAGCCTTACAGCCTTAGCTGACTACCAACTATTGGCCTCTACTTGTTTCTATCGGAATGTAGGAAAATGAGTTATGAGCGTAAAATCTACCGTTACAATGAGTCCATTTTGATCGGAAAGGGTATAAATTTTGTGTGATTTTTAATACAAACTTGTGGTTTTTAGTGTCAAAAGAATGATAGAGCTGCAAATATTTTCATGAATCGTTTGTTTCAGATACTAATGGCGTGGGTCAGCGAATGCTGCAGAACATGGGGTGGAAGCCTGGGCAGGGGTTGGGTTCGAAAAATCAGGGGATGACAGAGTCTCTACGTGTTACTACAAAAAATGACAACAAGGGTGAGGGAGCACCAAAGACAAGGATCTGATATCTGATGATTGCAAAATGTGGTGGAGTATACTAAAGGGAAGTTTTCTTGTAGGGGTAGGCTACTCTGGAAATAATAACGATGGCTGGCACCAGCAAGAATTCAACTCACTGTTGCGACAACTCAATAAAGACAACGGAGGGCCAGAAAAGCCAGGGGACAAACCTGAGAGGTTGGAGGAAAGGGCCAGGAAGTCTCGGGCTCGTGTTAAGTGAGTGTTACAAATGTAGAAGTGTCTTACAATGTATGAATATAGAAGGCATGTTTTTATAAATTAACCTTACTGGTTATAAATGTAAGTCATGTACAGCATATATCAGTATCTCTCAATTATTTGGACCATTAAAAGGAGTTCAATGAAAGCGTTTATGGTGATTAATCTGTTTAATCATACATGCTGCAAGGTCATTGCCGGTCAAAGCATTTGCATTCATTTTATTATTCTATTGCAAGAGAAGCACACTCGATGCAGTAATCCCTGTGGTTACCTACCAATCATTTCAGTACTGTCGAAGTAAAAACAGTGTGTAGAGAGGAGAAAATTGCCTTGATGCAAAATACTATTACAAATGATTGGATTGTAATTTTTACAATTTTTGTACTGCAGGGGGTGAGAGGTTCAATTGAGGCTTTGATGAATATTTCCCAAGTCATTTCAGTCTCTCAGCCTTTGCACCATAATTACCATTGCCACCAATATATTTAAAACCCATGCATGAGGTATAGTTAGTCTCGCTAAGTATTATGAAAAATATACGTGAAGTGAGAATTCTCACCAGCAAGTTTGATCTCACCTAATTTGTCCACTCACAAGTCGGTGCTTTAATAAATTTCTGCGAATTGTCCAGCAAGTGACAGCAGAGTTTGCTCTATGTATTGACCAATACAAAACACCATTGCTGCAGCGCATGGCATCTCTGCACTATTATAAGGCAGAGAAGGCCCTGACCAGCGGCAGAAATTTTATCCATTGCATCCTGGTTTTGACCAGACAAATTGAGTGGGATTGAACAAATTGGTAAGAATTCTCATTACGATGCAGCATAGTGTTTGGCTGGGTGGCATGAGATGGGGAATGATGGGTTGATTACTGGCTAATAATACCCTAATACAGGAAGTACCAGTCAGGTACCAGTATTACGCCGCTCCATTTTACACTGTTTCACGTTAACCCTGGTTTTAAAATTACACGTTTAAAAATTTTATCGGGAATATTTGAAAAATTTGAAGATAATAACAATCTAAACATAAACACATTTCTGCAACACTTCTGAGTCCAAACACACTCGGAAGCGAACGGGTGGTCCGCCCCTGGCGGACCACGATGAAAGGGACTTAGAGTGATGATATAGGCCCTATGTGGGGCCCGGGGTTTAAGGACCTACATGGTCTGGAATAACCCCGTTAATATCTGACGAAGTCCAAACACACAGCCGTAGAGGCTGTTCTTTTGTTTTTCCTGGTGCCTTGTGGCAGGTTCTATCGATATACAGGGTGATCCAACTCTATGGCACCAACAGTTATTGGAAAAATTGCACAAGCTGCTTGTTTATAAGCAGGTCGTTGCTAAGAGGTGCTATTCCTGATACTCCAGAAAGTATCTCTTAGCAAGGACCTGCATAAACAAGCAGCTTGCGCGATTTCTCCAATAACTGTTGGTGCCATAGAGTTGGATCACCCTGTATATAGTATCGTATTGTTAGTCTTGGCACTCCCCAAAGTACTCCAACCGTTGTTAAATACCCAACGTGTACTGCAATTCTTGCCAAAATAAGGAAAGGAGACCTCAGAACCCCGATGGTCCTCAACCTGGAACCTCCCATTAATCAATCTGTCAAATATTCAGCATAAAACAGCATTAGTACTGCCTATGGAAATATTGTGGAAATGTTGGACCCTCTCTCATGTATCAACGGTTCAAAAAGAATTGTCCCTCGCGTCGAGCGGGCAGCCACGCGTCAGGATGAAAGCAACCAGTTAACTGGTTCCTTTCATCCTGACGCGTGGCTGCCCGCTCGACGTGAGGGACAATTCTTTTTGGACTGATGATACTTATATTATAATTTTATCTCGTTTTACTCTGATTCACTTTCCGCCATGTTTTGCTGGAACCTGTAATAGGGCATTAGCACCTTGAGAGTGTTAGTAATTTTCCAGTTCTAACATGCAAAGCCCAATTTTGATGAATGTTCCTATTCCCAGCTATCGTAAGATGCTACAAGCAAAGGACCTGAGTTCCCGCAGTGAGAAGGACATGGCCGCCATCTTTGGCCACAGAGTGCTACAGGCAGAGGACAGCGCTGAAGGAGGGAGTGAGTCCAGCATCACTGGGAAAGAGGAAACATCTCATGGAGTCACCACTGTCCACCGAGGATCTGTTCATGACTACTTTGCTGCCAAGATGGCTGCCAGAAAGAGGCGAGCATCTGGAGGAGGAACTACCAAGAGGAAGAGGGCAAAGCAGGAAGAGGAAGAAGATGCTAGTGATTCAGAGAGTGATGTTTCAGTCGGAAAGGATGAGAAGAAGGTAAGTTAGGTTCTTGAGGGATTTTAGCTGTCAAAGTAAAGAAACTACCGTATTACCTCACTTAAAGCGGCATGCTGGTGTAATCGAGGTATGCCAGTATAAGGCGAGGTTTTCTTAAGCACAGCATTATCACAATCTCTCTGAAAAAATTATTGTTAATCAAATGAATGTATTACACCATGTTCTACGGTGGTCGGTAAATGGCGGACAAGCTTCAGGTAGCGAGATTCCTTGTGAAAAATCAGTACATGGAAGTGAAGGTCATATTGCTCTACGAGGCCTGGTTAGGGCTCACGAGGCCTCCAAAGTTTGGGCCAAATCATGACGTCACATCCGCCCGCGAAATTCAAACACTACCGTATCGCTACCGTACGCGGTGTGTTGCTAGGCGCTGCCATGTTGACATCTACCACATGTTCACCAAACAATGGAACCGTATAAACTCGCCGGGACGTTGCCAGGAACTCGGCGACGACGGCATGGCAATGCCTGGCAACGTCCCGGCGAGTTCATACAGTTCCATTGTTTGGTGAACATGTGGTAGATGTCAACATGGCAACGCCTAGCAACACGCCACGTACGGTAGCGATACGGTAGTGTTTGAATTTCGCGGGCGGATGTGACGTCATGATTTGGCCCAAACTTTGGAGGCCTCGTGAGCCCTAACCAGGCCTCGTAGAGAAATATGACCTTCACTTCCATATACTGATTTTTCACAAGGAATCTCGCTACCTGAAGCATGTCCGCCATTTACCGACCACCCTGTATACAACCTAGAACACTTCTATTGCCTGACACATCCCCTGAGCAACAGTTTCAATTAAGAGTGCAATGCTGCAAGAAGGTAAGTATACATACCAGGATATTTCATACATTGGGTTTGGATTTTATTATCTGAGTAACGAAGCTTTTCAGATATACAGGGTGTAAATGAATTCAGCCGACAAACTTGTAGGGGTAATAGAGGGGACCAAGACAAACATATTTGACATAGGAAACCGTGTCCGGAAACGCCATCTAGAGGGGGTTCATAGATGAGGAACGGGTGCGTTCAGACGTGTCAGGCTGGCGGCGTTAGCGAGCGGACCGTTTAGTTGCTAGGTGGCAGGCGGATTGTACACACCTTCGCATTTCGCCATAACCTGGCAACAACAGAGTTGTTGTTTATTATCTGCGCGCTACCTAGCATGCTGACTTTACTTGCTAGGTGGCTCTGTTGTTGCCAGGTTATGGTGAATTGCAAAGTTGTGTACAATCCGCCCGCCACCTAGCAACTAAACGTCCGCTCGCTAACGCCGCCAGCCTGACGCGTCTGAGCGCACCCGTTCCTTGTCTATGAACCCCCTCTAGATGGCGTTTCCGGACACAGTTTCCTATGTCAAATATGTTTGTCTTGGTCCCCTCTATTACCCCTACAAGTTTGTCGGCCGAATTCATTTACACCCTGTATTGATACCACTATGCCTTTTGCATCAGATGAACTTGCATATTCTCACAGCCCTGTAGGCCTGTGCTCACACAATTTTCACCATAACATTATGTTAGTACAGTACCAGATGCATTTCAAAAAATTTGACAAGGATCAAAATTATGGAAATCTACCCCTGTTATTGCGGCATACCGGCCACCCCCGGGTTATACCGGCATGCTGGTGGACCTCATTTTATACCAGCATGCAGCTTTCAGCAGGGCCAGACTTTGGCCTAGGCAAACTAGGCAGCTGCCTAGGGCTCCAGCTACGGAGAGGGCTCCTGGCGCCGAAGGCACTTTTTAAAATTATTTTGAAAACGCCGAACTAATTATATTATTAGTGTGAGTACAATCTCAGCTAAATTATAAAATAATTAGCTGTTACATTTTGTCACCATTTCTTGAAGTTGAAGAGTTACTGAAAATGCAAATCGTAAACTTGTAATTAAATGTCAGTTAATTTTATAATGTGTGTAAAAAGGTACTTTTCGACAGTGCCAGCACGTGGGGGGGGGGGGGGGGGGGGGNGGGGGGGGAATGGCCGCCCCGCCTCTTGGGTTTGTACGATGTGTACCTTTTGTAGAGGTACACTGTTATGAAATTAGTATGTATTTTTGGCGTCAATTAGCAAGAACCTTAAAAATTAAATTTCGAGTTCTAGGTGGGGAGGCACTCATGGAGGTGACCCTGAGTTAGAGACGCAGCCCCCCTCTCTGGGCCCCAAAATTAGTAGGGGGCCCTGCTGAGGCTGTGTTGTATCATGGATTTACTCTAATGCAACAGCCGAATCAGCCTCCCATACTATTCATTTGAAAAATAATTGAAAAGTGTTTGACCGCAAATATCTCACAAATAAAAAGTCCAAAATATTCATGCAAAGTGTCATTGGAGACCTTGTTTAAATATGTGTATCACATAAGAATGGCCACATTTGCTCTGATTCACAAATTAGAAAAGTTTTGTCATGGCCCTGCGAGATGAAGCCTATTTGAGAATTTCTGGGGAAGTAAATGTTCAATCTAAAAATTTCATTTTAAACCTTTGATGGTGCTGACATTTTCAGGTCGGCCTCTGGCTTTATGATGGTGTTATTTACGATTGTGTAATTGTAATTAAGACAAGAAAACCCAGGTATCATGTCTATTTGCAGTGGATTTTTTTTTTTTTTTTTTGTCAATTTCAATGTCAGAGTTGGGGCATTACTTCAGGCACGATAATAAAGTTATTTCTGGAAAATTTCTGGGCTGACCCAACCAAATTAGGCCATGTAGTCCATCAATTGACGCATTTTTGCAATATACTAATACTGTAGGCTACATAGTCGCATTGTCTTCACTCTTGCCTCCCCTTCCATCTTCTTATCCTTTTCCTACCTCCTTTTTCCATGGCAAATACACAAGATAACTGGGTTTTGGTTCTGTCTTAATTACAATTAAATGATCACAAATAAGGCAATTGGAGAACCGAAGTCTGCAGCGAAAACGTTGGACCCATTGATAGTTAAAAAGGCAATTGTTTTGCTTGAAATCATTTGTAACAATGAGTCATAGAGCAAGGCCAGCTAAAATTTATAGCCTACTTTTCTTTCTCCATTCTCCGAGAAAAATTCGAGCTAGTAATGTAGTCTACTGGTATGTATAGGAATATAGGTGGATAAAAATAGGATCTCGGCGGGCACCCGAGTTTGCCGTCCACCATCGCCTCTCCCACTTGAAGGTCAAAGTATGTTCAATAAAAATTAAGTTTTTAAAATCTATTATAAAAAGGGGGGCCTGACAGGGCCCGACTTGGTTAACCGCCTGGGGGCCCCGGGGGCCTCAAGTTCGGCGCTGGCTTTAAGTGAGGTAATACGGTACATCAGTAAAAATCTAATGAGGTGGAAAATGTGTGTAACGCTTCCTGTGCAAAAGTCTGTTACTGTATATTCTATCAGTGGATTTTTTAAAGATGCAGCTGTTCTATATACAGTGTATGTATACTCTATGTACATAAGTTAATTACCTATCAACCAGTTTTATGTCCTGTCTTAAGTGCATTGCCAGTAGGAAACTTGCCCACCATTAGTACAGAATATGTGCTTTTAAGTACATTTATTGCAACAGCAGCTACAACTCTGGCCTTCCTTGTCTGGATTCTTTCCCTTACAATAAGTTATCTTCCTGTGCATTACTTTATTACACTGGCCCATTGGGAAACTCTGTGTGCCACAGAATAGTCTTTTAAAGAAAGGTGAACCCGTCAGGTCTCGATTTGTCAATTTGGACCAGATTTTGTCAAAGCTTCTATATTACTTTGTTGCCTGTAATTCAATAATGTGCATGCAACAACGAGGCAGGAAGATGGGCTAGGTATGCAGCAAATGTTAAAGCTTTTTTAACTGGTTTATAGATGCCAAAGAGACACATTGTAACTTAACAACGCGGTCGGAGTTGGGCGGGCGGGGGGGGGNGGGGGGGGGGGGGGGGGGGGGGGGGGCGGCTCCCGACGCGGCGGTTGGCAACGTTGCGCCGCAAACAATCGGATGCCTTGATACTGCTGCCAGCCAAATTCGAATGCCTTCAGGGTTGCTTGATGAAGTGTCATTCTTTGGGTTAACGGACTGCAGCAACCATCATGGCTTTCATATTTCCCACCTCCTTCATTAATACTGTGGTCCCAGCACTCGTCAGATCGGTTCGCGTGGCAGGGGTAACAAGGAGCCCTTTGTTGTGCTCTCCCGGAAACCGATTGTTTGCGACCGGTAGCCAACATGTTTGGAGCCCACCACGCCTTATCAACCCCGCCGCTTCGCTAGGTGCGGATAAACGATAGACTTTCCCTTAATCCAGCTGAGTGGGAAAATCAGCCTCTGATGAGGACACAACATGAGGAGGGGCTTTCTGCACTGTTGTCACATGAGGAGGTAGCAACTTCTTGTCAAGATATACAGGGTGTCTCAAAATTAACTCTTCACTGGAATTTATGGCCCAAAAGTTCTGTGCAGTAAAGTACCATGAACCATGTTGTAGTAGTTCCCCTGGCAGATGTTGGAAATGTGTCCTGCTTTCAGTGTATCCCACAGATAATATTCCAGAGTAATAAATCAGGTTAGAGTAGTTCCACACAGGGTTATGTGATAGGCAAAAATATCCTCCAAGAGCTGGAGTGTATTGAAGAAGACTGGTTCCAAGAGTATGATGCAACTGCACACACTGCCTCCTCGTCATTCCAGTTCTTGGAAGACATCTTTGGCAATTGCATAATCTTGGATGGAATCTGGCCTGCTTGGTCAATCCTGATCTGATTCCTTCAGAATATGAAGACCTCAGAGGAAGAACGACCAAGGTCTACTTTTTGTCAAAAATGGGTTACATATCCCATAGGATAGTTTTACTAGTGTAGAATATGATGGTTTGGTCATGGTTTTGGAGTAATGATCCTAGTCCACTATGTAAGGCCCCAAACATACAATAGAAGGTTATGGGTCTTCAAAGTTTGAAATTTCAATATCTCAGTTTCACCTGAAGTGGACCTTGATAGTTCTTCCCCGGCGGTCTTCATGTTATCTGTGGGGTGCACTGAGAGCATGTCCAAACATGTCTCCATGGCCACAGGGGACATTTCCAACGTAAGGGGTGTGAAAGCACATGAATAATATTCATGCACTTCCATGACACTGACAAATGACAGTTTTGTACAGTATACCCATGACAAGCGGAAATAGCATGTGCCATGGAGTGTCAAAATGTTTGACCACCACCGATGTGTGTGTGTGTGTGAGTGAAAATGCTTGGAGAACAAGCCACGAAGAGCTCCTTCATCCTTTAACCCCCTCATTTCAGTTCTTATTTATTGTTGATCGTCTCATTTTAAGCCAGTGCCCTAAGTTTCACAGAACTGCAATGCTCTACACTACTTCCAAGCCCATTTGTACCCTATACTGTCACAGCAAAGTAGTCTGCATCATTATTTGCCTCTATTTATGTTCTCAGTGGTGAGCATGGCTGGACTGTTGATTGAACTGGATCAGCCATGGTCATGGAGACAGTGTCTGTCATGTCTCTCATGGTCCTGGATGTTTGGGTGAACTGTACAGCACTGTTTCTGCTCTACTGGTTAAGATGTGGTGGCCAATCACATATTGACATAAGCATAGCTTGTGACTGAATGTTTTGAAATTTGATGGTCCATTCTAATTTTGGTTGTAACCTTTTTGTGTGTGTGGAACTGTGCACAGTGGCCAAAATTGTCAGTGTCATGGAATCGTGAGAATCACCTTCTCACCTGTTCATTAATAAACATTTAATTTTGACATCTAGAACATTTTTATGGCAGCTACTATTAGGAGAGGCCCAATGATTTTGAGGTAGGCAAGTCCTCAGAGGGTATACAAAGGAGATGTGTCTAGAGATGGTTTTAGCAATTGCCCTAGTCTTAGTTTTAGTCCTCCTCACTTCTCTTCAGATGAAGTTTTACTATTTTTACTGGGAATTGCACGTGACATTATCAGAAGCAAAAGTGAACCGCAGTTTTTTCCTATCAACATTATAGGGTATTGTGGGGACTCAAGATGGACCTGCACATGAGCTGACTGCATGAGATGAAAGGGGGGAAAGCAGTTTTTTTCCTATTGGGTTTATGAGTTATGATCATACTCAGGGGTTGAAATGGGAATTTGTTATTTTTAAATGGTAGATCATGCTCACTTTTTAGTTGCATTATTCACTAAAACTTGTGTAACAAATTTCTTGTGTTTGCAGTCAGGATGACGTGCTAGTGAGGAACTTCATGCATATTGTGTGGTATTCATGTTCATATTATTACCATTTTAAATAAGTTTTTTCTCCCATAACTCTCTTGAAAGGAGGAAGACAGCAGCGACTCATATGACAGTTCTGAGGATGAAGGTGTGGAATCACCTCAACTTCCTCCACTGAAGAAACCTGACGCATCCCAAGCCAGCTCTGAGGAGGACAACAGTGATGACTCAACTGTAATAGTTGAGACTAGTGATGAGGAAGAGGAGGAAGAGGAAGGAGAGGAGGAGGAAGAGGGTGCAACCTCTAAGACCAGGTCGATGGAGCAGCCCAGCACCCAGAATAACAGGACCACCTCCAACGGTGTCAACGGAGTCGATTATCAGTCAGCCAACTACCTCTTTCCAGGCTCAAACCTAGATAATGTCAAAGGTTTTGGGGACTGGTAGGAATCAATGGTGCAACTAAAACACACGAAATAATTTAAAGTTTTAAAAAAACAAAATTATGATAGGTCTGTGATTCTGTTCATAGGCTAGGTTTTAATTTTTGTTCAAAGTAGGTTAAGGCCTACTGGATTGCAATAAGACGTGTTAATTCTGTTAAGATGAGGAGTCATGTGTGTTATATGTAAAGTCATTTACTGTGCAAACTATGTAAATGAAAACCTTGAAATAAATAAGAAGTTTGTTGTACAGCCTAGTGTTGCAGGTACAAAATTGGGGGTTTATTCTTTTATAACTCACATTACAATGGTCTACACTGTTATACATTTCTCAAAATTCAAAACAAAGTCATGAACATATTTGTAGGCGAAGGTGACTAACTTCAATTACATAAAAAGAAGTGAATGCTGAATATTACCTGTCATTAATATAGGAACAAAATATACTGAACTTGAGGAGGAAAAAAAAGTCACCAAGCACTAAAATTCATTGTGTAGGGGCCCACATAATATTAAACTTTTCATCCCACACCCAACCTCCACTGCCGCAAGGAACAATTTCCAACAGTCTTGATCTGTCACATATCACACATTTTTTTGCTTTTCACCCTCATTTTCGCTGTGAAAGCACGACTCTCACATTCCAAAAACTTCCTGTGAGGCATAGACCATGTAAAGGAAACCATCTTCATCCCTCTCTCGTTGATATATCTCAGACATAGTGGTCGACACGGTAGCCATGCTTCGTTGGTTCACAAGCAAGAAGAATGCCTGGTTAGGGTGAAGCTGCAAGCGTCGCCTGGAAATATAATATTTTGCTACATGATTTTTTGTGTTTCTTCAGGCTGTGGTCCATTTGCTCCTTAAATTAGCCTGACCTTATGATTTTCACCAGTTCAGCCATAGTAACGTGATCTGGTATGAGGAACTTGGTTTTGTCCAGGATTGGGAGGTTCTTCTCAGCATAGAAACGCTCTATGACCACTGGTATCTTGTTGGGATGTTGTTCCCGTATCTGCTGGACCTCCTTCACACGTTGCGCTGCAAGGTTTCAAGGAAATGGAATGTCAAGATAATGAATATCGGTTTACAAACTAATTACTATCCATTAACGTTCCCAGGCTTATAAAGGCTGCATAATAATTACTCCTGAAATACATTACAAGCCACAAGAGATGAAATTCCATGCAGCACTCACCGAAAGTCCTTTTCTCTTTAAAGGATCGGTACATGTTGTTGCTCATCCTGACTGTTCTCGATGTACTTGCTGCTCTGAAAAATTTACGAAATGCTCTTAATATTTACTATGCAGTGACAATTTAATCTCTCTTTACACCAATGATCACATTGCTTATGTTTGCGCCTTCATATTACCACTTCCACCAGATAATGGCACCTGTTGTTACAATATCAACGATTATATAAAAAATTCAACCAAGTTTTCACAATAGCTTTTTTTGCCCTTTGTAATGTACAGGTTGGTCCTCTCCCTGCAGAATTTGCTATGGTGAAATTTTGTTTACCTAGTTCTTCAGCTGATCAACTTTCCTACTGTTGCCCCGCCTCCCCGTTATCTGCGATCTTGTTATCTGTCATTTACGCAGATAAATATTAGACAGATATTAATAAAAATACTCACTATTTAAAATCCACCATGTCTTTCATTACAGTACAGTAGGTCTACTGCAGCCATAATTATCCATACTTTATTGCTAATTATTGTTTGTTGATGTCTGAATTTGTACAGTTTGTAAATTAAGCTTATTATACAGGGTGAAGGGAAACTCGCTGACAATCGCCAGGTAGACTGATAGTACTTGTAAAACTAATAATATAGTGATGTGCAATTAGTTTTCGGCTCTGTTACATTGTTAATGCATACAGCGCCTTTTAAATGTGGAGGGCCGGATGCTAAAATATGAGGTGGGGAAAAAAGTGCACGGGTGTCGTACCCGGATTCTTACTCTGACGGGATGTGATCACCTATTGCCCATGGACGATGTGTCAGCGGACCAAGGCCAGATTATTCGGAGGCCCTAGCTGGCTTTTGCTTCTTTGAAACTGGAGGAACAAATGTGATGTCACGAAACTTTAAAAGGGTCGCACACATTAACTACGCAGAGTCGCTCAAAACTAATTGCACATCCCTATATTAGTTTTACGAGTACTATCAGTCTACTTAGCGATTGTCCGCGAGTTTCTCTTCATCCTGTATGTTAAAACGTGTATTTATGTAGGACTCAACTTATGTGCAGGGTGGCTTGGAACCAATTACCGCGGATAACTGAGGGCCGGCAGTATGTGCGCAGTATATGGTGAGGAGTATCGTAGCGTCTCTGAAGTCATTTGCATGCTCATGCAAACATCTAACCTTGAGTACGGTACTCCTGAATACTTCGAATGCCACTTTATCACAAATAATTTTATTTCACCCTGAGAAGTTACCCCATCAATGACAGTTAACAATCACTGTAGGAAGAACCCTCGCTCTTTGGGGTACGTCAAACTGTTTCGTCACACTTGGCCAAACCACATAATTTCCATTGAATCTCATGTACAAGAACCTAGTTCAAGTACTGCTCAAATCTGTTCTATAAACACTCACCAAGGTTCATTGATATGAAGCGCAGTGTCCTGACTGGACTGCTATAGTATTACAGCCTTACAAACAATTTCGCAATGTAAGTGAAACACGTAAACAATTCCATTGAACAACTACTTTTGTGTCACTCTTGTCCTGCTTTTGTCCTCTACGACTTTTCTACCCTTACATCACCCTTTTCTTATATGCATAACCCCCCCAAACATATATTTTTTTTCCACCTGATTCTACCGCCTCACCTGAGCCTGACTTCCCTGAGCTGGATATTGCACCTTCCGCGTCGTAGGCACAAATTGCGTCTCTCGTGAGTGAAGAAAATGTATGATCTGTCGTCACATGAATATTGTCTGCACAATCAGTACGCAAAAATGTACACCCTGCTTTTCACGTGCTGGTCTGCAGCGCTCCAAGCGGCTGATTTCACAACTTGATCATCAAATGAAGCCAAAAATACGCCCAATGAATTCTAGTTCGCTACTTTGTCCCTACAGAAATATATGTCGCTAGTACCAAGTAGGTATGATTGGCTGCGTCTCTTTATTCCTTCCACAGTTTTTTGGACTTTACCACTTAACCAGACGTTAATTAGATCTCAGGCTGTTAGGCATGTATCTCTATCACTTGCTACAAGTAATGTATAGAAATATATCTGAACCAATGCACTTTGTTCGTTTGTTGTTGTTGGTAAGAAAACGCAGCCGAGTCATCTGCTGTTCTTTGTGAAGGCGACGTTGCCACATGTGCCACAATTTGCGCTCCAAATTTGAATCGGAGGGTGCCCAACAATGCGGCTGAAAATTACAGCACAATCGTGATTTTTCGCTGTTTGTTGTGGTTTGCAGCTCAAACGATCGGGTTAAGAACGGATTGGGCGTCGCGTCGTCTCCGTTTCCATATAGCAGGTGGTTTTTATTTATTCCTCAAAAAGTGACTACCATTTGTTGATGGGTTCTGCTAATAAAGCAGGGTGTCCTTGGGGTGTCCCACTCGCTAGTGTTGGGCACCCCGTATCTTCTGAAATACATTTTAAATAACCATCTTCCAATAACTGCCCTGCCTTTATAGAAAATGGTGATTTTTCGCACAATATTTTTTTTTGCACCTCTGCATATACGTCTTCGTCCCAGCAACCATTTTACAGTAAAGCAAGTGCTTCCTGTACTGATCCACGGGTATATAAGCAATTTAGGAGGTTTTCCGCTGAATATAAGAGCTGAAAAAGGCGCATGATGACTCGTGCTGGGGGCGGAAAAAAAGGGCAATGGGTTACCCTTCGAAACGTGTAAAGGCCGTGACAATTGGATCCATGTTCCCACGTATATGTATTTGCGGGGACCGGAGTCGTCCCGTTCGCATCAACGCCTCTTCCTCTTCCATTCCGATGAACGGATTTCCGCAAGGGGCCCCCCCCTTTCTCTCTCCTTTTTTAAACCATTCAAGAGGCTTTTCATAGCTCGTCCGGTTCAGAGGTGACTCCTGGACATTTTTACAGATGACTGGGACGTCGACAAAAGGGTGGGCACGAATCGGCCTTGAAGAATTGGAACACATCATATGGGCCCAGAAACGGAGAAAATGCATTTTTTTGACACTTATAAATTGTAGGGGTGACTAATCAAAACGCTGAATCTCACGTCTATAAATGCCCCATTTTTGGTGCTGATTGCTTGCCTTTGATTCCATAATAAACCAAACTAAACATTGTACAGTGCAGCATTAGTGCAATGACTGAATGACATGCTATTATTGTTTAGAACTTTAGAATTTAGATGAATTATTATGAAAAATGGGATGAGCATGTCCAAAACATTTAAGGCGAAACTACATATTTTTCCCTATAACTATACTTGTTTCAACGTGTCCAGGTACGTTTCAGTTGGTTGTAAGCCTACAATATTTCAAAAATTATCTAAACACTGTAAGTTCACAGCTTTGCTTACTTTCGGTCCTTTTGTTTGGAACTTATAAATAATAATCTATACGTACATGGAGTTCATTAAATTGGAACATGTCAACATAACGAGGAAAAGTTACGTCAGAATATTTTCGAATTGCATGGTATTTTACGATAAAAATCAAGTAAATTCACTATCAAAATATTTACATTCCTGTGTTATGTATCCCGTGTTCTGTGTGCTTTGTGAATTAATTGCACGCATGCTGGGCACCAGTAGGAATCCAGCTGATCTACATATTATAACGTTATAGTAGAATAATATAATTCGCACCGTATATAGTAATGTGTGTACAGTTCGTGTCACTTACTGCAGAGAACGCGTAGTTTCATTGACATTTAGGTCTAGTATGAATAATAAATTCATAACGTCACAGCTAACGTAGTCTGCTAAAAGGCAGACAAATATTTAATTTCGAGAAACATGGCAATTATTTACGCCTGCTTTGCATTCCTATAGGTTCTCGTTCCGATATATTAACTTGGAAGTCAACGAATACCTATATTTGCTGAATTTCCTCATACTGTACTGTACATTATTACTTGGCAAACGCGAGCTATACATATACATCTGTACTTCCAACAGGTGGGAAATTGATTAGCTGGATAGAAGGTCGAAATAATTTCGTACATATGCGACGACTATGCCGTATATTTATCAATAATCCAAACCATTATGCTATCTATACCGTGCCCTACTCTTTCGTGTGCCACGGTTAGGTATGGCACAGTGCGCTCTATTTCAAGTACGCCTTTGTAATCCAGAGCAAATTTGTACACATAAATGAAGTATTCCCACTATGCATGAACGCAAATTAAAGGGCAATCTCCAGTTACACACCAGCATGTTTTCCCTCATTTGAGCTGCTAATGGTATTTATTAATGCGGGAAAATCAACAGGCATATATTTTTATAGTGAGTCGGATTTAGTTTATTTGTGCCCGAATTTTCCTTATCATTAACAAACATTTTATTGTATTTCTCAGCCTTGCTGTCATCAAAAATTCCATCTTTTTCCATCTCGCTGTATGAAAAAAAAAAAAACACTTCCAACATGGCAACCCCGCACTGTTCAACCCGTACAAAAAAAAACCATTTCCAATCCTTCTTAAAACCCGCCAAAACTCCACTGAAATAATCCCCAACCTTTAATCTCCCTCCAAAAAATTGCCCATCTAAATAAAACCCGTTCAAAACCCGCACATTTCACAACAAAGCCATCGGCTCATGTTTACACCACCAAGTCGCACCAATCATACGGTAGGATCGGATCATTCAGCCAATAGGAGCGACCGAACTAGAACGTGTAATCTCGGCCAATCTGTGCGCGAGTTTACGACTCAGGAATGTGCTCTGCGCCTACCTGACCACATACGCTGGTTTCTATTGGTCCAAACCCCAGCTGTATTCTAACACCAGGAAGCCGTGTCCAATCAGATCCCAGGTTACAAGGTGGCTGGAGACATCATCGGCCCTGTACTGAGCACACTATTTTTGGGCCCCCCACCACCCCCCCTCCTAAATTTTGAACCCTATTCACCCCCCTCCTTGCACCCCCCCCCACCCCTATCCCCCCCCCCCCCCCCNATGGCAGCTGCAAGCGCGCCCGAAATGTGCTTGCCGTCCCGCACCACCACCACGGGCGACCTGAGAGGCAGTGCGCGCCGGCTATGCGGTGCACGGATGGACCAGCGCTGACCATTTGATTTATTATTACACAGTTCGGGGGTGTTGTTTTTTTTTGGAACAAGCGCGGGGGGGGGAGGGGGGGGTGTGTACACACACTTTCAAAAAAAAAAATTAAGAAAAAAAAAAATAAGGGGGGGAAAAAACAAACCGGGGATTCGAACAGTGTGTAGTGGAGTTAATCACATGGGCTTGATGACCGGGTCCAAAATGGACGGTTGTGGCGGTAGTGTGTGGCGGATCGGTGTCCCCTCATGATACCAAAGGGAAGATGCCAAGGAAGGGTAAACCCCAAGGTAAGGGTTTTGTTTGTTATAATAGTGTGAGGGGGGGGCAAGGGTAAACAAAGAGTAGGGGTGGGGGGCGTCACTCCCACCCCCTGCCCTCCCCACTGCAAACCTCATGTCTGTGTTTATGATGACAAAAGTACACATGTATACATGTCCAGTGGGCATGTGCTTGGGTGGGTTCAAGCATGGCTTCTCCTTACCAAGCAATTGTTTGCTAAGAATGGGTTAAAACACATTAATCTGATTATTCTGACATAATGTAGCGACATCTGACCACTAGCCAGTCGGTGTTAAGTTTCTTTAGTGTTGCTGTGGGATGACATTGTTGCCGTTAGGACCGTGAATGCCGGATTGTGTCAATGTATGCAAAGGTTTTTATGGCTTGCATTTCATTTTTGGTTGTTTGACAGCAATGAAATGTGGACAGTCAAGACTTGACTGACATGGCACATGTTTCACGGTGGGGTAGTTTTTCAATGCTGCTGATTTGTTGTCAAAAATTAATAGTGAGTAAAAACCTTATCTGAGTGCGAAACCTACTTGTGCATGGATTGTGGCCTATAATATTGTCAATGATAAAACAACACCATCGCGACATTGCCCTATAAGGGGTAGTCAGCGATGAAGGGAGACTCAAGTTAACTAATGTCAATAATGGAGTGGATTATTTTAACAATGTGTGTGCAGACATGAGGTTAATTTTGGAAGTAAAAGCGAAGTTTTAAAATTGCACCTGGTTGAATACATTAACGGATGCTATTCGTTGTTTACTAATAATTTCCAACAATAACATCAGGGATTTTTAATGTGTCCAAGTTGGTGCAACTGGCCTAATTTTATAGTGATAGTATTTTGATAATTGTTCATGTAACTAACAATCTGTTGTCGCCACTCTTGTTCTGGCTGTTCCAATTGCGAGACATGGCAGCATTGCCCAATAAAGTTGGCAACATATGAACTGCATTGTAAATGCCTTTTAGAAGCAAGAGTTTGACAAACCCATGTGATATTCAGGTAGGAAGAAGCGACACTTATGTATTTTTGTCAGTACGTAAAGTAAACAAAACGTTGATAAGAACCTGATTGTTGCGTAAACAGCAGCCATGCACGAAGCAAAGTTAACTGTGATACTCCCATGTGTGGTCATCCGTTTTGGCCGTAGTAAATATTTAGTACATTTGTTTAAGCTTAGCTGTTATACAGCAGCAGCTACATTGTAAGGTTGCAGAATATAATCATATCAAGTCTAATACGTTGCTTAATAGTAATAATAATAATAATAATAACAATAACAATAATAATAAAAGTAGTTTTTTTTTCCTCTCTCTCCGTATTATGCAGGTCAACTGGGAACTGCTGGAGATGACTTTTCCAACCAAATGTAAAGGTTTAATATTAATGCCTGAGAGGTTGAACAATCAAGTGAATCTCATACATTTTTGTCATAATGTCTCACCCCTCATTCATGCTGGTGATGCTGAAGAGAAATTTAGTGCTCCAATTTTTAAAAGCTTGACAGACATCACCTTTGTAGTTAGTGTTATTGCAGTGTGTTTATTAATAGCAGTTGTGCCTTTAGTCCATTTTTTGTTAGAGAAAGGAGTATAGCGTATTTTATTTGAGAGGAATTTATCATAAATAAATATTTTAAAGCATGTTATCCAACAGCTGTGCTAGTAGCTTAAATAATTTTTAGGTGTCACATGCTGGAACATTTTTGGTGTTCATGTTACATTTTGAGTATAAGATTACTGCGTTGCAACTGCACTGGAGCCCCTAACGTAATTTTTATAATTTTGAGGTTTGGTTCCCTAAGGTCAATTAATGCCCAATTACTCTGTGTCAAACAAAGACTGTTAATTGGTCCTAATTGTTGTGTGAACACCCGGCCCAAACTAAATAACTTGCTTCTCCCTATGGATCCATCCTGGTGTAATTGACATCAAAAAATTTAGCTCGTCATAGAGCCTGTAGCGTAATAGTAAAATGTCTGAATTGATATTCATCTGGGCACCAGTCTTGTTGTAAGCATTGTTGGAAATGTGATAGAAAATGCTGTCCAAACAGAATTATAGACCTGGGCTATAGTAGTTCATTCGTTGTGGCTAGAATTAATATTTCCATTGTAGTGGCTAGTTAGAGCATAGCCATTGGTAACGGGAACCATATTGGTACGCCTTTGGGACTGGGATGCTGCTAGATGTCAGCATGATGGAAATACATATCTTTAGAATGAACAATATGAATGTAACAATTTGTAACTTTGGGGACTTACAGTACATCGCGATTCAGGGGATATTGTTGTTTAAAATGAAGCCTCATTTAATGGCTGGAAGGACTGCACATGGTTGACATGCATTCTGTGTACCAATTGTGGGCGGTTAAACTTTATTTGTGGAGTCAATAGCGCGGGTCTACTTCTTGGAAGGCATAGGAGTGTAAATCTGCTCAAATGGAACACGTGATATTCATTAAAAGCGCAGACCAAATGACTGTGACAGATTCTGGAATCAAGCTCATGGCCTTGTTTTTGGGTGGCCTGTGGCTATTGGATAACAATCAGATCACTCTCACTTACCCAATCTTCCCCACTCATTGGCAAGTAGTAAGTGGGAATGGTACATTGCATTGAAAACCTGAGTAATTTGAGGAATTACTGCTCATATTGCCAATATTTTTTGGCCAAAGTCATACTTTACATTGATCGAAGTCAGTAATGTACTGAACTGTTATTATGTTGTCAGAATATTTTTCTTTTACTGTCAGTTTATTCCAATCATGATAATTTTGACTGTGAATGGAATCACATGTAAATATCCAGTAGATCTTTGTAGGGAAATAAAAATAATATCTGCTGAACTGAAATTTAAGAGCTACTAAATAATATCTGCTGAACTGAAATTTAAGAGCTACTTAAAGAAGGTAGACTACCTTGAGTGTTGAGTCTGTTACACAATCCATTGATATTTAATGTCAATGACATAGAAGGAATTTTTTGTCTGTCATGAAAATGTCACGGCATTGTGTATGAGCCAGGCTTCACTAACATTACATAAGTAACAACTGCAGATAGAAAGAAGAATGGGAGCATTGTAATAAACAGTTGGTAAATCATGACAGCTCTTGCATAATTAAACATGTGTAAAACTCTTATTTGTTTGCACATTGACAAATTATTATGACTTGCACGAAGAAAATGTTTACTTTTGAGAGGAAATTGAACTCCAGGCCTTTCTGGACTGAGCAAGAGAGTGGTCATTTATGTATTATACGAAGCATATAAAATAAATATCGCACACCTTATACTTGAACATAAACATAAAGTGATCACTGCTTGATCCTGATGGGATGATTTTCTGAAGAATTTGCAGTGTTTAAAAAAAAAGTATATCATTCACCTCCAGTGGAATAATTGTCAACTTGATTAAATTAGACATGGTTTTGGGGGCTGTTCTGTTGACATTAACTGGTAAAAGGTACTTGTTGCACTGGGTATGTGTAGTGCCCAATAAAAGTACACATGCACAGTACAATGGATCAATATAGGCAAGATTGTAGTTGTTGGATCTGGACTGGTCACAATTCATGCATTTCCTTCATGGTTTGACTTGTGTTTGACCTGGTGTAGGTTGCACCATTAGGTGGGTGCATTGACCAATAGCACTGCCGCTATGGGGAATTTCCTTGTAAAGCCAAGCAGCATCTCTAGAATTGTTTTGTTGCAGTACAGTCACATTTTGTAGTGAGTTATGGTGTACTGTCGAGAGTTAGGTGGCTTTGTTTAAATGTTCCGTTTTATTTCAAATTGAATGATGGAGATTTTAAAGTGAAGGTGAGGTTGTATTGACCAACCCCAGACAAATTGATTAAAAATAAAAAATTTCGGATGTGGGAAATAATTGCTACAACACGAATTCACAGACATAATATGTAACAGATCCAAATGAGTATTATAATTTGAAATGATTTCCGAGGACAATAATATCACTTTATTGCAGGTTAGTTTTGGTAAAGGATGTTATAATTAAGGGACACTGCTAAAGGTATCTGTGGGCTAATTATATGTGGACATCTAACAAGAAAATTGTGCAGCAGGTAGAGAGAATTATAATTGACCTCATGAACCTATAACTTAGCAGTTGGCCATTTCAATGGCAGGATGAACATTTAAATAATAAAACACGAAATAGCAATTCATGACACTTTTCATCCAGCTAAGATAAACAAGTCATGACCTTTTCAGGTTCACATTAAATTTTCAGGCCACAGAGTTGTTGCAAAAACAGTTCTTATTTTGCAGATAGTTATTACAATTGAATTGTGTTAAGGCTCTAGAAAAGGTAGCATCATTGATGAACATGGATGTTTATTAGAATAATTTTACTCAATTCTGGAATGTAATTTGTTTGCTGGGTTGGGTTTCTTTCTTCATGCATAAATCAACAGCTGATGTTATTAGTTATGGCACGAAAATTTATGTTGAAAAATTATGTAATTGTGTGAGGTTGCAAATTACGTACATTACATTATGTAGGCTGCATGAATGAAATATTAAGTACATGCAAAAATACATTATTTTTTTCATTACAAATTGAAGGTAGCATGTCTTCAGAATTACTGGGTTTGCTGGCAACATTAACACTTCATGGTACATGATTATACCCCAAGGATGATTAAAAACCAGTTGTTGATATTAACATCCTACGATTGAACGAAAATTACGCTGCCAAATTACTGGGTGCGGCAGACGTAGTGGATCATACTTGAATGTGATGGACACAGTCCAGTAATGTTGTCCCAGTTCCTATCAATTTAAGGTCAGGCGACTTGTCAAGACTGACGTTAAATTTTTCATGGGTAAACTGCAACCCATTCAATGCTTGCAAGTTGCACATTGCAACAGCACGAAAATCCAGATGAAAGCATATAGTATTGTGCCAGTATACATATTTGCTTTATGAATACAGTTTGCATCATTGTCGTTTTGGTTGGGTAGGGTATATTGTTGGCTCTTTTGCTTGGTTCATAACACCTTTTTTTCATATGACATTATGAGGACATATTTTTGAATAGGTGTCTCTGTTAATAGATATTTATTTTGAATGCGAGTGTATATACAGAATTTTCAACTGAAAATAATTTATGACATGCGTGGATAAAGTCAATTAGTAACTATACACATGAAAAGGAGTCAGTTTCTTTTAGTAAGAAAAGTATTGTATGACTTAAAATATTTGACACTATAGACCATATCAGTTGTCGAGGTAAGCGAGAAAATGTGTCTCAGTCACCTTTTACACGACCACTGTTGTTTATTACTTGTTGGATTATAATCCTTTTGTTTTAGTACGAGTACAAGCCATTATTCATTGGGCGAAATGAGCATTTTACGAGCAGGAGCATGCTTCATCATTTCATCGCCTCCAGTACAAGTCCTGCACATTACTGGCCACTTGACACATTGTTACCATTAATCAGAACCTCCTCCTGAGTCACCTGTCTGGGGTGTAAATATTTTGAACCATTATCTGCTGATTGAATGGGGGCGTACCTGTGACTTGTGACGATATACATGGATTTATTACTGCCATGTTTTTAACATATGTACAGGAGCCTGGAATTGTTTTTTCGGCTAAGTATGCAATGCATGTTGTAACAGACATTACGAAACATGGTGGAATATTTAAAATTTCTTCTAAAAAAATCGTGGGTGGATGTTGCTTATTAGACGCGTATTGCCATCTGAAAGTTGTCTTATGACAGGAAATGCTGGAGTGTTAATTCCCGCCATGTGTATATTGCTTGCCAAACATCACGCATCAGGTTAATCGACATGGTGACTCAGTTGTGCGACAAATCGTTATCCAGACCCATAATTAATGTTTGTTGACAATTGCGCTTATTCTGTGTATCGAAAGTGCCAATAAGGGCCGCGTAACGAGGACCATTGAGGATATTAGCCGATGTAAACGTAGATAATGACACCTTTCCGTGTCGTTACTTTTGTGGGCATTGTTAATCATAACTTAACAATGTTGTAAGTGTTAATTAAAGCCAGAGAAAGCAGTATACTGTAGACATGTTATTGGCCGTGAGCATTTACGTGGACAATGAATCCGATATCTAGCAATGTTTGAGCACAGTAGTAAGTTGCAGAATCAGTAAAAGTGAATATAAGACGGGAAATGGCAAACTTGTGGCAGGATGCCTGTCTCACATCTATTTCAGGGAGCTGGAATAGACGGTGGAAATAAAAAGCATCGGTGTGTATCAGTGCTGCGTCCGTTTATTTGTTGACAACTCTCATTACAAAATCAGAGAAAAGTCTTAAGATTCGATGCATGCGTCATTAGTTGAAGACTTGCCTTCATGCAGGAGCACGCCAATCAAGTAGATTGTAACATAATCACGTGACCTTCACGGGCTTAATAGTAGACTTAACCCGGCTGCTGCCGGCTTAGGCCATCTTAAAGCTCATTACCAAGGCTTAGGAACAGCTTTGTCACACAGGCTACTGTCATGCCCGTGCAGATCATACTTGCTATAATGCAGGGCGATGATGGCACGTTTTGGCAATCTGCATTTATCCAGACAATTTTCTTCTACTATTCTACCTGCCAGGGCGAGGCAATAAATGCCTGTTGTGCGTGGATTGCACTATTCCGTGCAGCTGTGCAATCAAATCCAGTTCGCCAAACATTGATTAGTCGAGAAGACGTGGATGACAAGGAAATGGTGGTTTTGGGGAGGGAGGGAGAAAGATAAGCACTGGGAAAAGTTCAGTCATCAAGCCTGAGTTTAGATTGTAGATCTGACGTCCTTTTCGGATGTGGAGTTGATTTCATCCACTTTGCCCTCCCCGCGCTTTTGGACCTCTGTGTGTAAACGACAAGGACATTTACAAAATGCATGAGATGACTTATTTTTGCCGCGTGTAGATGAACTTGACAAATCAATTCAGAAATACTGTAGTTAATATTTCACCTAAATGTGCATATGTGCTGATGACTGAAATAATTATTATTCGATGCATTAAACAAAAAAATTCAACTCTGGCTCTCTTGTAAAGTCATAGCAGAGTGACCTGTGGCCCATATTCACCGAGCTATAAGTGTCACATCCGTTACAATTATTAGCATCAGTTTTGCTCGTATGCCATCCGCCTCACTGCACCCGAGTACATTTTGGCTCTTCTTGAGGCCACTCCTATTTGTTGTGGGGTAGTCAACAGAAAATACTGCGGTGTGAGTTAGCTGGTAGAACAGGATGCGGCGTATAGGGTGGCCATGGGGGGAGAAAAATACATGTGTGCGCGCCGAAACGCCTTCCAAGAGCGCCTAAAAAGGGGAGTTATTTTTGCAGGGATTGTCAGTTGGAAAGGGGAAGTGTGAGGGAGAGAGAGAGAAGAGGGTAGGGAGGAGCAGGAGAGAAAAAATTTTTTGGGGAGAGGGGAATGGGAGGGGGAAAAAAATGCAGGGCCAGAGCTGGAACCCAGAGAAAGAGGGGGGGCATGGTTATTGGTGGTGGTTGGAACTGCAGCAGTAGGATGGTAGGGAGAGAGGGATGGGATGGGAGAGAGGGAGGAAAGATGGGGAGGGCTTGTTTTTGGGGATGGGATGAGGTGACAATTTATTTTGCCTTCCACCTNGGGGGGAGATCCTCTGGGGCTTCGGGGGCCCTCGGATCTGGGGAAAACTGCGGCGGATGTGATGGTTTACGAACCTCCCCTAGTCGGCCTCACGGTTACTAATAGGCCGCTTGAGCTTTCCAGTTGGAGCATTTTCGGCCGGGTATTGTGGTTTTTTATCCAGACTCCCCACCTACCAACCTCCGTGCCCACCTCACACACAAGATGGTGGGGGGGTGGTTGGGAGTGTGTGCCGTTGGCGCGAGGTGTGCCAGGGAGAGGCACTACCCCGAAGCTACTTGTAAACAATTTTAAAAGGCCACTGTTACAAGGGGCGTTCAACTCCATTTTTAAAACTGAATATCAGCACAATATCATTATATTTCTCATGAGGGAGTGCGGGTATTACAAAATGTATCCCTGGACTTTCAACGTGAAACCTGAATTTTCCAGGAGTGGTCAACCGAGCCACTTTTTTTTCTCTCTCTCTCCCTACTCCTGCTCGTCTGGATGCAAATGCTAGGTGTGGCGTTTTAAACGGGTGCGTACGTTTGTAAACATGCCACTGGCGGTGCAACACGTGCGTCGTGAAGTAATACGGAGCTGGAGGAACACATGTATCCGCTCGAACGCTACGACAGACACTACAGGACGCTGTCGGATTGGTTTCCTCTCTCTTTTTTTTTGTCTTCTCACCCCTTATCCTTCCCCACGGCCCAGAAAAGGAATCCTGGGTACTGCCAGCATCCCAGTCTTTGGGCTGGGAAGATGAGAAAAGAGAGGTATCGGGATCGAATCCGCCAGGGGGTATTGCTGCTTAGAGATCTGTGTCGTAACGGCCTATCCCTCGAGAGAGAATGCAAGGGGAACAGGTTGATAGCGTGAGTCAGCGTGCTTGCACTCGAGTCCTTTGACCTAACCGCCCCTTCTCCATCTTTTTCTTTTTTATGTACATATTTTTTCATATCTGGTAGAGCCGGTGTGTAGGTACATGCAGAGAGTGAATGTGCCAAAGGGTGGGATAGGGTTGATAACATGGTTGGATAATTGAAATAATTTGTACCAGAAGCGACGTGTAGGTATCAGATGTTGTGACATTCGGCTGAGGTATTATTCGAAGACTCCGGCTTTGGTTGGTGCGACTACTTGGTGGGGATATGCGGAATATAGCTGGGCGGGAGGGATTCTTCACGTGATGAATTTTGTGTTGTAGAGAGATAAAAGATGAGTCAGGGTTACGCCCGTGGCGTCATCGGGAGCTCCTGCTGGAGGAGTGAGTCGATACGGGGATGGAAAACATCGTCCGTGTAATATTTTTTTGTACAAGTTCGATGCCAGCACTTGTTTATCTCAGAACGCTTGACACTCATTTAGAACACGTTTTTAACACTAGAAAGGCTCTTTTTCTGCCCCTTTAAACTGGATTTCAGCAGACTGTTGAAACCAGTAATCGGCTTAGATGTCCATAATAAGACAGTCGACTAGAAGTTTGGAGCCTTCTGGCTTTCGAAATTGGCTCTTGTTGTGAAATGGCTGAACCAAAATCCTGTAAACCCATATAAACCTTTTGCTGCCGTTTTCATCTTGAGCAGTAGCTACTTTCTCAGGCACCAAAAACGCAATATGAGAAAGGCACTTAAATCACTTGCTGTATAAAATGAAACTTGTTTAGTGTTTCAAGTATCGATTTGCAAAACCAAGTAGCAGTGCTTCGAATGCGCAATATTAATTTGCACATTTCCTTTAGTGACTGAGGGAACATCCCGTTTTGTCGGGTTCACAATGCACATAATCGACAAATTTACCGACTTTGCTTTTTGTAATACCTCGTTTTGGCACTTGAGAAAGATTTCAGCAGCTTATCTTACATTAAACGACTCGGGACAAATCTGAGCCTGAAACTTTGTTTATGGCAACGAAAGCAAGTCGTAGTTTCGGTTCACCCAGTGCGGTCGCCTGCAGAGGATTACAGTGTGGCAGTGGGCGCCGAGAGTGGTGATTACAAGTCTTGTCGTGTTGTGGAGGGCTCTGCTATTGGGCTGGGCGAAACGAGAAAGTTTTTGACGGGCAAAAGTTGTTGGCGGGGGAGGAGGAGAGACGGAAGAAAATGCTGTTCGATTGCGAGCGCTCCCCAAAAGATGACTGGCATAACTGTGCGTGTTTACAGTCAGCAGGGCTGAGCCGAAGAAAAGAAGCAGTGACCCGACGGGGCCCTGGACCGCTTTTAGCCTCCGACAGGTGGGCTTGGGAGATGAAGTCCTTGCTGACAGCACAACTAACGGACGTGGAAGGGGGACCCCCACCTCCCCTTGGCTGTACCCTACCCAAGAACTTTCTGAGAGACGTGCTACACGTTTCCTCTTGATGTCACGGGGCCTGCGTTTGTCAATTCCGTGCAGTTGCTTGTCTCGTCTGCCCGAGCGATAAATGTGTGTCTGTCCGAGTGAGGAGCCGAGGAGGCGTCGGAGACATGAGGACATCTGTCACTAATTACACTCACTTGTCATCTCGTCCTTAAATGAGCGCACATCTTCAATCAGGCGTTGTTTTTGGATCTGGGAGCGAAGAAGATTCCATTGGTAAAGCGCCTCTCGAAATGTCACGTCACCCTCCTGGTGGATAGGCATGAATAAAATAAACCACTTAAATGCCGTGCTATTACAACGAGGAAAAGGAGAAAGAACCGTGTTCTAAATCGCGTTACATGCGGTAAAGTTGCGCATTCGTGCGTTTAAAGATGAGCATTATATCAATTATTAGACTCAGCTGGGATAAAACACGCGGTTGAATCAACGCTTAACCTTTGTTATTCGAGAATTTTCAGCGTGACTGCAAAGTAGGTTGTAAGCAGCAGGCTTCTCAGTTACTCGTGTTGTGAGCTGCAGGCGGTGGCACCTACCGTATCATTGAATCGACTTGCAGTGTTCTCCTTGTGATCAGGCCTCCCATAGAGAAATAAAAAAAGGGGGACGAATGATATTGGATGAAGTAATGTGTTAGGTAACAAGTCTTTAGGTAGAAAGATACTGTATGTCACTTATAACTTATGTGTGGTGTTGTAACCTGCTGTGTGTGTTTTGCAGAGAGCAGTCCATATGAAGGCATCCGGGGTCGGTGGGAGGCAGCCTGTGTGGGCCAGTTCCTCAGATTGTTCCAGTACAAATTCAACTTCTCGTGTGTCACTGCTCAGGTGAGTAACCAAGCACCCATAGTGAAATTAACGCCTCAGTGCATGCCAATAGTGAAAAATCGTCTACACGAGGGAGAGATGTGGTGGTGAAGTTAGGGGGCTCTGGGGGAGAGAAAAGTGCCTCGTCCTTCGAAGGAAGGAACTAGCATCTCCAGGCCCTTTCAAGGCCAGCATTTCTGCACAGGTAAAACAAGCCAATTACAGACCTGCTCGTTAAAAAAGAGTAGGTGACCGCTGATGTCACCTTGCGAGATTCGGGTTATCGGAGCCGGCCCACAGGTCGTAAACCTTCTTCAGACGATAATGAAAATGCATGCATGTGAATGAAGGGGTTGCGCGGGGAATGGCCGCTGCACAATAAGAGAATCCCTTTGTAGGATTGCCGGCCATGTTAACTGAGGCGTGTGCTCATGGCCTGAACGGGAGTACGGAATTGGAAGCAATGTCTGTGGGAAATATCAAGTGCGGTGTTAGTTTTGGGATGAGTTGAGCTGCTGCCTAGACCACAATCGCGCTCCCTAAGTGCGACATTATCAGTCTATTGCGGCGCGGCGTGGGGTTATTTGGTGTGCTTGCTTATGACCACAGTGCTATTGGAAACGAAGCCAAATGGGCGTAGAGCGTGAGGTCCCAATTCAACAGGTTATGAGTGATACGCTCCACTGCATCCACGTTAGAGAATGAGAGTGGGTGGGGTGGATTGGGGGAGGGGATGGGGTTAATTGTACGATTGTATTCTTGTGCTTTCTCCAGGCACTGGCATGGAAATAGACGAGGAAGAATTAATTATGTCTATTAATGAGCTGATTACTTGTTTTCACTCTACAAGCAGATGAGAAGACGACTCGCAGGGGACAAGTGAAGTGTCGCTCTGATATTTTGAAAGTTTATATCGAGGAAGCTGAATTATTTTGAGAGACGTCTGCAGACCCTTGAGTTAACTTGTATATGGCGACATAACCGCGTGAGAGGCTAATTTTTTATGAGAAATATTAGTTGGCAGGCCTGATTGCATTTCGACATGTACCTGTATCACCGAGCGACGATGACAGGTTGCTTTGGATGTAAACGTGTATATCGCATTCATACGCATTAGCTGTGGGAATGGTGTCAGTTTGATTGCAGATATACAGATCAATTCGGTGAATAGTGTTCAATCTCACAGTGACTTGCTATGCACGTAAACAGCTGGCTGATATGAATAGCATAAACGAAATAGACGTATAAAGCAAGGTCTATTCTGCTGGAACAGATTCTATATTTCCCATGTTTTTTATGGTGTAATTCCAGTCGCACAAGATTCCTCGTGCAGGGACACATAATAAATGAGAAGCAAGTTATTTATAACAACTATATGATTTTCACAATCGTGACACCTGTACTTTCGTAATGGTAATTGGAGTGCACAAACCTGCAAGTACACGGTACAATAGTAGGATTTGTGCAATATAAGCCTGCCATTACTATATTAGCCAGGTCCACCCCGCTCGATTACCACTTAACGGAAATAATATCATTTCGCAGAATTTGTTGCACGTGAGTCACGTTATATGAGTCAGCGAGTGCGCTCTTGTCCTCTTATTTTATTTACTAGTAAGGGACTAGTGTCCTGATCTTAAAATATTGAACCAGGACATCATGCTTAATTATTGATTAGCAAGGACTCGGCAGATGGGAGATTAGGGCCACGTTTCGAACCGTCTCACACCTACGTAGGTATACATAGTGTATAGCGTAGGGGGCTGTAGAGTTTGTCATGCGCGCGGCAGTACCGAATTTCGATTTAGGTTTACACATGGAGAACATTAGAGAATGTGTGCGAATCGTATGAAATGGAGGGGGGAGCTCTCGTGTTATGCAGCCTGAAGGAACGGTCGGATTTACCTTGAGCAGCTGATAAAATGAGGTGTAATCTGCCAAGTTTTTTATCTGGGCGATAGTTCTTTGCAACGCGTTTAAGGCGATCTTGGCAATTAATAGTTGGTTATTGGGTTGTACGAGGAGGCGTACGTCAATCATTCCGTCATCTCGGCTCGGCGAACTTTTGAGTGTCAGGTGTGGCAAGTCTGGAGACGGTGCGGGCTTGAATAGGTGGCCCTCCCACCCACACCCCTTTCGCGGTTGTATACGGCACCGGTTTTGACGACGGTCCGTGCACACTCGTATGGGCCGAATCGATGTGGCGAAAATCAGTGAATGCGGGCAGCTACATTGTCACTTGTTGGTATCCGCAGCCGAGCGCGTCCCCTTTTGCGTGCGGAGGAGGTCGCTACCGGGAATAATTATTATGCCTGTATGCACCGTAGACGTGGAGATGGTAGCGATGCTTAATGTCGTATTTACGACTGGGCTGTCGCGCATGATGGGTCTCGTTGCGTGAAGGGAAGCTGTTGATTTGCACCACTGCCGCAGCAGCAAGGTAAGAATTTTTTGAAGGCCTTTTCCAGCTCTTTGGATCGGGACGAACTTGCAATGGGCAGACATGTATACAGGTACGACGCCGGTTAATGGTATATATCCTCGGATTTGCGCATCCGTGATGGGGAGGTTGGGAATCAGAGCTGATGCAGGTTTCCGCGTTATGCAATTCGCATGTGTGGTAATCCTGGGAATAGCATACGGTTGGGTTATGCAAGCATTTGCATAAAAAGCGTAATGTTTGATGAACATGTCATATCTCACCTACACTTTCAAGGATGTTTGTATGTTGGGATTTTCATGGCCACTCGTTGTGACAGTTTTTTCGCCTCGTCGACATGGAGAAGCTGCAGTCTGTCATTATAATTCACGTTGTTGTGGGGGGGAACAATTAGCAGCCGCCGACAGGTTACACGATCCGACGAGATACACTCGTTCATGTTGGTCGCTAGCGAGCGAAGATTGAATTAAGATTTTCAAAAAAATGCAATTTTTTACAATCACACACTGCCTAGAAAGGACCCTTTTTTACCATCTGATTTTCTCCAGCGCAACGTTTGCAGTGTCTGTTCTCTTTTCCGAAGCTAATTTCTTTGCACCCTGCAGGTTAACCGGTGACCCTTCAGATTCGGGGTGTTGGTGTTCCGGGTGATTAATACTCACATTCCCAGAGCCGTGACGGAGAAGCATGAAAGTTGACAGCGCCGTGGACGTATGCGAGAGGCGATATTTTTCTATGCGTATCGTTGCCAACTTTTTGCATGGCATGTTTGAGTCAAGCGCGAGGAGGAGGAAGATTCACTTGGAAATCGGAGGCCCGCTGGTTATTTTGCGAGAGCTCCTGGGGGCTGGTCTGGAAACTTCCTTCGGGGCGGTAAATTTAGCCCGCTGTGGCATTTATATCGAGAATGCTCGCTGACGGCTGATGGGGGGAGGGGGGGGGGAGGAAGACCGGGGAGGTTTTTTTGGGTGGGGGTGGAAAGAAACCGATCTGGGCGGGGCTGCGGACCAAAAGACTTCGGATCCATTCCTGCGGACCACTGCTCCTCTTGTGTCGCATGCTCCCACCGAGCATTATTTAGGAGTTTGGCCCGTGGGATCTGTCGGTGTGACCGAGCCAGGCCATATATCCGAGGGGCAAGAAAGCTTGCGCTCGCGACCAGAAACAAAAGCGTTCGGGGCCGGCTGAGAAGATTCATGCTGTCACCCGACTCTCCGCTTGTGGGGAAGACAAATGTCAAACGTCACTTTCGCGATAGGTGACTTCCAAGTTGGCCGCCTAATGTATTACGGGTCGGGATTGAGTCATGGCGGGGGACAAGTTTATTTGGGTCAGTAGTAGACACCCGTTACTCGGGACAGGACCCTCGCTGCGTACTCCTTAGCGTTATGGTATTGTTGTCGATGAAGCTCCCGTACTGTGCGAGGAATTTGCTCAGGTGCCAATGTCGTAAATTGAGAGGAGAGTTCGCACTCTTGGTGACCAATTTTGGTACCAGCGCAGGTTATCCGATTGAGCAATGCGTGGATAACCCTCGTCGTATCATCTGGGGAACAACTGATTAAGTGGGCTGGTCTGCAATAAGAGCAGTGATAAGAATACCGCGTAATCTTAATTTCTTTGCGTGGGGGTAATTCGTACGGACGAGTTGTGAAACGCGCAAGATTATTTCTCAAGGATGATTAGCGTTTTGCGCTATTAGAAGGAAAGAAGCCTTGAAAGCAATTCTGCATATATAGGACGCGGGAAGTACACAGGTGTGCAGATGACAGATACAGAACAGTTGGCTCATTCCCACGTGCCAGAAACACTCATTGACACATAACAGCGGTATTGCGCTTTGAGGTAAACTGTGCGCTGCCAATTGGTTATTATTAGGAAAGAAGAGTGGCGCTTTGCAACGTTTATGCAATTAAAATATTGTTGTCGCCGCATTGCACACCTAGATATTAAAAGTAGGGCCTCGAAAGCCAACGATAGCTTGATTAATATTCAATATGAGGGGGTAAAAATTGGTATCGTGCATGTAGGGCGGCGTGAGTGCCACAGGGGCAGCGTCAGGGGTGATCATACCGCAACAGTTATGGTGGTGGGTCGAGGTATAGATTTCCCTTGTTTATGGGCTGGACCCCTATGGAGCAGTGACGCAGCCCACTTGTCGGGTCTAGTTTGGCTTTCAAATTGGACTGGCAAAGGCGTAAAGCACCGCTCTCTGCTCATCCGACATTGATCCGCGGAAAAGTTGGCTCTATGCTGCCTGTTATTTTTGACTCTTCTTGGCGGATTTCGCTTCTATTTGTGGAAGTGCCAGTATCACCCCATATGCTTTCGAATTCCGCATAGGCGAGGACGTCGCGAGCAGGGATCCTGTTCCATCGTTATGATTTCTATTTTTACATTGTTGCACGGGGAGAATGAGAGGGCTGCCACTATATGCACCGAGGCAATAAGGTGGGGGGTCTCCAATAGACTTTGGTTCGACCTGAGAGGGCTTCGTGTTTCTTTCGTCATAATGAAGATTCTATTGCCTCGAACTTTTGGACCGTATATACTCTTCTTTTGGCACGCAGTTTTAATTGACCAATACGAACTGAATGACGAGATTTTTTTTAAAGCGCCATTCCAGGGGAATGTACGACGAATGTGTGATGTGGAATGTAGTTTTATCCAGTGCCTCATCTCTTTCTTTTCCTCTTTTTTTTTTAAACTGGTGGTACATCCAGTCTCTGAACAGGCTTTGTTGCTGCAAGGAGGGTGTATGGTGGTGGTTGTGTTGGGAGGGTGGAAGGAGGTTATGCAGCTTGTAGCAGAATAAATTACAGGATGTTAAGGGCCACGAATGAGTGGCTAAACGGAAAAGCAAGTGCCTCTGGTTTGCTGGTCAGAATGTTTTGCTAGGGTGGTAATGGTTGCGCGTGGAACACACAGCGGGCTGTAACAATGTGCGTCCAAGAATGTTATGTACCATGTTGTTATTCCTAATAGCGAAAACCCGATGTGTTTACAATAGTATTAGATCAGACCTTTGCACAAAAGAAGTGTCAGGCGATTGCCAGTGCTATACTTGAGCATATCTTTGCGCACTATACGGTATAATTATTTCCTACGTAAGAAGCTATTACTCTGGTCGTGTAAAGTCATAGAAGGAAGTGCAATGGGCATACTTCGATGTACCCAACGGAAACCTGTAATTGCAGCAGCCGAACGGCTGTGACATGTTAATTTTACACCGTTACGTTCGTTATATTTATTGTTTTTGACCGCGCTGCAACACAATAAAAACGCTTGCATTCCCTAGTTTCCGTAATTTGCACCACCGGGCCTGATTTTGCAATTCCGCTGTGCATGACGTTTTTAACCCCGGAGCAGTGAACGTAATGACAGAACGCTGAACGACATCACTGTAGCAGCCGAGGCCGAAATTAAAACAAGAGGAAATGTAGCCACGTCCGGGAAGCATTCTCGTGATGCTTGCCGTATAGAGCTTGCACAGTACCGTAAATTCATTAATCCGCGCACATTATAGCCTGCAGAAAGATTGTGTACATACCTGGCAAAAGTTTTTATTGCAGGTGGGCTACAGAGGCGCAGCATAGGCAAAAGGGGAGGGAAGGGGGAGGAGTAGTCCACGCCATCATCAGTGCCCGGGTATTGTGCCTGTATAGCATATGGTGCATATTGCCAGGAGGGGTTGGGCAGCGTGGAATTGGAGGGGTGGGGAGGGGGCAATCTGCATGTGAGGGGCACAAAGCTATATGGAGGATGCTGTGGAAATGTCAGCGGCAGGCTCCGTCACGAGAGAACGGCCCGCACTCTTTTTTTCGGGGAATATATTTTTTTTTCGCAGAGTTGCAGGAGAGGGGGCCTGGGCGCGAAAAGCATCCCGCGAAAAGGGCGGCGGTGTGCGGTGGTGGTGGCATTGCGCTCATTTCAAAACAAGGGGCTTTGCAGCCGACGCCCCGGCTCACCCCGGGGTTTCAATTTATTCTGACGTGGAAGGTGTTTCAGCACGTTACTTTTGATCCCCACAAAGCCGCTCCGCATACAACTCGGGCGAGGATTGTGTCAGCAGAGGTGGTCGAGGAAGGTGTCCACCAAGAGGACGACATCACATTCCTGCCGGTCGCAGCCTTTCCAATCAATCGCACGCTCCGACCCTCGCCCGTCCATTAATTTTTGCGGCTGAGAGCAGCGCGATGGTAATTACGGAAAAGGCAATTTTTACGCCCCGTTCAGTGTTAGTCAAACCGGGCGTAAATATTTACTGAAAAGTGGGGCTGTCATTAACGCTGGAAATCCCAGACGTGCTAATGCAGCGGTCGAGCATATGCTGCGGCGGTGGGTACATATGTACAGAGATGCTGCTCCCGAGGGACTCTGCCACGGGGTGGACACCAGGCTGGGGAGGGAAAATTACCGGGTTTAGGATCATCCGGATTGTGAATTTTCTTGATTCTCTATATGAATTACACCTTCCCAGGTGTAATCGCGTCAGGTGGATAGCAGTTTTAAATTAGTACGAGGAGGGGAAAAAAAGATGCTGTAGTGTTTTTATTGGGGGGGGGGGGGGGNGGGGGCTCCGGCGACGACGTGCACACCTTGGTTTTCTTGCTCGCAAGAGCCTGCTGGAATTAAGTGGGAGATTGCTTAATGGCTTCTGGGCGCTCCTTCCAATCCCTTGTCCACAGATGCCTCCGCGTGATAAAGTCTCTCGAGGGGGTTTTCCAGACCCGCCCTCCTGTCTGCCCAGCGACTATCTCCGTCCACATGGTTTTGCAGGAGACTCATGGACCTGCTGGAGGATCTGCATAGGGTTAGATGCTACCCCCCTATGTAACAGTTGTTGGATTAACTCGGGCCGAAAACCTGCTGGTGGTAGCCAACCTGCAGTGCTGCTGGTTGCAACTACTTTATGACTGTGTTGAAGACGCAAAACAATGCTTTGCTGATACGAGACCACCAGAGGACACACAGAGAACGACTTGCTCCGTCACAGTCTGGTAGGAACAAGCAGCGTGACAAATTGAACATGATGTCCCTGACCTTATGATTATGCATTCTTCCAAATTAATTCGTGCACGTCATCTATTGAATGGGAACAATGAACGAGAGACGTAAAAGTATACCGGTATTTTAATTATCTCTGCGCCATATTATGGCACGTGGTATGTCGCCCAGTTTATAATGTCAGGAGAGATACGTATACACTATACATATACAGTATAATGGAAAGGGGGATGGGGGGAAAGTGTATAACATTTCAATGCTGATTTTACCACACAGGGTGATGTAGATTAACTTGAATGTTATTGTCTCAAGACCGCTGGAAATAATATCTGATGCGTGTATTTATTGCAACCCAGACTTTTCAGGTGCAAGCAATAATTATGTGCATTGTTTGCTGGAATTGCATTATGGAATGCTTTACCATTCATGTAGCTTGTGGCTTTCGAGGTGACTTTCGAAAATGTTCTAAAAAGTCACTATTATTAAGGAACAGTTTTTTCTGCAGGTGTAAAAAATGTCTAAAATAAGCACCAAATGACGAACAACATCAAATATATATATGAGCATCAGTTTAATGCTTCGTTCACGATCAACATATTCCCCAGTCCCGTATATACACGATAACTGAAAATGGTATGAGATGTTATAAACTGAAACTATTGATATTTTGACAATAACCACTCTGAGAAGATATTTCGGAATAAATTGTCGTGATTTTCTCTCTCTTTCAAAGCGACCACACATAGTAGAGATAAAAAAAATATGGCCAGAGACCTTCCGATCACCCTGTACCTACTCATTATGGGAAGGGATATATCCCATCTCCGCCAAAGTGGTCGCAAAACATAATATTCAAGGAGGTCTGTGTCCGCCTCCCAGTTACGGGCTTCTCCCGGAACGCCTGCTTGCCCTGGGGCCAATACCCAGATGTCTGTTCTTGGATGTTCTGACAAAGGTCCAGATATTATCGAAAATACGGCCGTCGATATGACGCTATGATTTATGGCATACCCTGGCTATTATTTCCATATCTAATGTTGATTTTATCGGAAATAACTGTTCCAGGTATTTTGAACAGTTTGTGCTGTAATGATGGTCCTACCCAGTGTACCAGTTTCGGTGAATGTTGTACTATCGGACGTTAAGAACTTTTACATAATTTAGCTCTCAATGTAAACGTGTACCGTCCATATCCCAGAATTCTTCGGACTGCAATGTCACACATGGCAATGCATGTCCAGTACGAGGCCCATGGCGAGAGTATTTGCAGAGCAAAGGTTTCGGGGGTGCTATATCCGTCCGTAAATCTCCGGTAAAGCGGCAGCCAAGCGTAGATAATGCACCACACATGCAATCAAATTTCCCTCATTAAAGATGACCCCAAGAATGGAGAGTGACGGGGAGGAAAACGAGTGTCGGGCGAGAATCGATGGCCGGACCAACGCAGTCCGTAATAGGAGAGATGATAAAGTACCGTGCACGGCGGGACGCCACGTGCTTTCTCAAACTGATGGTTTACGTTGGCCGATCACGTGTGGATATCCATTCTTACCCACCTCACCTCTCCCCTCACCCCCTGCGGTTTATTTTATTCGCCACATATCTAAACTGCATTACTCGTACTTTGCATTGCACATGGCTGGCAAAGGACTCCATGCGGTGCTCATTAGGTCCACAGTGACAGTCAAGGTCCTGATTACCTCGGAATAAATTGAAATTTTTGCGAATAAGTAACCGGTGCGTGCATATAAGGGCGGAACATGGCGACTGGCGGTAGTACAGGTGTCGTCGAAGACAATCCCAATTTGCTAATAATAAGGCGGCTGAAAAGTATTGCGAAATACAAGTTTGCCTCTCCTTTTTTCTCTTGACCGATGTGTCAGTGTTTCCGCAGTTACCTGCCAGATCTATAGAAAGCGTGAAAACGCTACCTTTATTACAAATTTTACAGAAAGGGTCAAGTCCAACGGTGTAGCATCCGGCAGTTGACCTGTTTAAAGCTACCTCTTTTGATGCCGTGTCCTTTTAGATACTTTGACCTACTCTCTGACCCACACTCTAAAATAGGTTAGGTCTTAATAGATTGGCTGGCACCTTGGAGTGGTCCGAACAAGGAGCCTTCGATGGAAAGGGAACGTTTTCACTTGTCAATGTACAAAGGTGATTGGGGGGGGGAGGTGTGGGAGGACGAGGGATCGGGGTTGGGGGGAGGTGGAGAGTGTTGGAGCAGCGAAGGCGCTTGGGAATCCAGGTTAAGATTATTCCTGGACCATGGGGAGGACGCGAGGGTAGGACCGAAGCGAAAGGTGGAGGTGGTGGTGGAGGATGAGAGGAGGTGGTGGCCAGAGAAGGAAAACAGGGAGGGATTTCAGGTTTGGTGTGCCCGGGGCCATGGAACAGTTTTCACGCACGCAGTGCAGAGGCCGTTCGGGAAAATCGGATGATTTCTTCGAGACCGCGCCACGGAGCTGACCTTGGCGTCTGTGATGTGCTATGCACTGAGAAAGAAAAGGGACCCTGTCCTTTTTTTAAAAAAAATGAGAAGCGTTTCTTCACAGGCTTTTCAACATTGCGATGTGCTCGAGAGTATGCTGGAGAAATGCGGATGTTACGTATAGCAAGCATTACATTACATTATTCGTAAAATCTGTTGCTTGTAGACTTACTATGGAGATGTTGCTATGCCCATCATGCGGAATCCAAAAATGCAGCTGCAGAGCCCGAATTGATAGGGAAGGATGATAGATAAATATGAAGTTAGGAGATGCACAGGTGTGCATCAATAAATTAGGACTTTTGGGGTCGAAGGGTTGTACTAAAAATAACGCTTTAAACGACATGGGACTGAATGGCAGAAGAACATTGCATTATCCGTGAGCAGGATTTATAATCAGTCCCTGGTCATACACGTCTGGTCATACATGTATTTTTTTCAGTACCAAACGAAAGTTACGAGCCTGCGAGGCAAGTGAAAAACACCATTGGAACTTTCGTCTGCCATAAATGCTTTGTCTTTTGCGGCTGCGTTGCCCACCGAGCAGGATTTCTCTCCTCCGCCTGACCTTGACTTAGGCCTTGTGGAGTCTGTAGATGCAATCGTTTTAATATCCAGACCCCCCTCCACCTCAAAAAAGGGACACCTGTTCCTTCGCCACCTTGTAGAGATTAAAGCTTTACACTCTGTGAGCTGTATTTTCTCACTAGGTTATCAGTAATTTTGTTGGCGTTAATTAAACCTCTATCCTTTGCGCTCCCGTAGGTTGTTGGCAGGCGAATGTTGATTTGATTAAGGTTCGAGCCACCGATTGATGTAGACGGCGAGGCGTAGGTTTTTGCCGGCAAATTAGCCAGTTATTATATTATAAGCAGCTGCGGTTATTTTTATGCTGATCGGAATTTGTAATCCCCTTAATTGGGTATGTAACATGGCAGCTGCTGATCGCAAGGTATAAGAAAGTACTGCAGAAAGGAAAGTTTCGTCTACAGTAGCTGTAGAGTTCAGTCGACCAGGTATCAGCGCATTTTTTTTTTATATTTAAAAAAATTTGCATGCGAGTTATAATGAAGATAGGGCACTGCTGATTGTCATCTACCGTCAGTGTTGCAACAGGGCATGGTTTCAGTACGTTCCAGAGCTGTGGTATAGTTTATCGTTTACACTGCACGAGTTTGAGCAAATATGATGGATATCAAAAGGGCGTAAAGTTAATTTGCGCCTGAACACTTACATTGTGGAGCGTACACCCGTGATGGCGAGTAATTTACTCGTGATAAGTGGTCAGCGGGGAAGACTTTTTTTTTGCTTTTTGTTTTGGGGATTGAGGACGGATGACTGATTGCCTTTATGTGTCGAGTTGGGGACACGCATAACTCGACGTTTCACGTGCTGCAGTTTCGAGGTGCTATATATTTTCGGACGGCAAGTAGGTGACTTTATCTGCATTAATATCCCGATGTTATCACCTTGCCCTACTCTTCACTTTAATTGCATGTGCTCAGCACTTGGGTGCCTCTATAACAGTGCGAAGAGAGAGCAATGTAAGAACTGTTGTGTTTTATACACTGTTAGAATATGTTCTGATGCCTTAGCGGAGTTTTCTTTTGGTAAAGCTGAAGAAAATGCCTCCAGGACACTGTCGACAGAGATCGTATCTGCATTATTTATCTTGTCTCCTACTTGTCGACAGGTATTTCGAAATTATCACTTTTCCACGCATAGGAAAATATAACAGTTACAAGCTATAGTGATAAGATCCAGGAAATGGACTTAGGTACTTTCTCGGTTGAACCCTTCATTTGCTTTCCCTTTAGTTTACCGGCCTAGTATTTATGTACCTTTTCAAGCCGGCGACTAATACGGAAGTGCCAGGAAACGAAGTGTAGTATTATTTCTTGCTTTCTAGAAGACGAACTCCTGACTCACCGTGACTATTATTAGGATTTGTTCCTCACATATGGCTGCCTTTTCCCTAACACTGCCGTATGCTGCTGGCACTAGGTTCGTGGCAATATTTTTACCAGCTCGGTGAAGTGATCTCTTCGGAACCGTTGCAAAGTGGCACTTTTTGCGTCGGAGTGTGTCGCCGTGCCAAGAGATACCACGGATTGTTACCACTAGTCTTCTGAGTTGATAAATGGCAGTGGTCAGGGACCGCGGAAATATTTTGCTTGGGTATGATTTGGCACTCGATGCGTAATGCAATTGGGGCGAGATCCAAACTAGGAGTTACTAAAATACTGTAAATTTACGTATACGCAATGTTATAAAAACGTTTGGCATCTTTAAGATTCAGGATTAAAAATATTGTGGGCACTAATGTCGCTATCAAAATGCGGGGACTACGTGCTACTCTTCACAGGAATTGTTTACATTAGCACGCGTTACATGTAATGTAACATAACAGATAGATTGCATTTCCGTTTCTGCTCAATCGTGCATCAGGATGATAACTGATAAACAGAGGTGGTACAAATCGTTCATTTACACTTAGTTATTTATAACTTACGTATTGTTATACTGATCTGAAGTATACCCGTAGTCTATAATGATAATTTGAGAATGATAAGCATCTGTATCTGTTCTAAGTGTTAGTTGCATGGACGCTATCTCTTCGAAACGACATTATTGTACATTTCCGGCCAACCGCAAGAAACAAAACGTTTGTATTGATACCCTTCCTAAGTGTTCCGTGTACCTAATGATAGGAATTTGCGTAGTAAACATGTGCTAGATTGTTTGCAATTTCATCAAGTAATTTTGTTGCAATTGCGAGAGGAAGGCAATGTAATGATGGAGGACCACCTGAGACCGCTCGCATTATTATTAGTATCTTTGAGTAGACCCCTTGTTTGTGGTCTACCTTGGGGTCATTCCCGGAAATTGAGCTGTATATTTGCATTGTGTTACGGAAGTTCAACACAGTGACTCATATTATAAAAAGAGGCATGCGCTGTTACCATTGCATTTCACTTGACACTGCTGCGCAAGGTGAAAATATACACAATGAAATAAACTGTTTTATCAGTCAGGCATTACAGTGTGGAGCGCATGTAAATATCGTGAAATATTTACGAAGCCTTAATGTATATGCCCATGCAAAATGTAGGGAAACCCGCCAGTGGCGAGGCAACGCAAAGTGTTGGTTATTATCAGCATATAGGTAAGAAGACCCCCTGCAAGAGTTACTTAGCGAAGTAGTTAATTCTGTTAAGCATTGGGCCACCTCAGAAGAGGATGAACCGCAAGGGAAAGTGCTAACCCCTGCCACTTATGCGTCCCTGTGAACAATAGAGGCGCATTGGTTTCATACTCGTTTAGGATGAAAGTCTTTTGTCCTCCGGGCTAATTCTGTTTGTCACTGTACGCTGCTGCATGCGCCCAGTTAACTCAAGTGCATCTCTCTTCTTGCACGGCACTGTACGAGGTTTTGGTGACCTGTGCAAAAGGGGGTCGTATTATTCCTCCGGCGTGTGCTCGTCCCTTTGCAGTATCTTTCCTCCCTTCCTCTCTCACTGTGTGTGTGCCTTCCCCTGCTGCTTCTGTATTGATCTTCGGTGGGTTCTCATCGATTGGAAGCGGACGGGGCGCGATGGCGAGTGGAGAAATGCAAGCTTGAAGGCGTCAGGAGAGAGGGTAGGGAGGGAGGGAGGGTGAATATCCCCCTCCCTTCTCCACACTCCTTTCCCCTCTCTGCGAGAGAAGGCCTCTTATTCCCTTTCTGTTGCTCCCTCATTGCAATCCGGAAACCGATGGAATATTCCATCTCTTTAGCGCACGGAATAGAGGGTCTGCTACAATCTGGCCAGATTTGCCATTGAAGGAAAATTGAGTCTGATTGCAATCATTGCGATGGGCATTGATACGCAACCTGCAATATCGCGGGGGCGCTCACGAAAAATGGCTGCCCTGCTCAGATATTGCTTAGCTTCTTTTTCATATAACTGTAGGCTTGTTGATAGCCGCTTGAGGAATTTTTAGATTATATGCGTGATTGAAAGTGTTGGGTATAGGCGTGATATGAAAAAGAAAAGTTTGACAGTGTAGTAATTAAGACTTTAAAAAATTGGGAATGCGCACCCTGGGCAGATTATATGGGGCGAAGTGTGATGCGGATGTGTGCCGTGTTAATATGTAACAGCATAGAACGGTTTGCGAGCAGGGGGGCTTGAATTCCCAATGGTGATGAAAATTTCAGCGTCTCTCAGGGCGAAATGACAGTCTCACTTAATGTTTCATGAACCATAATTAGTCTGACTTTGGTGAAGTTGCATAAGGCGGCCCAGTATTGGGTTATATCAAGCGTCACGAACCTTTACGGAGGACAGTGACCGTGTCCTTCTCGGAAAGCATTTGGAGATGCTGAGAGAAAACGTAGTTTTGTAAACTTGAATTTGCATCCTGGTTTTGTACGGCTTCAGGATGATTATATTATAACAGTAAAGAAGGGAAGGGAGGTAGGACTGAACGTTAATGGCTTGTATAATTATCTGGTACTAAAATTTTGGGATAAATTGGGATATACTGCCAGCTCATTACATAAAATGTAGGTGACGATGATAATATTGATCCATGATCGATGGTGTGGACATATTTTTAGTAACTCATCACCTTGTTAGTTTGCTCAGCTCGCATAATACGGGGAGCGCTGCTAGCATAACGGGGTATAATGCCGCATTTTTTGTGCGTGATCTGCGCTTGTTTGCATGCAGAAAGGAGAGCAGTCTGGGTGGTGGCAGAGATATGCGATGGTAAATCGGGTGGTTGAGAGTGATGTTATAGAAACTTTTTATTACCTTTCGGCAAGAGGGTTAGGATAATATGACGCTATCGGCTTTCCTAAAGATGAGTAACGTCGGGATAACTTGGCCTGAATGTGAAGAGGCTCATGTCAGGGAGGTATAAGACCGCGGAAGGGAGAGGATGAGGATGGATATAGGCACAGGAATTAGTCTTCCTTTCGAATTTGGGAAAGTAAACAGGGCTTCCGAGTGGAAAAATAGGAGTTTCAGAATCCCACGTGTCAAGCGAAGGAAGGTCATTCATCAAGATAATTTAACAGCCTCTTTACACGTTTTGTTGCCACTTGATGGGGACGTTAGAGAACACTTTTGGGTCGCAGAAAATGCTTGCCGGGAAGAGAGTCGTGGGTGGTGTTGGACTAAGATGGTACAACAACTACTCTTGAGTCGTCATATCTCGAACCCCTTCCAAGTTTGATAATTAAGTTATTATCAAGTGGATACAGGGAAGAAGGGCAAGTCTTCTGACGATTCATAGTCGCGTTTTGTCTAAACAAGGTTAGTTAATAATTGCGTTTGAAGAAAGAGCGAATGACTCTTTATTGAGTTATATCACCTTGTTCCTGTACGACTCTCAGGATATTGCAGTACACTATTGGACATTTGTTGTTATGAACATGATGCTCCCCATCATATGTTATAAGCGGAAGGTGATAGTTTAAATGAGGATATGTGCATGTTTCATGAAGGAAGGCGGCGCTCATGAAGAGGAGGATGGTGAATGTATAATGCTTATAGCTTCCCTTTCGTCATAGTGTGCTGTATAGTGCCTACATGTTGTTGGTAATGTAACTCGTAAAACCACATTGAAAGCAAAATAAGTAGGTCTATATTACATATTACGAGGGTGGATCAAAAGAAGACAAGAAAAAGTTATTAATTCTTTTACTGGGCGTTTGGGATGCTACTTGAGATGAATAGTTGCGAACTCACATGTTACTCATCGGCGAATGAAGGTACCACACAAATCTTTCAGGTGTCTGGCAGTCACGTGGAGTGATGTAACATATTCCAAAAAGATTAACGTATTCTGACAGGCCAATCGAATGGAGCTGTGACATTTGGATTATTATTTTTACATCACTAGTGGACACGTGCCTCCAAAACACACGGGAGATATATACTGTTCGCATACATACTCTGACACATGCTGTTTTTTTTTTATATGCACAAAACCGAATAACACCGTTCTCCTCCTTGGTAAATGTCTGAACGCCATATTCAAACATATGGTGTCCCGTGGTGTCCGATCCACACTTCACCAATCGACAAACTCTCTGTAGTTATTATGAGTAGTACATGAATCCTAACGTATCCCCTCAAACAACGTCCGAAACAAAAAAATTTAAACATTTAAAATAATTTTTTGTTGTTGTTCATAAGACCTCTGTCGGTAAAAATGCAAGATGACTTTTTGAACCTACAAGTTAGTGTCATGCAACAGCACGAGATATAGCACGCATAACACGCACGACTTTTTGATATTTTGGTAGGCTGTGAAAACCTGCTGGGTTCCGCCAACAGAGCGAAAAGAGATCTTCATTCATGAATGTTGTGCGAACATTCACACTGCTCGTGTGTTCTAATTATGCATTTTTAAAGAATTTGGAGTGTTACAACTGGAGGGTCCAGGAGATGAACAAAATTACTGGATGTGCAGACAGGTCTTACCAGGGAACCTTTTCTTGCGTGCGAGAAATTGAGTGATTGCCTACACCCGTTTTGAAAGTGTCGTGGAGGCATTCATTAATTATTTTGTGATTCAATACCAGGGCGTAAACTCACTAATAACTTAATATAGGGGCTAATCTTCGAGCAACAAGTGGCTTGTTACGGTATGACCAAATTGCTCCATGAACGACTGGAGATTTACAAGCAGCCTCAAGTGGAGGAAGTGTTTTTAAAGATGCCAATGATGAAAGGTAATGAGGTGGAAAATCTTTAGCACTTGTTGTTGTTGGCCTGCAATAGGGGTCATCGCTTGTTCAGCGACGTTGAAATGTGCTGCCAAACAGTGCTGGCATTTCGCGGGGAAATGAACGAACCGCAGTATTTTTGTTGCTGAGTGCAGTCATAATGCAAGGTTTTTTAAACGGTAATATGTGAGCGATTTTATTTCCTCTAATAGACGTTTTATTGTGCATAACCTGCCCTGTGAAGGGTTACATACTAATGTTTTGTGTTCTATTTTTGGCAGGTAAGGAAGCTAGCAGCTATTTTGGTCACTGCCTGGGACTTCGCCATGCTCTCGTGTAAGGTATAGAGATGCAGTGTTATAATTAAGAACATCGTTAAGAAGTGCACGTCTTGAAATTGTGAATTACTGAAGCCGCGATTTAATTTAACCTTCTACTTGTGGTAGATGCAGGATAAGTGCAGAAACACTACAAAAAGCCTGTGGTTTGTGCTATTTGATGTTGGAAAATATTTTTTATACTGGCTGTCAGCTGCATTAGTTTCATTGCAGTTGTTAAAATTGCACCATAAATGTAAAATATTACGTTGACACCAGCTTCCTGCACGATATTGCTTAAACAATGATGTCTATATGCTGTCGGTTCAATTTTCTGAACGGCAAAAGAAGCACCCGAAAATATGAAAGCTCTGCAAAGTAAATTCAGCCGTATACCCACCAACATGCACCAGCACGGTGGCCCTGCTTGTTACCTGAGCCTCTTTATTGTTTTATGGATAGTTTAAACTTTATTGTTTTTCGGTACCGGCAATTACACTTTGCAAGTATAGAATGCTGCTGTGATGTGTGTTATTAATGGACCCTTTGACTACACTACATACAAATTTCATTTTCCATTATCGTTGCGGTGCTTTATAATTTGATTGGATAGTACAAATGTTCGTTATTTATGAATGAACGCAGGTGTACATGTATTGCGCCTTGCTCGAATCGCACGCACTGTTATTGGCCGGGGAAAGGAGGGTGGGAAGGAGGCAGGAGATGAATGGCCGCAAATTTGTTTGTAAATCCCAAGGAGCACCGCCTCTGTAATCCCAACGGAGGGGTAAGCACGTGGGCAGTGTTTCTTCAAGGGGAGCTAATAGCAATGGTCCAGCCAGCCGCCCATCCCAAATCACTGGCGGGCCCGTCGGAAAAGGCCAACTGTTGGGGTTGGGGGGGCTGGAAGGGGAGGGGGTCAACATTGGGAGGGTGGGGGGAGGTTTTGTGTTTGTTTTCCTTCCAACTGCACGATAGGATTGTCGAATATATGTTGGGTGAAAACTTTTTTTTTCTATATTTTTTCTCGACAATTCAGGGTTCCCTCGAAAACGTCCTCGCCATTCCGGTGATGGGAAGGCTTGTCGGAGGTCGTGTTGACAATTTGCTATCGCAGGCTCGTTCGTCAAGCGTCAGTCGGAGGGGGAGTGGGAGCCTCTCACCTCTTTCCTCCCTCCCGCCCGTCACAACTGAATTACGAGAAGGATACAGATATGGGGGAAGGCTGGGAGAGGGTTGAAGAAGGAGGGAGCTTACGTGTGTGTATGATTGCGTATAGCGCTATAAGGATCCAGTCAAGCGTGTGTGGGTCATGTCATGTACTGTTGGCTCGTTAGGGAACCTGCAGAGAAGTCCCCGCTTTGAATTTATCCTGTTTTTCAGTTAATTTGCATCTGCCTGCATTGATTCTCACGCTACTGAATGGGTGGGGGCAGAGGCGGGGCAGAGCCACGGGCGGAGGCGGGTGCAGGTGCTGGGATGACTGGCAGGAATAGGGTTGTATAGTGATAAAATATGCTGGTCTCGGAGAAAAAGTGGCCAAGAAAAAGTAAATTCGTTGATTTCCAGGCCCCAACGTCATGGATTCACGTGACTGGAGTCCACTGGCAGATATTTGCGCGCCACATGCTCCAGCCCATTTGGAAAAACTAACATCTACAGCTGAAGCTGGAAATCAGACGCTTATTTACGGGTGCTTACCGTGTGTTTCAAAATGCAGAACAGATCCGTATCGGTGGAAATAACGTGAACAGTCGCATCTCATCTCTGAGTTGCCACGCTTGAAGGCCAGGGGAGAGAAGCCTATCCGCTAGATTTCCTAGACGGATAAGAGCGTGTGAAAAGCATAGTGCTGCACAGAGGGCTAGAAGATAATGCGACGATATTGTCGCACGTATCGGTTTTTTTTTTAAATACTTGGAGGGGCACAATGGTGGAAAGCAACAGGCTATTCCATACATACGTAAAAGTGTGGATGTGGCGATGACAGCAGGTGAGAGCCCACGCTGGTGCATCTCTATAGAAACGTGATGGTTGGGCGTGGAAATGGCACCAGGACGAGCAATTCTAAGCCGGTTAGCGAAGTGTGTGCCGAGAATTTGTTACGGGGAAGGGAAATGGGGCAAAGACTAATGGGACAAGGGCGCCGAAATTGTCGGAGGCACGTCAGGGTCCGTCGTGCGGAATACTATTGCAGGGACACTTTAAGGGCAGCTCTGCGAGCACGATGGTTTCCAACATGCGGGGATATTTTTGCGAATAAATATGAATCGCAGCGAACCCCCCCCCCCCCCCTTCTCGTTTACACTGGTAAAGCGTGGGAGGGGAGGGGGAAGGCTAGAAAAAGCGAAAAGTCGTGTGGCACTTGCCACGAAGAAGCAAAAGAGCCGAGTGAATAGCGTTTTCTTGCTTTTCGTGCCTTCAAGTGGCTTCATAAGCGCCGTTCGTGACTTTAAAATGATCGTTAAGGGGAGGCATTTTCGGAATATCTAGCGACAGAGTAGATAACCTGCAGCTGTAAAACTCACGTTCAGTTAGTGATATTGTATTCGCCAACCCGCGTGCGTTTTTACGTATGTACTGTATGTATTCCCACGCCTTGCTAGAGGCTGTGTCTGCGGGCAAAAATTCGAGGTGTCTCAGCGTTGCCGAAGATGGAACCGTGGAAGGTCATCAGAGGCAGTTATGGCGGGGAGGCCTGTTCGATGCGAGAGAGCGGGGTCCTCATTTGCATTTTGAGCGGGGGAGGGGTGGCAGTGGCAGCGGCGGCTGAAGAGGTTGGAAGAGAGGAAAAGCAGTGCTCGAGGGCTCCAGCTAGCAAGCTAGCTAGCAAGCAGGCAAGGCAGGCAGGCCTAGGCCGGGTGCGGGTTGGGAGGAGAGGGGGACCAATCTGGCCCCTCCTCCCTAAAAAGAGCCCGAGGTGCAGCGCAGGGGTCACTCCGGGTCGACCAGGACCGAGAGAGAGAGAGAGAGAGAGAGAGAGAGAGAGAGAGAGAGAGAGAGAGAGAGAGAGAGCTTAGGCAACTGCCGCCGCCCACGGGACGATTCAACCTGAGTGTAATGAGGAGCAAGGGCGCCAACTGCAATTTGGAAAACAAGGGAGGGGATGCTTCATTTTGGACACCGTGCCGGCCTGGCAACAGCGGATGATGTATTTAGAAATTTCTGGATTGATTGACAGTAGTACATGTATTGCAGTTCGTACAGACAATTCTTCGTGTACTGACATGCCAGACTGGTGTGGAACGAACTGTCCCAACGGTGCGGTGTGTAGTTGACCAGGTATGTCAATTTGCGCCGTACCGAGACCAGTGTCTATTTCCACTCTGGATTGCATGTCGATTCATATATGTGCTGACATGAGCACTGCGCGTCGTGCAGGGCAACGAAATAAACAATAAAATAATAATATATTTTTCTGGATGGGTGTGGCTATGGCGCAATGAATGGTTCGATTCATAAAGTTACATAAAGCTGCTTACAAACACACGCGTAACTCGAATGGTATTGACAGTAACCTATACTTTATTGCTTGCACGCTGTATACTTCGGAAGTGCTGCAGGCCATTGTGAAAGGGGAAATACAGCAGTATTTTTCAAGAGAGTATCATTAATCTTGTGTGACATTTACCATACAGCGTGTTTTGTACCCCATGCATGTTCGTGAGGTGTGAGAGGAGACCTCGGAATGCACACAAAACTATGCAGGTGTTTTAGAGAGAAAAAAAGTCGACCAATGCCAGGTAATTATTTTTTGGGCGGAGGACGATACTATGTCACGCCTATAAACACGGCGGAGGCAGGTAGGACCATCCGGTTTTTTCATCTCCAAACCAACGTGTACTTGCCTAAGACTTGCCTTTAGTTTAAACAGCGCCCGTAAATCATGTCACACGTTTGGAAGTCCATCCTTCGAGTTCTTTTTAACTTATTCCCCCAATCTCCGTGTAATCAAAAACCACAGATTCATGCGGGTAAAAGAATCGTGGAAGTTAATGGGCTGGTTGGGTGGTGGCGGCCGTGTTAGGAAAAATTACAAGAAGAAAAAAAAAGAAGTGCTGTGGGCAGTGAAGCCAGTCTTCTCCTTTGGTCGACTGAATCGACTCAGCCGAGTTCAGATCCTGCTTCTTTTTCGCCTGTCTCCCCTTTTCTTAGCTGCAGGGAACTGGTAGTCATTGTCAAGGTGGTCGCTAGAGGAAAATCACCTCACTGGTATCCTGTAATACGGGTTAGTGTCCGGTCCGAGTTAGGTTCAGGGTTATCGTGATAATCGTAGCAGGCTGGCCCGTTCAAGGTTCAAAAGCGATTCGAGGTGGGAATCTGGCGGCCGGGGTTCGTTAGGCTTCTACATATGGCCCTCTCGGGCACGTTTGATGGGGAGAATTACGGAAATGGAGTGGAGATCACTATTTGGTAATCCTTTTTTTTTTCCAGAGCAGAGGGGTAGAGTGTTCGGGTTGTCTCGACCAAATATCGGAGAGAAGGAATTTTCCAAGCATTCCTGAGCCAGGCTTGTGTCATGTCGGCTCAGGTCGACATGCTCGTTAGTATGCGGGTTGTGGCAGGGTTATATACCACGGAGGAATAGTTACTGGAAGTTTTTGTCGTGTCCGATTCATTTTATTTCTCTTTTCCATACCCAGCAGGCGGAGTAAGCCATGTGGTTGTGCGAGGTTTTAAAAAGTTTAGCTGGGGAGGCGTACATGATGCAAAATTCGTGGCCTCATGCAGATATCAATGATTCAGATGACCTACTGTACCTTTACCAGAATTCGTTTGATTAATATTGCTTGAAGTGGTCTCTGAACACACTGGTAGCCGTTGCAGCTACAGCGCAAATTGACCTGGCTGATTACGTCCTGGCGCCTTGATGGGCCTAAAGCAAAAAATAAGCGGGCAGCAGCAGGACCAGGTTAACTGGCAGATGCTCGGTGTCTCCTCAGTTGTCAGGCAGGGAATGCATACATGAATAAACAGTTTGAGGGAGGCCGGGGAAAAGGGCGCGTCAGTCATCATCTTTTCATGGTGGCAGTTTGTGCAAGTCTGGAATCATCACCTAACGTCAGGTTCCGGGAGAAGCCCCGAGTCCAGCGAGCGGTTTATGTAGGCCGGGTCGAAATTAGCGATGCCTAGAAAAGCCCCGAGGGATGCTGTAAACACTATACCAGATATTTTCTGGTGCAGAGCGGGTCCGAGATATTTTAGAGGAAAAGGAAAATAAAAATAAAACAGGAGGCGCATGTAAATTCTAGGGATGTCGGAAATCCTGTGGAAATATCCTTCCCGATTCTCATTTCGGGCCTCCCTCTGCAGTTTCCATTTTACCGTGGAAATGGCTGTTTGACCGCAGTGTGGTTGTCGCCCGTCTTGTGCCCGAGCTGGAGCCAATGAATATTTCAGGCGGCGAAGACATCTACAACTGGAGGAGGAAGGGGGGTTTGATTAAGTTGCAAGGCTAGGTTTTATCCCGAGTCCTCCCCCATTTCCTTCGTTTCCTCCCGCCCCCTCTTCTCTCCAACAAAGACGTCTGGCGCAATAGCTGCACACTGCACGTGCGTAAAACCGGAGGGCGAGGCGCGAAGTTATTCATCTCTCGACGACGACGACGCGACGGAGTTGGGCAGTCTGCTTATATATACGCTCCACTCGCTATAGCCTCGCCAATCTGACTATAGATTTTGGCGAACACTGGAGAGAAAGGGTCAAGGAATCTTGAGATTCTCTTTTTGCAATTTTTTTTTAGCGCGCTTGCCGCTGTTATTATATGCTGGGGTTTCTTCCTAGTGCCAGGAATTTTGACTGCGTAAGGGGGGGGGGGGGAATGGGGGGAATAACATTGTGCAAAATTCAGGCCACGGACCTTTATTAATTTATCGATATCCGCAGCATGAGCAATGATTTATAATGCAGTTTTTAATTAGGCTGGAGGTGTACATGGACTGCTCGATATATATCCACACAGTAAAGTTTTATAACTAAGATGCCTTGCAGCCTAACTTGCAAAAAAATATGTAATCTGTGCCCCCCACCGTGCGCCTTCATACCGTATGTAGCATACCAATAATCATATTAAAAAGTATATTTGAAAAAAAAATTGAACACTGCAGTACACTTTTCGTGGTGTGATATGCGCTTGGCTGATTTTATGGCGGTGCCTGAAAGGGGCAATGTGAACTTGTTTGACTGCATCGGCAATTTCAACAATTTCTGGTAGCCTAACCTAACATTATTATAGGAATGCTCTGGAAATTTTTTGATTTTTACGACATAAAAAGCAATTCCTATATCCTGATATTATTTTAGCGGTGCATTCTGTGGGCAAAGGCGTCACAAAGTCGGGTGGTAGCGGACAAGCGGTATTTTTTGTCAATTTTTTTTTGGTATGCGTTTTATATACGAATCAAGGCTTGATTATAGTACTGTAACTTCCAGATCAGCAGTTTTCCGGAGGGCTGTAAAAGCGATGTTCATGCGAGTCGTAGTGTATGCAAGCTGAGATGACCCCAAGGCACCGTATATCGGCTATTATAGCCCGCTGTCCCGAAAGGGCGTGTCGTATCGTCCGGTACAGTGCATTGCAAGCCCGTGCGAGGCTTCCAGACAGCGGCAAAATACAAGAGTCGTTACTCGTAGGTGAGGGGGGGAAATACTATTGCATTCGGTCGGTATCAACACTATGGTCGTCGCGCTTTCGCTCCCGCTATTTTTTTAAAAGTATTTTAACGTTCGTTGGAAAGCTATAAAACCGAGAGGTGCTAGGATATAGCCTATACATGGCGGAGGAGTTTTATGCCTGGTGTACTGGTTGGGGAGGGGATCCGGAGCGTTATAATTCCAGCAGCCGGCGGGGCCATTTGTTGTCTCTGCAGCGTGAGTTCATAGAAATGCTTTTGTCATGTGTGTTGTTGCCGTTGCCCGTGGTAACCAGACGAGCGCGTGGTTGTGAACGCAAACAGTCGACCAAGCCTCTCCCCTATCCTCCCCCTCAACCTACCAGACCGTTTACCGGTGATAATCATCTTGTAATAGCGGGCAGTCCGTTTATTAGCGCATTCGGGGCTGATCTTAGTATTTCATTGGAGAGAATATTCGCGCCTGAACGCACGATTGGGGTCCGAAATGGGAAATTATTGTTTTTCTCGCACGTATCGATAGGTTGGCTTTATTTAATGCACGGTGGGATTTGGGAGGGGGTGGCGTGGGAGCAGGTGCGGTGTCACTGTTCGAAAATTGATGCAACGTGCGGAACTTTTGTGACATAATGCCGTTACATGCATTGAGTTATTGTTTACAGGCCTATTATCTTGCATATTATCGCAATCTGTATGCAATGGAAGTTTTATATATTGTTACTGGCAGGGTAGCGAGTGGTAGAGAGTGCATGCTTTAGGAGTTTAGGTGAATGCCTGTTGGTTAGCCAGCAGTCTGGGGCGCATAATTTGCACGTTTTGTTGGAGAAATTGTTGTGATTAATTTGTTCGATTTCATTTCAAATGAATTACGTTTACCTCGAGTTTACCTGGCACGAAGCGGAAGTTTCAATTGTTGATTGCTTGCTTGGAAGCATGACTTCAGTGACCTGTACAGTACAACTATTGAATGCACCCCTAAAAAATAACGCAATGCAATATGAAAGGCTTGCAATCATTTACACGACTTGGACAGTATGTAACCTCGTTTGCCAGGAATCAGTTCGTGATACATGTTTCCAGTACTGTATATCATGGATCGAACCAAAACTGTACAAATCTGTGTCGTTTACTTTCGTTATTACAGGTTCATTCAGCTCACTCGAATATTGCGAATCAATCCCGGAAAAAGCATCGTACGGGCTGACTCGTTATGGCGAATTACAGTACCATTTTACATGGGATTTCACGCTACTTAGGAATGTCTCATACTGTATTACATTAATGGAAATGAGTGAATATTGATGATAGCAAGCGTGAACATGATGTAGCGCGTAATACATTGTTGCCTATACTTCAGAGCGCTATCTATTAAAGGTGCGTGGTCTACCGAGTAAATGCAGATTACTATAATACTCAGCGGGGATTCAAGGTGGCTGGGGAAAATGATTAACTCACTTTGCCAGCGCAATTGGTTTTATCTTGCCGTTTCATATTGTATACTTTGGGCGGAATATGGCTTAACACGGTGGCATTATGCCCTTGTATTGGAAATAGCATGGTATTAAAACCGCAGCCCAGGGAGCAATTAAGAATTAATTTCCCTTTCGGAAATCTTTGGCCAGATAATCCCCCCTTTTCCCCAGGTCGCCTCCACCTCTCCAATATCAGGCCAGCCTAATAAAAGCCCCCCTATGACACGAATCGAAGCTTGCTTGCAGTGCGGCAGCTGAAACACTTGCGTTTCGGAGGGTATAGGTGAATCAATAGAGAAGGTGGGTTGCACACGGACAGATTGACAAATTGACGGGGCAGACAATCCGCTAAGGGTTCTTTTTTTTTCTTTCTTCCTAAAAGTGAGGGTTAGTACTCGGTCCTCTGCATGAATGATGGGCTATCAGGATTGGGGAGTAGACTGGGGGGGGGGGGGATGTCATTCAGATTTGCGTTTCATTCATACGTTCGCTCAGTTCACAATTGAAAGAGTGTAAAGGAGCATGCGGCACGATAATCACGAATTGAGTCGTAAAAAAATACAATGTAGACTTACAGTGTAACAGCCTTGCTCATTGTTTGCAAGCAGACTTGGTGTGGATAAGCGGTGCACTGACCTGGAGTACACTAACCTTGTTAAACTTAGACAAGGATGGCAGTTGCAACTTTCTGTATTTTCCCAACCAAAGTTATTGGAGAAAGTGAGGAAAACACTTATCTCCAACGACCACATTTCACTAAGGGGTCTGGCTAAGTTCGGAAACATTGTTGAGATTGTGACAAGCTTGGTTTACAACTAATGTAGCTGCACTGTAGCCTTTCGTAAGCACCTTTCTCGGGATAACTTGTAAAGAACATCTCATCCGCACGACTTGGCACTTCATGTTTGGATATGCATAATGTTAGTAAGGTGGTAAGGAAACATTAAAATAAAATGCGAATGAGAATTTTGTAACATTAAAAAAAAAGGAACTATTGAACCCATGTGCATGCCTTGGCCTTTATGTCATTGGCGCACTTTTAGGATATGGGTTGAAGAATACTGGGGCGAACAGAACGAAGCAGATGGCATTGGTTAGGGGGTTATATTGGCAGGGCATGAGTAACACGGTTCGTCAGCTCGCACTCTGCCTGTGTACATAAGAGCTGCACGATTTGGGGATGCCCCTGGAAAGCAGGCCTCGGTGTGAGCAGGGGAGCTGCGCGGTTGCAAATGCTGCAGGATGAGCGTGAAAATCCGCAGTCAAGGGAGGAAATGGCGGGAGAGAGAGAGAGAGAGAGAGCTAGAGAAGTCGGAGGTGGCGCCCAAGCGCAACCTTTTCCCCGCCGTTCTGGTAATTTATCGTGGCAATTTGAGACCTGAAGCCAATATGGTGAAGGGGGAGGGAGGGAAGGTGGCAGGGGAACGTGGCGCCGGTGGCGCTACTTCCACTTTTTGGAGCAGGTGCCGCCTGAGTTTGCAGCTTGATTCCATTCTGGCTGCATCACCCATATAGCGTCCGTAGAGCTATCTTTCTTTCTTTTTTCTTTTCTTTTTTCCTTTTTTGAGGGAATAAATGGAGCCAGACATATTCCTGGTGCTATGCTGCTGGATTTTTCCTGGTGTAAAAAAGAAACTCCACGGCCGGAAAAATGCAGCAGTATACTTTTTGTTATCTGATATACAGAATTTTTGTGAAAAGTTAAGGTGAGAGCACGAAGCCCTGCACATTTGTACCTGAATTTTTGATCTAAATTTGCTTATTCACATGCTTGTATTTATACGAGTAATTTGGCAATAATTTTGAATAGCTGGGCGGGAAGGTATTGTTGCATTATGATTTTAACCTTAAAATTACGACTACAAAGGATTTGACTGATTTATTAACAAAAGTCAGCATATCTTGATCTGATGGTGAAATATTTTGATATGAATCATCATAGACTTTCTACTGGCGGAAGTATATCAATTAAATGTAATGCATTTCACACCATAAAATTAAAGTAACTTTTAATAAGGTAGTTTATTCATTTTGATCTGACATACAAGCGAATTCCACATGTGCCGACATTATGTTATGGAAAAAATGTGATTGTCCATTTAGTTGTACAACATCTGCATCGATTTCCCCACACGTTCAGTGAATTAATTAAGTATGAGTTTCGCTGAGTCGTTCTTAAACATGTCGATGCGTAATTTGTTTGACGAAGGTGTTTGTAAAACGAAGTAGTGCTGAATGTGTTAGAGGCATGGCAGTGGTTTTGTGGCAGCCACTGGTTTGTGCAGCGTCCGCTGGTTGCCAAAGACCTTCTATTTTGAGATGGGGGTTATCCGTCAGCCGGGACGTAATGATGCAGGGAAGAGCGGGCCTGGGCCCAAAATGCTCCAAATTCCAGCTTGTTTCGCATTTACCGAAATAAGTTCTTGCGCTGGGACGCGGCCGTCTGTCCAAGACTCCCTGCTGGTGTATACGTGCATGGAAGCTATTGCAGGCCTTCTTATTTTCTGCTCATCAGGTGCCGGCTGGATGCATAGTATTGTGCTAGTGCTGGCCATTGTTTCTGCAGAGCACAGGATGGCTCTGAAATGCATAGGTTGCTTCAAAATACAGCATCACGATGTGCTGAAGGAAAATGTGCCGTCGCGGTCGTAATGAGCAGACGGCTGTGAAAATCGGTCCTTTGCGGAATCGCGTCACATATTAAGGTAAAATGGGGTCAGGTTCTGAAGGACACGAGTGACGTCATTTGCGACGTTTTTGGGCGAACTGCAATGATCTGATTTCCATTCAGGATGGTGCCTTGATGAACCCGTTAGAAGGAGCGCATAAACATTTTAGGCATATATTTTGTGTAACTGCTGTGATTTGAATTTTCGCACGCATAATCAGGTTGGAAAATTTACACCAATACTCATAAGTTGCAAGGTTATTAAAGAAACATATACCTATAGAGAACTTTTTTAAAGCGAGTTATACTTGACTATTGACCGATTACATTTGTTTTCCATTCGATGCTTGCGGCGTCATATGTGGGATTCATGTTGATGGCGTCTAATATTATGTGGAAAATTACCTTAGATAGTTCTTCAGTTTGCACGTCTTTTTGTCATATATTTGTACCGTGTTCTTGCACTGAACTATAGATTAGTAATAGGCTCAAATTACATCACAATCGACTCTGGAAGATTGCATTCATCGATATAAATTTTAGTAGTGCTTTCAATGACTTGATGCTCCTTCTATTTCTTAATTCGTATAATTAAGTACAGATTTTGTATTTTAAAATGCTTTAGTGTGCTGCCTACTTGGAATTTTATCTAGGACCTTGTGTGATGCGTTGTTCACTGCAGAGCTGCACACGAGCAGGCACTAATTCTCTCCTTGTGACAGTTCCGAATTATTATTACAAAAACTGAGAAATGTGTGAACAACTCAGGAATATTTTACCAGCGGGTTAGTGAACTCTTCTTCCCTCTGTAAGCGCCGCTTTAATAAAAGAAACATTTTATCCTTTTAAAATTCTTTGACCAGTGTGCAGTGTTTCATGCCATTCAGCTGGTATCACGGCCACCATTTGAGACAATCCGTAATCCGCTTCGAGTGCGGAATAAAAACTGAATCTTAAGATTATTTTGCCCCCGCGGGCCCAGCTAATTTGCTTCTACAATTCCACCGCTGTATATTTTCCATTTCGTTTTCCTGTGCGAGTAACTGGTGCTAATTAGGTGTCATAATTACCCGCCTTCGTGATTCTTAGCTAGGTTCCCAAACGTGTAATAAGGGAGGGGGGAAGAGGTAGTTGTAAATTGTTTCTGAAAAGCTGAAACTGTTGCATCTGCTCCGGATCTCTCCACGTTTTCTCTGTGCAGGATTTTTGGAGTCGGATGTAATAGTATACCAGGGGCGGAAAATAGGCCAGAGTGGAAGTATGGATATTCTAATAAAATACGTACCCCGTTCGATGATGGAAGATATGGGATGTGTACAGTATATACTCTTGACAACTACGCGACCCGTGTGGAGCGTGTAGAATTGCTGTTTAATATTAATGCATCGGGATTGACAGGCCTGTTATATACTTTGAGCACTTGGGGAATAAACCATCCATTGCGGAGCTCTTTGCATGCGAAATCATGGCGATTTTTGGTCCGTTATTGGTCCAATTTTCTGCCAACGACCAGGGTTTATCTATATATGGTTGAAAGTCCTGCAGAGATCGAGCCTGCGAAACAAAATAATACGGAGAGGGCTTATGATCTTTTGAAAGGAGGGGGAAAAAAAAGGATGGCTGTCTATGTCCTCCATCCTGTTCTCTGTACATCTTAGAATGAAGGTGCTGAAGCGACGCTGTAAATCTAATGTGTTGCACTTTTGAACTGCAGTGTCCATTGCATAAGTGGTGTAGCGTTAATTTGATAACAACTAAAAATTGATGCATTTGTCGAAAGATGCGACACACTGACACTGTGGTGGGAATCGCCTGGAATGGAATCCTGGTTTTAAACATTTGCTGTAGGCTATAACTTCTTGGTTTAATAGTAATTGTTGCATCGCAATAATTTAGGGATGAGGTGGTGAATATACCCGTGAAATTGATGTAGTTGTTGGCAGACACGACCTCCCTGGAACAACACCCTGCTCAATATGGGAGTCTGACCCAGCGGCACTTCTCTCAAAGGTTGAGGACAATGACCGGTATTTTACAGGTCTCCAGGAAGGGAACAATGAGAAAAGTTAATAATGAAAGTGAAGCGGATCAGGTCCAGAGGATGATAATGGGTCATTTAAGGGACGAAGTGAAGTAGAGGAGGACGGCCGAGGTTTTGTGGAAGGGCAATAAGGACGCCTCGCCAAATGACGAGGACAGGGATTTCATATTCTCCTCTCTCGCCACCCCGTCACTTTACGGTCCACTTGCCTCCCATTAACTTTCAATTATAAAGTAAAAGTAATGGGAGCAGGTTCTGTGCAATTAACATCAACTGTTTGCGCGTGAAAATTCACGTAATAATTATTGCAACGATAAAGACGTAAGGGTTGTAAATTTTCGTGCAATTTGAAATGCAAGCAGGTGAATCTGTTTATGATATTTGCTTTCGCCGCTGACAATTGCATAATTATGTGATGTGTTACAGCTTTATATGAATTACCATAATGCGGGCTATATTTTCTTTTCACCGTGTCGTGCGTCAGCTTCCTGAAGGGGAAAAAGAGCGATCCAGTAACTAATGGCGCTAATGTTGAACAATCCAGTGGGTTATCAACTGCGGCGACCTATCTTTCAGGATAGCATTTCACGCTCGATTAGTGTTCAGTGGATGCGACTACTTCAATCGGGGAAATTGCGCGGAAATAAGTGGTCCGACACGGCACTCGGAATAGCAAACTGTAGCATTAGAGGACCCAACCAGCTTTATTTGCATTATTTATTGCACACCCCCCTAGTTTCCCCCCAAAAAATATAGCAGTGACGCATGATTTTTTTGTGTGTCGTCGACAATAAATCCCGACAGAGTTTGTGGTAGTAACCACCAGCTCACGAACTCATCAACTGCACTGGTCGACCTTGCTCGACTTCCACTCCCTTCATAACATGAACCACACTCAAGAAGCTGAGTTAATCCAATCGACTGCCGAGAGATTCAACCAGTCAAGGAAAATTCCAGCACGACGAAGAGGACTGTAGCCTTTTCTCTTCTTCTTTTTTTTGATGTATATATTCTTTTGGCTTTTTTTTTTCTTCTTATGCTCCCTCCTCCCAGCCGTGACTTTTTCTGCCCTCACCCCCACAACTTCTATGGTAGTAATAAAATACACTGGTGGGTTGAGGCACAGCTAGCTATAGCCAGCCAGGCAGCACCAAACGAACGCTGCATGGTTTAGTGGATGGGGGGAGAGTAAAGGGAGGGAGGTAAAAAAAAAAAAAAAAATGGAGGGACGCCAAGGGTTGAGAGAGAGTGAGTCTGGGGCTGGGAGAAATGGTCGGAGGTGGAAAATTACCTAGGGTGCGGCCTGATTCTGCTTGTGTAACGGCCTCCCCATGAGCAGGGTGACAACCTGCAGTAGCTCGACCCCACGTAACTTTCAATGCCACCGTTTGCTGTCCGCGCTAATAGGAAAAGCGCCTCCTTTTTGGGGCGCAATTACAAAACTTGACAGCATTAGGACTTTTTGGGGGTGACATGTTGCCAGCGCTGTGAACCCGCGGCAGTTCCACCTGTGACGCAATTGCCCTCTGGTGCAGGTGGAACGACATGTGCACTTGTCATTTTCAATAAATTGATTATAGGGGGGAGGGGGGGGTGTTCGCTGGGCGGGGGTGGCGATACAAAAGCCGCGGCCTCGGCACCAGCATCATAATTGTACACAGGGCACTGCTGCTGTGTATTATAGGAAGCGGGGATCATGCAGAGGAAGCTACGGGAGCGTGAATTTGCACGGATCTGCGAGCTTCAATGTCTGTCGTGCAAATGAGATTTTTTTTTTGTATATTTGCGGGGATGGCCTTGCCCTATTGCAAGGCGGGCATTTTTATTCGTAGTTAAGCAGTGATAGCAGAGCGAACTGTACCGGGCTACGGTGGGAGGGGCGGAGTAGAGAATTTGGGGGGTGTGGACGGAGGACCGGGGCGCTTGGTACGGTCTAATATTGAATGCACGGGGGACCCGAGACGACGGTGATTTCCTGTTGCAAGGGTGCAGGATTGATTCCCGGTGTCCCATTTCACATAGTCGACGACTCCTGNGGGGGGGTCGTATTGTTCTGTAGCTATATCGATGGCCGGTCAATTTCTTGGGTTGAAAGCGCGAGTAAGACAATATGCGTGTTGACAAACGCCTTCTAAAAAGAAACATCGGAAAACAATCAAGCTGGGTGAATAGTGTCGAATTTGCAAGAATTTGTTAGAGTATATCTGCCTTAAAAATCTGCCATTATTTTCATGTTCTGCTGTTTAAAAAATGATTCCTCTGTGTAAATATCAAAAATAAAAATGTACATGGTATTCAATGGAGCTCTTCGTACCTCCCGATCCTATAGCCCCCGTGCACTTAACGTGAAGACTTCTGCTGGAAGTACAGGAAGCTGCTGTATCCTATTTGTGATTTCTGTCAAGATATACGGTACACGAGAAAATGACCAAGGAGTGTCGCATAATAGCATGGTTCAGCAGACAACACGGGGGAACGGACCCAAGCCCTCCCGAGAGAAAATGACAGCCCCATGCCCAAATCATATGCAAGACTGCCTTGATATAGGGACTCGGAAGTCAAATGAAGAACAAACACTGATTCGGAAGAAGCCGGTTACCTTCGAGATATATATATATTTTTTTAAAAAGACGCGGGTAATTTTTGTAATTAGGCGAACTAATTTGCTCAGGCTACAGAGAAATTTCTTTTTCATCTTGGGGTTATACTGTATATCTTTGCTAACATTATTTAATATGTGCATGGATTTTTATGCATTTAGTTCCTTAGTATTCCTTAGATTTTTTGTACTGCTATAGTATGCTAAGTGACATTTAGTCACGTTCTTCTAATACTCCCCCGGTGATTTCTTGTGGGCTTCCAGCAGTTTCTTGCATTTGATAGCCACATATAAGGGCATCAGTATGACATAAAACCAGCACCACTCCCAGTTGATCGCTGTCTATCTGCAATGTCCCAATCTTGATTCCGCATGCATGACAATCTGTATATGGCATTTGCATACTGCCAGTTTCAAATCACGGCAACAATTACTCGCGTAATTGAGTTATACTCTTGTCGACAAGAGTAGGCAAATGACCTGTGACAGCCGCATGATTTATTCCATGTAGTAATAAGCTTTGCATCTTATCCATGACTAGACCTGGGAAGTCTTTCGTGCCGATGTGTTCACGAAAAGGTGGGAGAGACGGGAGCATAAAACGGCCGCGGCATCTTTCAGTAATTGTGTCATATACTCAGCACGCGCTTCTTCAGACAGGTGTTTATCCTGGAATCCTCTTAATTTCCACTTAGCCGTAACGTTTTGCAACTCACTTTCAAGGGTAGCGGAGTTAACTTTCACTGCTCAGCTTTGACGGGGGGACGTATATTTTCATCGGGAGGTCTTTTTATACTCTAACCACTTTGCACTGGGTTAATATGTTGAGCATAAACACCTCTCGTGCAATAGGCGTTTAGGTAGATGAAGACGTTGTGCTCTCACTATCTTTGCGTGGTTTTCACAAATGACATGTTAGTACACGCAAACATAATTTATGCACATACCTAACAGTTATAGTGGGTTTTATTTGAAAGGCGTGGGCACAATGGTTGAATAACCTTTGCCGTTGAGTGGCACCTACCGTACTATTCGCAGCAGGTTATATGTTAATTTTTAGTGTGATAATACCGTGTAGGTGTGCGTCATTGTGCTGTTATGATGCTTGAGAGCGTGCAATTTGTAGAGAGACATGCAGGCAAAGTTTCAAGAGTTCTACTTTGTCAGGAATTTTCGTATATTATGGATGATTTAAATTGATGCATAAGTTTCTATAGTTGTCTTAATGATACAACCAGGTGCGTGTAAATTTAAATATAGTATGTTTAAGTACAGTGTTGTATTAAAAATTGACATCTAGGAAAGTGTAGGCCTAGTATGAACTATGAAGTAGTATGCAGTATGCCAGTAAGTTATAAGCTTATAACTTCACTGCTCCAGGGAATCGGGAAGCCTTCAAGCTGTTGTGTCTATAGTTCAGCCCAGGACAAGAGGCAGCCTTGACCCACCATGTGAACCAAACTATAGATATCATAAGATGGTAAAACCGGGTGGTTCAGGTGGAGTAGCCATGTCGTGAGTGGGTTTTTGAAGTACGGTTGCCAGTCGCAAATGGGACTAGGAATATGTGATACCCTATTTGGCATCTCGACATTTCTTATCCTTACTTCTTGAAACTTACATTTCAGCCTCTCAGCTTAGTCTTGGATTTGGGGACAAGTGCAGCATATGTAAGGCTGTTCACGTAAGATAGTAAGATTCGGTAACCTGGAGCAATTTCCCAAGCATATATAGTGGCGCTGGCGGCAAATTTAGCGGAGCAATTAGTCCGGAGGGAGGATACACAGCTTGTGATGTTGAAACTCCAGACAAGTGGTAAGAATGCGTGCACTCTTTCCCGACTACTGTTTTACCCCCTCGTGCTTTTTTACCTGGCAATCCCTCCTCCCCTCCCCACTTCCTAACATTGTTTTCTCCTCCCCCCTTTCATTGTAATTGCTGTCCATGATGCGAAGACGTGCTAAAACAACCAAGGGAAGCTCATTAGCGCGCGAGGTGGGAGAGTCGGGGGAGGGCGAGGGAGTAGCTCTCCATACACGCCATTCCTCTCCCTATAGACCAGAGCACATCACGAGAAATGCACACGGGTAACACACACAAGCGATGGGCAGGTAACCCACGCACCGGCTCTTCTCAACGTCCTCGATTGGACGAGGATGCTCCATTGGCATGACGAGATGCGACAACACATTTCGGGGGCCTGATCGACAAAAAAGGTGGAGTGCCATAGCGATGGTCATCATGAAATGAGTTCCGCTACGAAACACGAGGAGTATATCACTAACCATCCTATCCCCCCAACCCCCCGCTTGTGGAGTGTTTGGATTAGCTACCTCCAGCCTCTCTTTATTTGAACGTTGGCTTCATTTGGGAGGTGAGCCGTACTCGCTTCCGGTGCATTTCGCAGGAAGTAAACTCGTAATGAATTCTGCGGCACCATATAATCGCAAAATTGATGCGAGGGTGGAAAGGTTGGATGGAGAGGAGTAGTGGGGAGGTGGAGAGTGGGAGGGGGTGTATGATGATGGTGCGAGATCATACGGGGGCAATGCAGGATTGGATTTGCGATAAGGTTGTGAGTGGCAGTCGGGTTGAAGAGTGATGCGGCCTCGCACCTCTCCGAATTTTATGGCTATTTGTCGGCGAAGGGAAGGTTGCAGCAGGGCAGCCAACATTCTCCTCACGTGTCCAGTTCTAAAGCGCCACAATTTAGGCTAACCCCCCCTGCTATCAGTCCTGAGGGATTGACATCTATATAGGCCAGGGAGCGTCTTCGTTCGTTCCCCTCCCATTCTCCACCTCCTTTAACGTCCTCCTTCAGGTGGAAACGTCGAGGCTTTCGTAATGTCGAGAAGACGCTGGTTTTGAGACTGAATTTGGCTTGATTACTTCATGCCAGAGTAGTTTTGTCACGATTCAACGCCGCATCGGGAGTTGGAGGGGTGAAGTGAACACTTCATAAAGTGCCGGGCTCGAGAATGAACAATCTGAATTTGGTGGTAATCGTCGTGAAATTTGTGTTACAAGAAAGTGCTGTTAATTTGCGCCCGCTGCAGCCCTCTAGATGCCGAGCTATTTCAATTTGGGGGGTGTTGCAAAAGGTAAACTGGGAGCACTTTGGGTTTCATTTTTGGAACTAGATTTATTGAGGCAACTTAATGCGTGTCGGGGAATTTCCATAGCTTGGTAATTGCTTTTTATGGGGGAAGTGTACGGAAATGTTATTATTTGCACTTACATTGCGTGAATTGTGGTAGCAACAATAGCTATTTATTTTTATCAGGTTGAAAGCATTCACATTTCACTGATCTGAAAAGCTAATTACCAATTGGATTACAGAATTTTTGATTGTTTATTTGGGTTGCCATGCCATGCAAAGTGAAATTCTACCAATGCAACATTGCTAAAATGTTACCGTGAACAACAAGTTACCCCTTGGGTAAATTACGTCCTGCGAGAAGCAAGAATGACAAGCTGCTTCAAACTGCTTTGCTGGGGTCAACAATGCGGTACTTCTTGATCTTGCAGTGCATCACCCCGTATACAATGACAATGCACAACACTGCATTGCGAAGTAATATGAGCACCTCACCTCCACGTGTTGCTAGAACGTTGATGGCAGCAGAGAGCACATGACATATTGAGGATAGGGAACTGGATCTCAGGAAGGCGGGAAAGTCCCCTGTAATATACCGGGAAAAGCAGTAGGGGGGTGATTATCCGGGAGGACTGATGTGATGCGCTCCGAGTGATTCAGCTCTCCGAGAGGCGGTGACGCCCCGGAACTGTGATGAAGTCATTCCAGAGGAGATAATCGAGGGGCGCATGGGATCTCGTAAAAACCGAGAAGATGGCCATGCAAGTGGGATATGGAAGGCCTGCATTGGGGGAGGCCCTCGTAATCCGGACGACGTTTAGTGCAGCGCCCGGACCCATTGTGGGACGTCGTTGGTGGCAGCGGCGTCGGTCAAGAGCCCGCCTTGCTCTCCGAAGCACCTGCGAAACTATCTCGGAAATAAATTCCGGGCGCGAGTGTGACTTCGATCGGGACGGACGGACGGGTCGGGGCATCGGCTCTCGCCCCCAGGGCCTCTTTGTTTGTGGCCCTGGCGAGAAAAGAAAGTTCATCGTCCTCCCGGAATACAAGGGGAAGGCGGGATCTGGAGGGGGGTTGGGAGATTGTGTGGGGGGAGGGGGAGAGCTGGCCTTCAGCAGGCTCAGTGGCTGCTCAAGAGGAGAAGAAGCTTGTCCGGGCGACTACTCATCATGCACATGAGTTGCCCTCTCCTCCGCCACCACCACCGCGGCTGCGAAAGAAGCAGCTCCTCGGGGAGGGATGGACACGACGTGTCAACGAGGCATCCAGGGCCGGATTGGGTGGCCGTCTTGTTACGCGCTGCCCGATTGGTTGCCCGCGGCCGCAACAATTAAATTAGCCCACATTCTTCGCGAGACACCATAAATCGGACGGGTTGTTGTTGCTCCCGAGAGGATTTCGGCCCCTCCTCCGCTGTTCGGTGAGGTCCTTTGGCAGGCAGGTTCGGTTCTTGAGCCTATCGGTTGCCGCCTCATTTACGTGCTGAAACATTTCATTAAAACGGCGGGATCTTTTTAGGCTGCAATGGGTTATTGAAAATGTACTCATGAGAGTGACAAAAACATGGGCGCGGGCAGCTTATAGGTGGCGCTCTTATGTCATGCATGTAACTGTCTGTCGTGTTGCATGCAGGATGGTGCCCTCTCCCAAATCTGCAAAAAAAAGGGGGGGGGGGGGAAAGAAAGGAGTGGTGGTTGGGATTGCTGACCCCAGCAACCAGTTTAAAGAGAAGCAACCAATTGGAAGCCACAATCTTACTTGCTCAAAACACAGACTTCTATACAAACAATTCATAACTAATCAGCAAGGAGCTGGTGGTATGCCTTTTCTAAGACCACATGCGCATGGGGAATACCACAGGTGCATACCAAGTAACAGACCTCTAACTGCATTAGGCCGTAACGCTCATTTCAGGGCCTATCTTCTTTTGGTTATTGCTCGTAGTACGTTGTGAGTGGTTATGGTCTAGTTGCACACATACACACGCCTGCCTACCTTGGCGTATATAAGCTTTATTAGCCAGGAGCGATATATTTCCCGTATATCTGGCTTTGCTGTACTTATGGCGCGTTTCATGCCTGAGAAATTGCACTAATGGCAGCGTAAATACCCGGGTGAACTTGATAACTAATTGGCACATTCGTGACTGTACCGCTCATGCATGCACATATTCCCTATAGCGTATATAAGGGCATTAGTGAGAGAGAGAGAGAAAAAAAGGAGGGGGTGGAGGGTTGGGGGGAAAGTGGGCGAAAAACTGATGGAGGACAGTGTCCTTATTTACATTCTGGGCCTCTGCCCTGAACTTTCCAACAGCAGCTTGTTTCTTATTATGAAAGCCCCAGATTGCCGTCCGTTATCGGATTGAACTTGGTGCCCTCAGCGTGGAGATTGGCGGCGGCCTGACCAAATGCGAAGGGACAGCAAGAGGAATGAAGTGTTCCTATGGGTGACGTTTTCGCGGATAAAAGAGTCAACAAGGCGGTCACTTTTATGTTGGCTTCCGCGAGATGGGTGCGAGGCCTTGGGCCTGCGAGTGCAACCAGGGACGCCTTGTCGGATCTAACCCGACTGATATTACGAATTTGACTTCCGTTAGTTGTTTTTAGTTATCTTTTTATTTAGGGCTAATGGGCGATTTCATTTCCTGCCATGGAGTGGGATCACTGGAAGGGTCACGCGAGCCGTCTTTGGTTTCCTTGTATATCAAAGGGCTGGATTTATTTTGGCCGTATGCAAAGTGACAACGTTTACTGATGGTTTTGACCTATGACGCGATGCCATTCTTAGACGCGACTGTCGGTCTTTTTTTTGTGTGTGGCGTGGTAGATATGCTGTGATAGCTTCTTTTTTCTTTTTTCTTTTTAAAAAAAGGGAAGCAAGTAGACATTTCATAATAAATAATTCAGTTTACAGTGTCAGATAAGGGTTAAACATGAATATACAGGGATTTTTAAAGGCTCGATTAGGAACACGAAGGCATGAACCGGAGTGTGGACTGGTGTAAGATAACTCGCGACAGGCTTCCATGACCTCTCATGGATCTACTTTTCAGTACATCATCTGATTGTTGTCGATGATTTTGAAAGTGACCGAATATTTTCTTAAAAATATGCGAGCATGGACAGAACCTCTGAAAATTATTTTCATAAAATAATGTGCGTGATCTGTTAGTTTATGATTTACAAACCAGTTGGCAGGAACTGTTGGTTGTACCCCCCATTGACGTGGCGACAGCCAGTATATTTGAGCAAATCCAGTTATTCCCATATTTTCGTTGGTGCGGCAATGAGTGGGGAAGCGACACCCCCGCCTCCCTGTCAGATAAGTGGGAGGGTGAACAAGGTTAGGCGGCTGGTGGAAGGAATCCCCCTGGTGTGTGTCCCCCTCCTTTCCGTTCAGTCATTGGAGCCCAGATTCGATTATCCGTAAACTTCATTGTGAATACAGCAAATTTGCAAGGCAGGTTCGTTAATCGCCACTAGCCGTAAACAGCAGGGTGGGAGGGACCTGGAAGGGGGTAGGGGAAGGAAGATATGAGTCTGCATCTCTCGGTTGGCGGAGGCGGCCGATATTACAAATCCTGTAGGAGCGGCGTCGAGTTTGGCGGTAAGGAGATGGGGGGATCCGGGCCTCATCCCCGGGTCTGGATCAGACCAGAATGAGGAGAGAGTGGGAGGGATGGGAGTGGAGGGTAGTGGTGGTGGGAGGCTGGGACAGACGCTGGCTGGCAGAATGTGCAGCTAATATGCCTGCATCGATCGGCTCGGGGTCTCTTTGGCCGATCCTGCCAAAGCTGGCGGCACTGGCAGCAGCCAGGAAGAAGGCTTGGCTTCCGCTCCTTCTCCTCCAAATGGCAAGGAAAAGGATCCCCTTCCTTCCTCTCGCGATGGCTCGAGACGCTTTCCTTGGCGACTTGCGCCAGAAGAGAGGCCCCCTCCATATACCCATATAGCCCAGAACGCAATCTGACATGCCTTCGCTTGTTTGGCATTCGAGGAAGTCTCCGAAACCGTTTGAGTTTCTCAGGGCGAATATTAGGATTTGCACCGGCACTCGAGGGAATACGTAGACTACAGGGTGTTGCAACAAATGACATCCCGTAAAGGGAAAGGGGGAGTTTGCAAAGAGCGTTGTTTGTTGGGTTTTCTGTCTGCTTCGTAAAGGTTAAATAGCCCAAAAAGAGAATGCGAACATACTGTATATTCAAATGCTTCAAATAGCATTTCGTTGCGCCCGAATTTTTAACAAAAACCGCATGTTAATCAAACGCCGATAGTCACATTTTTGGGGATGAAAGAATACCATCAGGCAATTCACATTTTTTCGCCCAAAGTCGGGGTGGTAAATTAGGTACGCCAGTAACAGTGCTTTAGTAGCATTTTCCACCTATAGAAACAGGCATACCGACTGTGTTATTCTCCAAGTTAAAATCGGGCCTTAATGCAGGTAACTTTTGGATGGCCCTTGTGCAGCACTCCTGCTGGCGGGCAATTCCCGCTCGGTATAGAACAACCCTTCTGTTACAGGTATAAGCGGAATGCCAGGCGAGCGAGTGTCACACATCCTGTAACCAACTATGCACTTGGAGAGGAATCTGGGGCAATTCGCGGCAATTCACAGAGATGCAATTAGTAAAATGTGTGGGATTCCGGATGCTGCCAGGGAATCCATATAGAAGAGAAGGGGTTAATTCGGCGGAATTCGTGCAAATATGAGGAATATCCGGGGAATCAAGGTAGTGCACATTTTAAAACGCCCGCTGCTGATATCCTCCTCTTTTTTTTACGCTTTTGAGAGACGTACGGTACGTCATTTCTGTGGAATAATTGATGACTCCGTTACAATCCTCTGCTGGAGCGATGCTGCAGGCAAGAAAGAGTCCAGGGGTAATTTGGACATAGTGGAGTTACGGAAGAGGCAAAGGCGGTCCATTTCCCTTTGGTGGCCACCTGCTGGAATTGCAACGGGCCTTTTCAGCCACCGAGATTGCAGCTTTGGAAAGCCGTGGGCACGGGGAAAAGTGAGGAACAAATAGTTTTGGGTGTTGGATTCGACTTGGCCTGGAATGGTAGCTCGGAGGGAGGGGAGGAGGGCAGTGGAGGGGGTGGGGGTGGGTGGAGATGGACCATGTTAGGGGTTTCAGAGAGGCTGGTTTCCCTGGCGTTAAGTAGTGCTTGCGGTGCCTCTAGCTCCACGAACAGCTAATTTGCCTACTTCGGGGGAAGGAACGGTGTGCCGGGTCATTAGTCCAGTACCAGGAGGTGTGGCCCAGCACGTGGATCCGTATACCCGAGGACTGGATGCTGGCGCCCATATGCTGAAGAATGCCATCTCCTGGGTTTATTACCTCTCTTGCAGGGCTCTCGTGGTCTTCTGCAGGTGTTACTTCCTCTCGGAATGCCCACTGAAATGGATGTTTATGTTGTTGCGTCAGGGTGTTAGCAGCGTATAGAAGTGATATTGAGAGGGAGTGGCATTTGATATCTGGAGATCAAATGTTAATCAAACCAGTGGAAAGGAGTTGAGATCGGGTTTTGTGAAGGGGTTCCCTCCCCTCTCCCGCACCCTCACTTTTTTTCATATATACTTAGAGTCGAGTGCACATAAGCCCGCAGCGTGTTCTGCTCATAGCCCTGGAGAGCACGCAGGAGTACCCTACTTTTAATTAGGTGTAATAGGATGGGCGCCAACCGGCATAAAATTAGCCAGTGTGCATATACTGGCGCGGGCGATCCGACGTATTCTGCAATCTATACACCGTTGGAGAGGCGTTTCTCGGCGGCGGTTCTCGTCCATTGACGGTATAGCTTCCACATTAATTTGCCTCTCGTCTAGCTAGGCATTAGTGCCCTCTGCTTTTGCAGCTGCAGAAGGAGAAGAGCCAAGACTAGAGAGTGGGGGCACATCAAAGCTGCAGGGGGAAAGATATATAGAGGAGTGCGAGGCTCCACGGCTAATGAATATGCATTGCGAGCTCATTGCCACTTGCATGTCGCTGGTCCTTTCCCGCCTTTTCGCTGATGTTATCTGGTGTGGGTGGGAGGAAAAGAGAGGCATCCCGCCCGTAGGCAACCGTCAAGGTGGTCGTGGCCATTCGAGGCGTCGAACCTGTCAGACGTTTCGGTTCGAACGTATCAGGAATGCATGACACCATCATGACACCATGAAATGAAAACAAAATGTTCAGGGTGTAATGGGACAATCCAGCATGAAACGGAGTTGGAAACCGAAATGAAACTTTAATCTTTATCGAAACATCCCGAGATGACCACATGGAAGGGGTTGGATGTGGGCGGGAGGAAGGTGGGCCTCACCCGTCCTCAGTACAACGTTGCTCCGCACACGAAACCCAGCACCCCACCCCCAAACCCGAGCACGCGTGCTGTTCTGTGACTCACGTCAGATCACGTACGCGGTATATCGCATTCACACCCCGTGCACCGCACTGCCTAATTAATTACATAAAAAACTCCACCCCTTATTATTCGCATGCCGGTTCACTAGGGATTGTTACCCACCCTCTCACATCGGTGGCGGCGGTGGGGTATCGGAGGTGTCAGATGTGTGTGCATCGTTAACACCTTGTTAAATAGGACCGAATGCAGCGGGTGTACATAAAGTCGGCCTTATTAATTAGGGGTGGTATAGGCCGGCAATTTTCATTGACCTGCGAATCTCTAATTAGCGCTGACTAGGGATCGTTTATTGTGTGCTGACTCGGTTGTGGGTCCTGTGTTGCAAAATCTGACAGACGTGGCCCCAGGGAAGTGATTACTGATTAGATCACTTGGGATGTGTATGCGGTACGATCCCCTCTCCGTATACTAACCATTCCTCACACCCCCTTTTTCCACATTGCCGGAGAGTGCGTTGCATCCACACGTGCAGGTGGAAACCCATTCAACCCGATTTTCTGGTTCTGCCCTGGCCGAGTGGCTTTTTGAACGACGCCAGCTCGCCGATTCCGCGATTGGTAGCTTTCATAACCAGGCCTTGGTTTGAAGTTTTGGGGCAGTTTGCACACACCGTAACATATGTTGCACATAATCGAGGACCCAGCACTCGGTAGTATAGAAAGGTGACTTTCGGACTCGCCTGATGCCTTGAAGTAGGACTGTCGTGATTAGCCCTAAGATGTGGAACTAGAAATCGTTGCTGCATTATACAGATCAAAACGCGTGACCTACAATCAGCGTCCAGTTTTCTGCATACGGAATGCGTCCTTCCGTATATACATTCTCATGCACCACTCTGCCGATTGTCGCACAAATACCTCTCCGCAGAATCCTTTCGGCATCACGATATGTCGTTTTCTTGCGACCAGGTAAATGCTACAGTGATACCCCAGAATTGATCCTTGAATACCCCACAGCTGCCGGTTGGAATTCCAAGAGGAACCGGGGCGGATTTCCCCTTTGGCCTGTGTACTGGGGAACGGGTACCTTGCAACTGCTAGAACTAAATCCGCAGATCGCTACCATCGCTGAACTATGATAGAACCCGCCTGCCTTTGTTACAAGAGAAGGGAGAGAGGGGGAAAGAGAGATAGGTCGCGGTGGCAGGTTGGAAGGAGACGCCCGAAGCAAAAATTCAATACCGTGAATTCCAAGGAGAGTTCAAGTGGCGGTGAGGGGGGAAGGAGAAGCAGATTTAAAGAAGGGGGACCGAGGGAAGAGAGGGGGAGGGGACCCTGAAGATCAATATGCATTATGCATCAAGTCATGCGGTTCTGAAGAATGAAGAAGAAAATTTTCATATTTATTATTGTGAAGGAAAACACGATTATTGGATTTTCCTCTCGGAGCGCTGTTAATAAGCCACGCTGCAGCGGATCACGTGGAAATGATCAGTCGAAAAAGTGGGATCTCATTATGATCTATATAGGGAAAGGAATTTGGAAATTTTACGCCGAGGAAGCCTTGCAAGATTGCATGGACAAGCAAATGTTGTTGAAAATGAAAACATTGGTTGCAGTCTGGTTGCAGTTTGTTTTAATAAACTGGTAATTTTTGCACTTGGCCTAACAAACTTTTTACATTGTTGATGTGGCGACAACAATGTGTGTATTTATGGGTATCAGTCATACGGAATTGTGACTTCATTCGAAAAGAAGCAAGAGTTTTGTAGACCTCAGCAAAGATATTTTGTTGACACTCGATGGCGGTCGATGCAAAATTTTGCAATAAATCAGCGGAACCATTCGGGACGGGTTTGTTAACATTAGCCCAGCAATATCACAGCGTAAACACTGTCGGATTTCCCGGCTACGTGCTCGAGTACCTCTCTCTGTTTTAGATATCGAACATTTCAGGCTAGGATATGCAGTAGCCGTTCATGATATATGCATTTTTGTTTGTTTGCGTTTTTTTATTTTTTTTAAAAAAAAAACCTCACTGGAAGGCAATGCCACGCAAACTCGCGACGTCTAGACAGCGTTATTCCCGTGTCCTGAAAATCTAATATTCTCTCAAAATGTAAGGCGGCTTCTCAAGCCGAGGATTATCCAACCCAAGTTTTCCTTACCTGGTGTTGGAGGAGAAAAGTAAATAAACATCAGCACCGGCGGCTTGGCGTTGAGTAATGTTGACGTGCTGTAGATATAGGCCTCCCTTCAATCCCCCCCCCCCCCCCCCCCNCCCCCCAGCGTAATTGCGCCTTACGAATGGGGTGTTAATTTTCAGAATGGGCTATTGATTGGCTTTTTGAATTATGGAGGGAATGGAATCGTTTCCGATAGGTCAGGGTTAATTCGTCGGTTGAAGACCGCAACGCCTCACCCGAATTAGAACCTGCGGAATGAAGGCTGTCGAAAGGAAACGTTAGTAGTTAGTTACCAGAGCGATGATTATATTGGAGGAATTGTTCGTGCCGCGTGCTCGTGCTCTTTCATGACTCCGTACAGTATAACGTGGCACTAGAGCGGTCATCATCAGGGGCAGGGAAATAAGTGGACATTCCATAATTTTAATAATTACAAGTCTGTGACTGCCACAGGAGATTTGCTTAACGCGATAATGGTCGTCGAGATAAAAACGCAAATTGTTTTCCCCCAAAAGACCCCGAGTGGGTGTGCTGCAACAAAAACCTTGACATTTCCCTGATCACCCCCAACTCAGGTGGAAATTGAACCGATTGAAGGTTGCGCCCTAAAGAGCACGAAAAAAGGTTGACCTGTAATAACACGAGGGCTTTTCATTGAGAGTAGAGTCGTGCCCAAGTGGGCTTGACCCGGAACGATAAAAAAAAAGCGGAATAAAAAAAGCACGGAGAGGACGCTGTCTGGAACCTTCACCTCGGAGTTCCTCACACGTTGCGTTGGAAATAAAAATTGAAGGTTGGAGGAGGCAGTGACACGTGACGTGTAACACTGCAGAGGAGCAGCACGTTTCTCTGGGAGTTCATTGCGTTTCCGATGTGAAGTCGGTGCGGCCACCGTGAAGCACCCACGGCTCCAGTCGAAGTCAAATTTCAACCGAGAGAAGCACCTGCTGGCGCTGCTGTCGTTTCATGTACATAGTTGTGTCGTACTCGAGAGCCGGAATTTTGGAGGGGACGGAGCCGGCCTGCGCTTGCACTTTGTGCCTGCGACCTCATTAAGGATAAACTTTAAGCAAAGGAATTAATTGGCGATGGATAATTAGTGTTTGTTCTAGCATCTTAGCTTTCAAATTGCGCGGAGAAGCTAAAAAGTTGGCGGTGATTAGGTGACATTCACGATACGTGAGTAACCGGTGAACTCTGAAGCAGAGCAAACAAGGTCTAATGTTAATCAGCTAATTTGATTGTACCTTTGGCCGATGTGATGGAGCGTTTAGGATGGGCATAACCATCCGAAAGCATGCAGAGTTACTGGGGAGGACACTGTCCGACAGCAGGATTTTTATATCGATAATCGATGTTGCATAAATATTTAGTCGAGTTGGGTGTATCAAAAACCGCAATTTTGCAACCGAATATTGAAAATCGCCGACCTCGAAATGTACTTTTAAAACGTATCGACCAATTATGGAGATATCGCATGTTCTATACAGTATATGTCAAAAACATCGCCTATTACTATACCAACCTCACGTAATTTAAAAAAAAAATCACAAAAAGTTTATTTGATGAGGGCACCCAATTTTATTTGCGGTACATGATCGCTCGTAATGATTGAGCTGTTTCATGAGGTCGGTCTTGATTGAATCGTGCTATGATTTTTTATGGAAAGATTGCCCTCAGCTGTCCCGATCGTATAGCGAAAAAGGAGCAAACACCGGACGCGTCCGGCCGGTCAGGTACAAGTGGTTAACGGTTCTAATCGCAGGTCGCGTCCTTGCCTGTCACAGAACAGTATATTCCTGGACCCTTGGCAATTGTGGTGGGACAAATAGCGGTGCTGAGATAGAGCAGCAGGAGAAAAGCGGAGGAGGGGGAATAGAAGTAGCACTGGGCCTCTCCATTCCAGCTCGTTTGGGGCACTCGAGTAGCTGTCTTGGGTATATCTTAGTCACGCCTTGATCGCCGAAAAGACAAGCGGATTGAACTGGGGCAGCGCAGCGTTGCAGTCCCTTCAGAATTATATATTACTTGGCGAGGCTACACCGGAGGTCCTTGATTTAAGCGTCCTGTGATGGTAGTTATTTGGAAAACTGCATTTTTTTTCTGCGGAATAGTTGCTCCCGTTACTGGCAATTTTAGAAAGTAACATGCAAGTGGGCTACAAGACAGCGAATTTTGGGGGGGACTACATTTTAAATATTTTTGGTATTTTTTAGCGGGCGAAATCACACGGTTGTGTTCCCGTAGCGTGTATATGCTGGTCGCCCGATGTTGCATTGAGGTTGATGATTGGTGCAGCCGTATACCTGGCCTATATGCAATGCTGGTGCGCTTGCAGCGAAATTCGAACGCTGTCAGGGATGAGGATCGGGCCCATATATATCCTGCTTGACAAATGTCGTGTTTTTCCCCCCGCCAGTGTGTTTCCCTTAACATAATGTGGCTGAAAGTCGACAGTGTTGATGTTTGGTATACGTGACGGTCAACAATCCTTGTCCAAACATCATTTGACAGCGCAATCGCTGCACAAGTGGAGCCGGTAACTGGAGTGACATTAGATGCATATATTTATGTAGGGCGTGCGCGGCATTTCCAGCGCTTTTGACGAGGATGCTCATGTCACGAGGGGTACGGCGGTCCTGCCACATTTTTGTACATGGTCCGTGGAGGTGAAGGACGTGTTTCGAAGGCGTGCTGGCTACATAGGAGAGAGAGGGGGGAACTGGGTATAGAGGCAAGGAGGGAGTGGTGGAGGAGTGAAGCCCATTGGGTATGCAAGAGCAAGCCAGGAACCTTTTCACCTTGATGCATGTTGCACGGGACCTTGAATCGAACAGCCCTTGCTGCAGCATCTTCTTCTTTTTGGACGGCGACAACGCGGTTTTGCACCCGGGGCACACGATGGAAACCCGACTGGAATGCCCTGGCTCGATCTGCATCCATGCAGGAGCAGCGCTGCCGAATTACGGAGCCATCCCCTTTTAAGGCTCAAGTTCTGGTCGAGTTGCATCAAAGGCAAACTCAGTGTCGGGGTATCTGAAGTTTTTGCCCTAATGTGTAATCAATTCTTGCCGTCATTGCTAATCTGCGCAGCACCAAAAACGAATCTTCATTAGCCATGGCAATGACGGAAGCAATGGTAACTTTTGGCCACGACCGGAGAATGTGAAACTGTTGGAGAAGATGAAACGAGAGTCCTGATTTGGGCTTGCTGCTCCGCTTGGGATAAGTCAGCGGCATAAAGGCACGGCCCATTAGGTGCAATGAAAGCCCAGAGAGGCATGAAAAGTCTAATCTTACCCAGGTTTTAATTTTAGCAAAGAGGGAAGGGACCCTTCTGGTTAATCAGTGTGGCTCATAACATTTAAGTGGATTAAGATGACAAGGGAAAACCACTCCGTAAGCCCATAATAAGCCGGTTATACACGGAAAAAAGTAGTTAAGGAGGAGCACGGGCATGCGTTGTGAGGAATCACTGGAATATATCTGAAAGGCGTTGAATTGAAAGCGGTTTCCACAGAGGCTCAAACGTGCCCATTCACAGCCTCTTCCCGATTACACCTTTGGATATATTGCTCTCCTCGGCTGATCTTAATCGTTCCGCGCCATCCTCCACAATCCTCCCTCTTCTCTCACGTTCCTTCTTTCTTTCTTTTTTCCTCCGACACATTTTTCAGCTGGACAGACCCCAAATTAATTAGACACGAATTAAAGATGTTAATCGGGATCGAATCTGCATACATAATCCGGACATAAACAACCCGCTAATACATGTTAAGTGAAACCGTTCGGCTGTTTGACACGACGGTCAGTGTTCTTCGTGCCCGTTTGTTTAAAAAAATGTGTCCGGACGCTGCTGATTTGCGATTTCATTCCGGAGAGGTCGCAGTTCTTGGCTCTAATTAGACTGCGGAGGTGGAAGGTCGTTTTGGGACCCCTCAGAAGGACGGCAGGGCGTGGTCACTGGACAAGAAGGCGGTGTGGTGTTGGAGGGAGAGAGTCTCTCTCTTTTTTATTATTTTGAAGGCCCGAGCAACTTGCTCCCAGCTTGCAAATGAACCGAGTGGTTAACCGAGGAAAGCAGGCTTCACTGACTTGGATACATCCTCGTAGTTGATACGACCACAGAAGGGGTCAGGCTTGATTCTCAGAGGGGGCATGTTACAGGGAGAGCAGCATCTGATCATCTGAGAGGATTCCAGGGGGTTATACATGTTTAAGCACATGATATAACTCCCAGGACCTGTTTGGTATCCACTGTTTTTTGGGGGGTTGGGAAGGTTGCGGGGGGCAGCTGCTGAACCTGCTAGTGGCAGGATTGTCATAGTTAACAAGTAGCGAACTTGTGACTGATTTGTGTCATGTGTTCCTAATAGTGGTATGCAAGGTCCCTGACCTGTTGTGCAAGCTCGGCAAAAATGCTGGAAACGCATTGCAATGCGTAGTTTGGCCTTTGCGGAATCAAGGCTTATTTATTCTACTGCGTGCACCATATATGGAGAAAAAGATTACAGCCTTCTCTGGACGGTCCCGTTTTCCGAACGGTTCATCAAGGGTATCGTTTTCGAATTGGTCGCGCGCATCCCTTGTTTGCGAAATGGACCAGGTCTATTAAGTTGGGTTTCCAACTGCCATTGATTTCCCGGGAACAGATAATCCAGACTGTATATATTCCCGCAGCAAAGTTTTGTTCCGGAACGGCTTTGGACCCCGCCGAATGAGCGGGGATAATAAATTAGGCCAGGTAATTATCTTGAGTAGGCTATTTGATGAGGAATTGCCTGACGGTCCACCCCGGTATTTTCCGCTCTGCTATTGTAGCGGGGCTATTTTGGAATCGGGTTTTGCAGGTGGATTCAAAGGCAGACAAGCGGATTCCTTTTCACCGGATTTTATTTTTAGGCTGATATAAGGCCGGGTAGAAATCGCGAACGTTCGCACGTTTATCTAGTTTTACCCTGCCGCCCATAAATACATTTCGTTGGCCGAGTAGGCCCAAGCAGATATTCTCACACATGATATGTAAGCAACTTACTGATACAATTTGTCAGCATTCAAAATCACAAAATAACATGCCGGTATGTACAGTACGTTAGAATTTACTCGAGCAATATGATGAGAAAATGCATTACTGACACTCTGTATTGCATCGGCCGTAGCATAACATTATACAAGCGAGGACCTTCAAGGCTACAGCGTGTTGTGTATCCTGGCAGTTAGGCCATGCGAAAGTGTAGTGCGGGTTGCACGCACGGAATTGCGATGTGGTTTGGCCCAAGAAAGTATTAATCCCGAGCAAGAAAGTTGGTTCCGTGGGCCTTTTGACTGCGGGCTCGCCTGATAAGTTTTGATTTGGCTTGTCCACACGTGTGCATGGTGAGGGCGCCGATTTCCGCGGGTTCGCGTGCCACGGGCCCCAGTTTATGCATGCGTGGGCGACCGGGGGTCGAACACAGACCGCAATCCGTCTCCCAGATGCATGATACCAGTTAGGTGCAGGTTAGGAGGGGAGGGGGCACCCATCATATCTAACAGCACAGGTCCCCCCCCCCCCCCCTATATACCAACTACCCCACCTACTCACCAACTCCTCTTTTTGCTGATGTGTGTAGCAGGTGACTCTGACTCATTCTCGGCCTGTGAGTGCTGGTGGGGAAGGGATGGGGGGGGGGGGGGGTTAACTTGCATAAAATTCATGAGGGTGTGACACATGCCGATTTCGCTGATATGAAGTTTGAGGCTTTGTTCCACAGTTGTTGTCATGTTGCATTCGTTTTGCAATTTGCCCTGACAAAAATGTTCGCTTCTCATCGTGGAATGCGTCGGAGCATTTTTGCGGGCTGATCCCCCCCAACTATAGGGGTGCACATGCAGGAATTGAGCTCGAACTGATGTCTATACTCATTTTATGCGTTCAAGCAGATAGTTCAAATTATTTGGTTTTGAAGTTAAGAACTATTAGAGCCACTGCAGGGTTTCAGTTGGAATTAGTTTATTAGTCAGTTGAATTATATCTGAAGCTCTTTATTATTCCCGCAACTTCATTAGGCTGATGTAATTCATGAATTGATGACTATAGGTTTCTGGCTTAAAGTTTTCATTTTTATTTTCTGTTATGCTGCACACAATTTCTGTAACATTTGATCTGCACCGTAATGAAAACGTATATCTTTGTGTTGTTTTTCCTAGTTTCAGTGTTACAGTACCGTATATGCAAATTTAGTGACTTTGAAGTACTCTACTGCAGTATGAGTAATCAGCTGGACCCTCGCTGCAAGCAGAAGCACTTTCATGGGCTTAGTAGCCTACAGTAAAACTTATTACTAAATATTAAGCGAGAATGAGAATTTGGGATGTACGAGGGATTACTTGATGGAGGTGTTCTTAACTTATAGAGCAAGTTGGGAAAAGTAACAGCAAATGTATATCCCCATGTATATGTGCGGTTCCCTATCTCACAGGGCACTCTGTGCGCAGTATGCATGTTTTGCATCGACAAGTATGGAAGGGTAGGGAANNTTGGGGGTGGGGGGGGGGGGGGGGGGGGAGCTCTCAGAATCGATGGTTTGGCCAGGCGGAGGGAAGCACGAGAAATTGTGCTACGCACCCATGTGTCCTTAATACCGTGCAGCGTGCACATTGCTATCAAAGGGACAAACGGCCCAGTATATATAGGCATGTGCGTGCCCATAAAGCGCCTGTCGCATGAGTTGAGCAGATACGAGGCAAATACACCCGATGCGAAATTGCAGCGTTAGCAAACCTTGTACTGGCGAATTTGAAACCGGCAGGCAGTTATGACTTAATTATTGCATATCGGGGTGCCCTCCTCCTCTTTTATTGTTGTGATTATTTTGTTTCACAAGCGTAGAGTTGGAAGAGAGGATAGAGAGAGAGAGAGAAGGGTGGGGGGAAAAAGGAGGTTATGCATGTTTCCCCCCTTTGGCTTTGTGCGAAATTACAGGCTTTGCGGCTGGAAGCGTGAATCGATTGTGTTAGCGCGTGAATGGCGCTTAACAGAAGGAAAGTGGTGGAAGCGACGGAAGGCGATCGTCCTTACTTTCAGGCCCCCGGTAGTAACTGGCGACCCCAGAAGTGGCCGCAGGTATATAGCCATTGTGTATAGGGGTTGGTCAAGACAGCTGGCGGACGAGGCTGCGGGGAAACAAAAGGGGTTTGCGTGTGATTGTGCAGCAGCGGCTCTCGAACAAGGCGTTTTTAAAAAAAACCCTCTGGCCTTATTTATTTGTTGGGGAGCGAGGATGACAAACATATAGCCATGGGGTAATTATAGCATCCAAATTTTTGTTGCTCGCCCGTGTGTATGTGGTACAGACTTGTTGACAAATTAAGGGCTGGGCTCCGTCGAAATATTCAGCCCAAGTTACCGTAGCAGGTGGCTCGAAATGCAGGAAGAGTCATGACCCGAATTTGTATAAATTAGGGTGAGAAATAATGTTTCGTCGCCGATATTTGTGCAGAAGGTGGCTCGTTAGCTACCTGAAAGTTGGCCCATGTAAACATCGCTTAATCCCTATATCCCACATACGGAAGTGAAAAAAGGCTTGGGGAAGGGGTGGGAAGGGGTGGGCCAAAGTACTAAAAAAAAGCGACACGCATACGTAGGTAAAAATGCATGCACACCCCTTTTGTCTTTCTCGGGCGCAACGGTGTGGCTGGAAGCGAGGCCAGAGCGAAATATTATATTCCCCTGGTGAATCGGCTTGGGCTTTGGGCTTGTGTGTAAGCTTTGTTTAAAATCTGGCTTATTGGCCCGTAAATTGGGTTGATTTGCTGGTGGCGCGGGTGCAGCCTCACGCCAGTGGCACCGTTTCCAGCCGCCACCAAGCCTTTGATCGAATCTGACGGGATTTCCACGGGCTTGCTGGCTTCCCAGGGAGGGTCCTCGCAGTGTCGGTAATTTGACGATCACCGGCCCTACCTGATCATATTTAATATACCCCCTCGCGGATTTTTTAGTGCCTTCATCTCATGCCTCTCTCCCCACCACCACTGCCGGAATCCGATTAATGGATAATCAGGTGGGATCGATCCGGGGGGTCTGGAAATGGGTGTGGGCGGCTTGTGTACTGGCAAGGACAAGATGCTTTAAGGATGAAGGAGGACCACATGACCTGGGGTCAGGGAGGAGGAAGGAGGGGTCTTTCGGGGAGGTGCATGTTGGGTGAAGGGTCGGCGCGCCGGCGACGAGCGGAGGCGGCGAGGTGTGGACGGGGGGTGTCGGGTAGTGGGGGATGTCGATCGATGTCGAAGGGGGTAGAGTTGGGTGAGGGTAGAGAGGGGCACCCAGCTCGTGGGGGGTATAGGGTTGGGTTGGCTGTTGGGGGGTGGGGGGCATGGGAGGGAGGGTGGGTGGGTGGTGGGGGAGGTTGTCGAAGACCCGCCGCCGAGATATCGATCTGGGAGCCGCCGCGGGCTGCACGGAATGCTGCCGTTGCTGCTGCTGCTGCTGGTGCTGCTGCTCCTGCTGCCGCTCTAGGCAATATTTCGACATATCTATGCAAAAAAACAAAAAATAACAGGAGAGAGACAAGGGAATCTGCACCTAGGGTCAACATCAGGGGTCAAGTGGCCTCCAGGCTGGGACCGCTGACATGTCGTCAACAAGGGGGGCGAATTTGGCAAAAATATGTGGCCCTGGCATTAAATGCGCACAGCCCCCTTCAGTACGTATTGTGGATGAATGACGGTTTTAAGTGGTCCGATGCGAGGGCCTGTCATGTAGTTTAGCAATTTTTAATATGCTGCCCCCGTCCAGATTTAAATACCTCGTTGTGAAAATAGCCTCTTCGTGATCACGGGCATGTCACGGCACAATTTTGCTGTGGCGGAGGCATGACACAAAAAGGACGGCGGAGGGGAGGAGGCCAAGCGGAGCCCAAAATACGCGTAAAATTTAAATCGCATTACCTGCCGGGGGTTTCTTACTCACCGGCAGATGGACAGAAGAATATCATTAAAAAGCTAGTCTCGACTAAGAAGGAAGTCCCAAGCAGTCTGGTTGGCGAGTGAAGATCAGAGCGGAGATTCGGAAGTGGCGTTTGGGCTTGCATGTTGTCCCTGCGATTTATTATATATCCTAGAGGAAACGTAACGTGACCAACCATATCGATGATAATGTTTTGACCCGCTTTGGCTATCGAATGAGTAATGCGCTGTGCCAGCACGGTTGGCTTAGCTTGGAAATTTTTGTGTGACAAGATTGCAGATAGGTGGATGGCCGAAACGGTTGTACACACACTATCATATCGCAATAACACTAATATCATCGCTGTTTTTTGGGGGGTAAAAGTGGGGAGTCAAGGTGGCGGGGGGTCTTCTTGCTTCTTTTCACTTTTTTTTTCTCCCAACCCCCCCCAGTCACGAGCCAAGGCTGGAATCCGCACTGTAAACGCTATTGATCCGATGGCGGTCAGTGATAGGCTCCTGCATGGGCCGTATTTACACTGGCATTTATTAGTAATTCATCTGACGGGCCGTAGCAAACAGAAAAATTGCTTGGCTTTGGGTGTGTGCTTTGCCACTTGGCTCCCGGCTCCATTGGAGTGGAGCTGGGGCAGGCAGCATCAGTAGAGGCAATGCCTCTCTGGAAAAAAAGGAAGGGGGGGAAAACCGGGAGGATGGAGAGGGGGAAAAAATGCCCAGATGGGATTGGGAGGAGCGCTCGGATGTGAACGTGTAGAGAATGCTGGTTTGCTGCCGTGGGGCATTTTCCATGACATCCCGAACTGCAAAACACATGTCTCGACGCAGTGCTACACGCCTGTCGTTGGCGGTAGAAATCGCGCCTATCTTCTGTGGGTGGGTGGAGGGGAGAGAGGGGGGGAAAAAATCCGGTTGTTTACCTACGCATTGTGTTATCCAGGCTCTGGAGGAAGAAATGGTTATGTGTTTTGGAAAATGGAGTGCTCGTGCTGCAGTGCGTGGTCGGGAGAAGCACGTTCGTGCCAACCTCTTGTTATGTCCCATGGAAGGCCCGCACACCCCAGAGGTGCACGCAGGCTTGATAGGTAAAACGACGCATTCTGGAAAATTGCACCTGTGGCAGCCAATTGGAAAATGCCAGGCCCTGTCGGTCACGTTTTCTTATCGCCGTGCATCCGGATTCGACAGCTATGCTCTGCAGTATAAATTAGCCTATGACCTCCCATACACCGGTGAAAGAGACCGATACCATCTGCTGGTGCGCGCTACTGGCTTTGAAGTTTCAAGTTCTTCCAGGAATGCCAGTGGTGTCGCCTGTTATTTTTTTCTTCTTCCTCCGAGCAAAATTTCCGGAATGGGCCACCAAAGGCGAATTTTTGCCCGGGTTGAACTCTGTGCTGGGACGCGGGCGAATAAATTGTATCAATATAGGAGGCGAAAGTTGTACCACTGGAGGGTGAGGTGACTGAAGCTGAGCACAACCGGTTTCTGCTGATGTTGTTTCCACCCCCAGTCACCATAAATGGGTAGTTCCTGGAAGCCCAGTCGTTGGATTCTGTACTGCACCAACTATTTCTTGTAGCTTTAATTTATTTTTTGTCGGCGGGGCATTCATCTCTGTGTGCAGGGTGGGGCAAGTCTGGAGATACAATGCTACCGAGGGAACTGCTCAGAGCTATAGTTACAAGTGGTGTGTACAGCCGGTGCATGAAACATGTGTAATGTGTCATTTTATAGACCAGTGCAAATATTACAAACTGCAGGCATCTATCGAAATTGTGCGGCTGTGTCACTGGGGAAATAGCTAAAGCAACTGAGGCTATCTGGCTACATGATTTTGTGCGTGAGGGAGTCAAATAATGAATCTAATTATCTGAGGGGGCGTTAGTTTTCATTAGAATAAAATCTGAAATTTAATTTCGCTCCGAAGTTGTGGCGGGGCTTCACGGCGAGGTGAAATAGTCTGCGAAACCCTTTAAATATTGCGCGTGTTACCGCGTCTCCTGGAAGGGGAACCCAGCGAATCAGGACGATTAAGGTTATTTCCAGATAGATGAGTAGGTGATTCCGAACCGAAGGAAAAAAGAAGTAAAGAAAAAAACAGAGAGGGAAGAAAACTTTGTTCGCTCTAATCGAATAAAGTTAGGAATGGTTGAATGGAACTTTTTTTCCAGAAATCTTGTAAGGAGTGGCAACGGTGCTGGCCAGGGAGGGGACGGGAATTTGGGGTGGGGTGGGGAGGGTTGTAGGTGAAGCCCTCTGGAATATGGTCAGCCAGGTGAGCCAGGTATAGTAAAGAAGGTGGAGAGGGGGAGGGGGGTTAGAAGAGGCAGGGGGGTAGAGGGGAGAAGATGATGGCCCCGTCGCTCCTCCTACTCATCCCATCCGAAGCATCGACCTCGGTTCCCGCCGAACCGGTTCATGGCCATGCCGTCGATGAGGATGGCTCTCTGAATACCCCTATCTCTTATTCCACTAGTTAAAACGTACCAACCATGGAGGACATCGTCTTGTCCGGTACCCGCCGTTTTCATGCGAAATTCGCCAAAAAACATTACAAAGGAGGACGGCAGGTGTATGCGAGAGTCTTGAACGAAAAATAAGAATTGTGGAGAGGCGCAACCTGCCACACGTGAGGAGGAAATCGCCGCTACATTTCCTGCACCAATTGGGGACCTTGGCGTGACGGAAGTGCAAGACAAGAGTCACGGGGGGCAGCTGTGAAATTCCTGTAGTGCAGCTGCCCCGTTTTGTCGCTTCAAAGTAGCAGACATGGCCGCAAAAGCAATCCATAATGGCCGCACCATTTCTATTCAGGAGGCCGCGCCGCAAAGAAACTCGCGGATTAAATATTGACAGGTCATAATCCATCCCGAAGGAGGATGGACAATGGGTACTGGCGCGTTCTTGGCGCCGCCACAGTGATGGGGAAAGGTGTGCGCCACCCCTGAAGTATTGTAATCATACGGAGACGGATCCATAGTTGAGTTGGGGACCTTTTGCCAGTTGAAAGTTTCATGTCGGGGAGAGGGGGCTGGACGTAAATGCGTGATTAATTATTGCCGGGCCACGTATATGGGGGACACGGCGATGCTGCTGGTGTTGCGAGCGTCTCAATTAGTCAAGATAATCGTCGCCATGGTGCGAGTTGAATTTCCACAGTATCCTCCACGGCTGTCTTGCACAAAGTGGAGCGGCCACGGTTTCGGCGGCAGGCGATTGTCCAATGAAGTGAATCGTGCCACCGGCAGGGTATTTATAGGGAAGCAAACCTCCTCTTTTTTCCCCCCTTGGCAACAAAGCGTATTGTGAGCTTTTGGCCTGAAAATGATGTATTCTCTGTGGATTTGGGCGGCTATAATGGAGCAGTATAGGCCGGGTATTTCCGGAGAGAGAATTCAAATGAAGCTGCGGGGGGTCAGTGTTGGTCCATCCTGGCTGCTGCTGCAGGGGCCACTGGCTTACGAGTTTCGCTCGGGATCAAAGAATAAAATAGCGCGTAACGTCACATTCTTTTAACTGTTATCGACATTAATCCGTGAAATTGAGTTAGAGCGATGCAATTTCAAAAGCGCGGACCACCGCCCCTCATCGATGAACTAGGGTAGGTGATACCCATTGGCCGGCTTTGAACTGCGATGCTGCTGCTGCAACACAAGCCAATGAATCGTATGGAGGCTCCGGATGACTCCCCATATACAACAAAAAAAGGAGTAAAAATTCGATATGCAGGGTTGCCTAGAGTCAAAAGTGGCCGCCGGTAATGTGCCCAAAACACTGCATTTTTTATTACAACGTAATAATTTGATACGTGGTGGCATTTCAGAACGGGGCTGGGGGGCGCGAGTGTACCTGCAGTTTGCATCAGGTTAAAGTTTTTTCGGTTATTTTTTTGGGTCGCCTTTTCATTCCGGACGCGATAGGAATGAGCAATGCGGGAGTGACCGGAGGCACTCCATGGATGAGAGGTGTGGTGAGAGGGTAGGGAGAGGGAGGGGAGATTTTTTTGAAGGAATAGGGGGGAAGGTGAGGGCTGTTCTTTGTGCCCACCTGTGATTCGGAAAGGTTGCCACACTGTCTGTTTTTGTCACTGGGAGAGAGAGTAGCCGGGGTTCCGAGAAGCTCAAGGGCAGACGGAGGATCGGACAAAGGAACATGCATGGGAACTTGCCGTAGAAGTCGGGTTTGAGGGCAAGGGTGGGTTTTCAGATGGGGGTGAAGGGGTTACAGGTGAGGTGGAAGGTGGGGGAGAGGGAGGGAGGGGGGGACGTGGATTTGGTGTGGAAACCGAGTTGATTATTTATGGCGACCTTCTTCAAGGTTTGGTCGTCCGAAAAAGGCTGTGTGATTTCTTGCCTTGATATGCACTTATTTATATGGCCGCCGGAAGCTTGAGAGGAAATATTATATTATTACCCCCGACTTTTTCTTGTCATGCACTAGTTTCCACACTAAGGTTCTGGCTGACAGCAACGGACAGCACTGACCTGTCGCTCCGTAAATAACATTTTTGGCCCTTTTTTTGCGGATCCCGAAACGCACATGCCATTTTTTTCGGTCGTTCCTGCTCACACCGCCCCCTTCGGAGTCATAAATGTCACAAACGGCACGAGATCTCCGAAACGCCGTAGAACAACGTATCTTCCTAGAAGCAGCTCGCGTGTCTCCGGACACGGCCGCATGCATGCCCCAGTCTAATTCGGGTTGTAGTCCCACAATCGCATAATGTCAGGTCCCCAGTACGCATATCTCTTGTACCCCGTCTCGGGAGGTGTTTGCTGGAGCAAGGTCTGCGAGTCGTGTGTTGGGTAAACACAATCCCAGCCCTCTTCCTCCCACTGCCTGCCCCCTCGGTGTCGACCCCCTTGAAGTTGTTCCAGGCCTTGCGAGGTTTGACGAAGGCGCGGGAAAAGTTAGTTTTGCGTGTGACCGCAGGAGCCGAAACGTGCGAGAGGGCGAAATGGATGGAAGGGTTTGCGGGGAAAGGAGGTGGGGTGCACGCGACGGCATGCGAGGCCCCTAGTCCGCCGGATTTTATCGCAATCGATCCCTCCGCTTCCGTGTGTGCTTCGGGGAACGCCGATTATCGCCACACAGGTGTGGGCGCTCCGGAAAAAAAGGGGCTCAGGACGCCACCCCGGAGATGACCTTTTCGGGGATAACCTGACCTGGCAACTGGCTCGGGTTCAATATACTCCGTCCGCTAGCTAATGCGACCCAGGCATGTTCCCAACAATAATATTGTGATATTTCCAAAAACACATTAACTGTCGAACGTGACGGAATTCATCACTTGTACATAAGAACCACCTTGTATCATAGATATAAGTGGAGTCATTAACGAGGCAGATGTTCTCCATCCGGGTGATTCTTTTTCTTCCTCCGTTTATATATTTTTTGTTTCCAGACCGAAGCTCATCACGAGTCCTCAGGTGGAAGGAACGTGAAGGCTTCGAGTCCGAGTTTTTCTTTTTTTAAATGGGCGGGCGATTTGCATAAGGTGAAGCCGAGGGGGGAAATGAGAAAAAGAGCGCGGCATTGAGTGGGCGCCGCGATTGATTTATTGGGCGAGCCCCAGCCCGCTCAGGTGTACCCTTGGGCCATCTCGGATCGCGCTGCTAGTTTTCTGAGCCGGCTATGAAATGGCCGGCCCAAGTGGCCGGAGCACGATTTGCCCATTTTGCACTCCAGGTTATTTATTAATCCGAGGGAAAAACCATCTCGGTGGGAACAAGACGGATCCGTTTTCTTGTCCGGCTGCGGGTCTACCTGGGTGGTGACACTACCTTTCAAGGGGAAGATGCTACCACGTTGCCTTGTTTATGGAGAAGGGAGGCCGGTTTATGTATTGGGCGCCTAATATTGCGGCGTGATTTTGCATGCAATTTACAACTTGGTTGGCGGCTGGAATTGGGCTTACGGGTCAGAAATATTGCCGGAGAAATCCGGATAGTGGTGTAAATGACGCGTTGATTGATTAAAACGGGCGGGATTGTCTCGCCGGCTAATGGTTATGCGTAGAGGCCCAGAAGGTGTAGTTTACAAGAAAGAGCAGCAAGGTCGGTTTTAATCATGGCGTAGGGATGCTGCTAGATGTAGGGAGGGCGGTAGAGAGGTGTGGGAGGGGGGTAAAGGGGAGTGTTGGCTGTATGCAAACGATGCAGCTGAGCGGCCGCGGCTGCTGCTGCTGCAGAGTGGCCATGTTTAATGCATTTGCCACGCTATTCGCATCCTGGATTCATGGCGGCGCTACCGGGCATGACAGCCCCCCCGATGAAGTCTTTTGGTGCAGAGGATCGAGGCTAATTTGTCTATGTAGTATGTGGCTTGATAGTGATGATAACCTTGGTGGGCCCTTTTTGGTTCGTCAGGTGGAACCATGCAGGTGGTAATTGATACGATGTGAAGAGTATTGGCCCGGTGGCGCCTTACTTCTCCGTTCGTTCCGTACAGGCCTCATTGATGGGGAAAAGGGGGGAGTTGGGGGGAATATATACCTAGGGGTAGGGTCGTTCATGGAGTGATGAAGAGTTGCGTGCGCGGATCTGAAAGGAAACGGGGGGCTGGCCGAGACCAGTTGACTCTTGGCACCACATCTATTTGGATCCCCTGTGTCACTGACACGAGGTGAGCTCGCCCCACTTAATAAGAGCCGACCACTCTATTTTTGGGGCGGCATTCAATGGGGATTGATCAGGCAATTGAGACCTACAACCTGTTTACGCCTAGCAACTGTCGGGATTTCTGGATTTTAACAAGCTCCCTGCTAAGGTGGCTCTGGTTGCTTCATAAGGAGTATAGAGCAAGAAGGCTGATTTTCCCCTTGGGATTGATCAAGCTGTTTGCCAAGTGCAACCTGGTCATTTTTGCGCTGAAGGATGAAACTTATGGTCAATTCTGTGATTGTGCTGAAAGCACCAGCTGCGGCTGGGGCCAGAATGTGAAGAATTTTAATTAGAAGTCGTGGCTACGAGAGCTTAATAACCGGCAGTAGAGGCTATGTGGAATCGGTGGAATGGTAGGGTGGGAGAGGTATAGGACGAAGGGAAAAAAATGCGACTTCCTGTCACCTCTTGACCACATGGGGATAAGCGATGGGAACTCGCGCTCAATTGGCTCGAGTTTTGCTCACAAGAGAGGTGTTGCTTTGCGAGTGTTGATGCCAGTGATATACCAGCTCCGAGTAGTGGTTTTTGGTTCAAGGCTAATGATTCACACAGTTTCCTTCCCTCCTCAAATTTACGCTTCGGATCCTACGACTGCGCTGGCAGGTTGAGTAAACTGGGTTCTGCCATGGAAGGGGGCTGGGTTTTGTTTCTCGAGGAAACCCGTTTTTTGTGCGCTCCCTGTGGTGTGTATGGAAAGGAAAACCACCTCTTATCAATTAGCGTCTTTCCTTGCCATTCACGCTTGGTAACACATTGAGGTCATGATTACTATTCTTTTCAGATCGCCCCTTAATAGCGCGGGGAGGTGCTTTGCTTTTGGTTATTTTAATAGGGCACCCTCATGAAAACACTTCTGCTCTTTCTGGTGGTCACTCCCTATAGTGAGGAGGCTCGTGGTATAACGCGTGACGTGATCACGTTCGTCACGGTGGTGATATGCATATTATTATGGCGCATGCAGTTCGGTGTGGGAGAGGTAACGGAACTATGAATAGTATAATCGGAATCCAGATTGGCGACTTCTACTGTAGCAGCAGATGTAAGCGCTGCGCTGGATTTCTGAATATGGGTGGTATTGTGTGGTGCGTCAGATGCCTTTTGTGCTCAAGGTTGATGCAGCCTGCTACATCTGGTAGGCGCACCGGGAATCCGAAGAAAATGCTGTATACACACATCCGACCTATTGTCGCTCACCCATTATACATGACAGTTCTGATAATGACATATACACAATGCTGATTGAGAAGCATTGTCATTCACTGGCTGCAGACAGGAACAAGTATGCTTTCCCAAACCATTATGTCCTGACATCACTTGGCAAGTTATTATGTGTGCGTGTTACGCTCGCATTTAATGCAGCAGATACCACAGCCACGCTGTGGGATGTAAACTCGGCAGCGTTACTTTCATCACAATTCTCTGCCTGGTTGGACCGGATTTTAATTGACTTGTCCTGGCCTATTACGCTGGTCATCGCTTCTCATGCAGTGAGATATTCCGTCATCTGAACTAATGTTCCAGTATAAAACCGGGATTTATATTTAATTATCCGATCGTAAAACCGACCTGGCTTTTTAGCCTCGCTAATGCTGTGGCTTGGTGTCTGAATTGTACAGATTTGTGCGTTGTCTACGTGGCTTAATTATTATGGGTACATATGAGAGCTTTCGTGGGTTATTTCTCGCGTCTGACGATTACCATGCACGAGAAAGGCTTATCAAGACATATGGAGATCTATTACTGTATTATGAATTTCATGGAAATGCTTAACCTCAGGCCAGAACACAGCCAGATTTAACATTTTAATAGTAGACTCAATTCTTTATAAGTTGTATTTATGCATAATATGTAGCCAGCAGAATTCAGTGTGTCTAAATATCATCAGGAGGTCGGAATACCACGAATGTTTGTACTGTCACTTGTAATTGTGATTGACGCCGGATATAAAGGCACGAATCGTGTGGAAGTGCAATCCAGTGTCTTGCTGCATTACCTGCTATATTAGTTATAAGTTTATGTATTATTTACGGGTGAACATGATATAATGCAGTAATTTCGCTGTTCTATATATGTTGAATCGTAGGAGATTTTGCTTCCCATTATCGCACATGCTTTGGCGGTATCCTGTAGGGATAATATTGGCATCACGCTGATCCCTCTGCGACCTTAATTCAACGGGCCTCTTTATTCAACAAAAATCAGTATCTTGCGGCACCGGCGAACATGACACGTTTCTGCACTCTTGTGTTGTTTAATATTTAATTGCTGTGGGAGTACCTGCGTTATGCGAGATTTATTGATCTATATGCAGGCCTTGGGATACCCTTTTCTGACAAAACTTTTCTCTTTCGTTTTCAGGAAATTGAAGAAGCATTGGTAGATAAAGAGAATTTTCTGCTTGCCGACATTTTCGCCCGACTCCTGCGCTATCTCACCGGGAATCCAGAAATCCAGTAAGTAATCCACTCTTGATTTCTTTTCCCCTATTACGAGGGGTGGGATTTATAGAGGTATGAGAATCGATCGGTTGGATGCATTACCGAGGAAGATTTGACTCCGCGAAAAGGAAGTGAAAGGGACGAAATCCGTTTCCTGATTGCCAGTCATTAATTGGCCGACGGTAATTGTATATCGAAGGAGTAAAAAGTTCGTGGGTACGTCCATGAACTCTTCGTCCGTAAGATTCGCACGTGTCCGTCTTAAGTTCGGGACCGCCCACCCACTTGCACATAAATATCCGAGGCGATTGCAGGCCTGCTTCTCGTTAATCCAAGGACGATTCTCGTTGTCGAATAAGGATACCGGTCCGGTTCACCTCGCGAAGATGACCAATATAATCGTTCTGAAAGCATTTAGATGTCGTTAAAAAAAAAAAGAAGTGGAGGAGCCTTTCACTGGCCCAGAAAGATGTCGCAGCTTCCAGTGGCAGCGTGCATTGGAGAGGAGTGATTGCACACGTTGTAATTGCACATTGCCTAGATTCTTTCTGAATGGCAAGAAGGGCGTTGGAATTGGGTGGAGGTTGGGCTGGGCTTGTCTAGTTCTCTCGCACGTTGCAACTTTGGCATATTCTGAGAAGCCGTATAATTCCCCCCCTCCTCGAGTTTGGGGTCGCGTGCCGGTAGTTTCAAGAAATGACAGGGAAGAAGGAAACTGTTTGAGGCGGAAAGGGTGAAAGTGATGTATGAGTAAATGCTGAAGGATTTTTTTTCCTTCCTCTCGTTTTCCACCCTCCCTCAAGAGTTCAGGATGAGTGTTGGTCGATACATGCGGTTCATTGCAAGGAGAGCTCTGAATTCACCGAGCCTCATTGTCCTGAAGCGAGCTCTAAAGATGTACTGTACAGTAACTTCTAAGCGACAATCTGGACGTTTCTGGAAGCAAGACGTATACGGCGGAGAAGTAACGTGTTGAAGCGGTTGCCTAATCGTCAGGATTCATTTTCAGCGTGTCGGTTCTCAGGGCCATATTTTCGTGAAACTGCCTGATCCAGTAGCGGAACTATAGTTGTAATTTGTTCACCGCTATTAGGTATTTGTAATATTTGCTCCAAGTACCCATGTGGATGAAAGTGTGCTTCTTTTTGTCAGAAAAGCATATGTGTATCGGCGCATAAGGTTCAGCTTGAACTGAATGTAACGGTAAAGTTCACTTATTATCCTCTCGTGCTCTTCCAGACCGCACAAACTGGAATGAAACCGCGATCTCATCCGGAGAAACATTATGAAAAGTTGCCTTTTTCATGCCAAATGCAAGCGCAAGCAGGACAGAAACTCCTTCTCGTGCGTGACATGTCCAGGATAATACCGCCTAGTTTTTTGTTTTGTTTTGTTGCCTCTTGTCGTAACCCACAGGCATGATTCACACTAATTTTAATGCCCTGGTTTGTGCTACACCCGGTGTATATTGGCAAGGAGTGAAGAATCCCGGTATCCAAATTAACAGCGGCTGCTGAATTGTTGTTGGCATGTTTTGCCGGGAAAGTGATGACTATGCGGTAAGAACCAAGCTGGCAACGGGCTTTGTAGGTTATAACCTCACACACAGTCGAGTAGAGGCGGAAATTGCATCGCACGCCGGCGAGTTATTCGGTAGCGTGAAGCCGAAATGATAGTTGAATTGTTGGGAGAATCTGAAGCTAATGAACACGCGATCGCGGTTTTGGCCAACAGCCATCGATCAGCTCTTCGGGGTCTTATAAGCTGAGAATGGGACAACAAGCGACCCTGCTGCGGATCTATTCCGCCAACGGGGATTATATTTTCAATCCTCATACTCGCATTCCAGGTGGCCTTCTCGTGTTGGTGGGTGGCACCAAAGCCGACATTCGCAAAAAGAAAAAAGAAAAAAGTTGGGAGGGGGATTTAACAATTTCGGCCGCTTTTGAGGAAGGAGTGAGCGCCGGGCAGTATAATGCGGTGGGCCGAAAGTATTCCGAGCGAATGCAATATTATTACCCGGGACAGAGATCTGATCCGAAGCCGCAGCAATTCCGCTGGACTTGATCCAGAGCTGCAAGAGTCCGAGCGGTAAACCCGAGCAAGCCTAATTATCTGATAACGTCATACGGGCCGTTTGCATAAATTGGTTTCAGGAACGTGTTGCTTGGAGCCTGTCATTGTTTTTAGGGGGAGGAGGCGGCAGTGTGTGTGTGTGTGTGTGTGTCTGATGGAGAGTGCAGGCATTAAAAAAATAGGTCGAGAGAGTTCGATCGCCTCCGTCAACACGGTCGTGGCCCGCTCGTGACCCCATTGCATTTTGAATACTTATATGTGGATCCAGATTCGGTAGTTATTGGGTTGAATTTTCGTCCCACTGCTAGTTACTATAGCATAGCAGTACCAGTGTTGGAAGTGGTTACTGCTAAGTTAGCAGTAACTATAGTGCTGTTGGACGAAAATGCCACCCTTTGTGTTTTGGGTCCTTCCCCCCATCGTCACCTGAAAGCTTGGTGTGACATGTTTGCGAGTTGTGTGTCGCACTTATGGTCGCAATGATTCTTTTGCGGTGGAGAAATAGGCTGAAATAGGTCTGTTTTGCTTGCAGCATTTGCGGTATACTCTGCAGGGTAACGCCTCCGGTTTCTATACCGCTGTGGCCAAGTTGTTTTATGCGTGGATTTGAAGGCCGGAAAGTGCCACGGGAGGTGTTTTCAGTTAAGCTATTTGTCACTTGTAAAGTCGCTGATAAAAACGCACATATCCACCCCATGAATTATTGCTTCAATATGACACGCGCTCTCGTTTAGTTAGGCATCCTTTGGTAAAATATTAATGCGTAATGTCGTTCGGTTCCGGAACTATATCTCACATCTGTTTGATGTTTCTCCGAGCAACTATCGCCGAGTCGCTATGGAGTAAAAGGAGGGAGAATAATGATTGGCTTTTTAATTTTTCCCCCCTCATTCTGTTGAATTATGCACGGTTGCTACTGATGGGTGGTACCTCTCGCGGGTTAGTTAGCGTCAGAGGCGTTTCTGGGAGGAACAGGTATTTAGTAATGCCCTTGGTCCGGTAATTATTTTCTTCCTCTCTGATTGCATGATCGGAGACAAGTCGGCAGGACAGTTAATTTCTAAATACTCTTCTTTTTCCTTACTCCAGCCGCACGCTAATTCAGAGGCTAATAACAATCGTGGTGCACTCGAGGCGATTCTTGTCATCACGTGAGCTCTGCACCTGCGCCCTCACATCTGCACATGACATGTGATTTGCGCCTTTTACTTCATGCCATGCCTGCGAAAAGCAAGTTGAAATTAAGGCGTGTTATTACCCTAAATTAAGTTCAGGAAATGTTTTGCCCCGGCTTCCTTTCATTTTCACGAACGGAGGACGTATATATTTCTGGTCGCGAGCCGACCCGGGACTCTCTGTCTCCCCTGTGTGCACACATTTGTTCGCATGCTGTATTCAGCGGCAGGATCCGCGACATGGATCGGAAATGGCAAGCATTACGGACCGTTCGGTGTAATGATTGTCATCTGTTCTGCCCCATGTCGCCAGGACTGAAACGTATTTATTGGGCAAGGTGAATCAATCAGATGGGGGCCAATTTATTATTTATGGGGGCGTGGTGATGGATGGGCATGGCTTGAGTGGGCGTGGGCCGGACATTTATGTATGGTTTGGCCCTCCCGGTGCTTAGACCCGACAGGGGAGTTGACAATTGCCCGGGTCCCATCCGTGTACACATACACATCGAGTGGGTGGCGGGGGCTTGGTATAGAGACTGCCGTGATCTCTTCATGCTGACGCCACCTGCGATGGTTAGCCTATTGACGCAAGGAACAACCCCTGCTGTCAGATTGTTTGCAGGTGCCCCATGGGAACTCTGGGGGCTATACTCTTCGTGTTTGCACAGCGGGGGGTACTTGCAACCGAATCATGCTCCAACGACAGTGCTGCATGTACATTAATAAGTAAGGAGGTGTCCTGCGCGAAAACTCGTGAATGGAATGGTGGGGAAAAGGACGGTATATGGAAATGAGAGATTCGAGAGCTTGTGGGGAATAGTGCCAACCAGCCAACCAACCCCTTGGTCTCTTCGAGGAGAGAAAAGCCCCCATTGATTTCTAATGGAGTGCAGGCCTCTGAGAGCGTCTTCTCTCTGCGGCTTGGGACTTTTTAGGATATTGGGGGCGTCCCAACCGACTATAAGTTTATTTCTATCCCGATATATTAAATCCGGATATGGCAGGATCCACTTTCCTGCCTTAAAATTTAGGCGTGCGCACATTCGGAAGTACTAATCTAAGCGTATATAACCAGAAATGCTATACGTGTGGTTTCCAAGCATTAGGGATATTCTCATTTTGATGGATGCATATTGCATTATTGTTAATGCGTGTTTGACACTCCTGACTATTTAAAATATGCGAGGTTGTCAGGATGCACTGAATCACCCTGTGCGCAATATATGAATAGGGGTGGAGGTAAACGCTGGTGTGTTTTTGTATCGGAGCCGGGAGAGTTTTTCAGTTGGGCTGGTGCGTGGTGGTGGTCCAAATCGTTGCAAGTCCTCCCATGACAGTTGAGGACAGAATGAGTGGCCCGGTACAAGCGAAATGCGAGGGGACAGCTTTAGCCGCGTGCATTTTTGATGTACGTCGCACTTGGCAAAATGCTACCGGCTTTTTGGCAACACACTCGCGGCAAGGCCCTGGGCTATTTATCAAGCACCACTGCGGCTGGACAATGTACCCGCGGGCGAGGACATAATGCTGTTTTGGCTCGTCACTCCCGTCAAAAATCCTCGTTCATATTGTTTGTACTGGCCGAAGATGCACTTCCCAGGCTGGTCACCGCTTACACTACACTACTCCCGGCAAAAATATGGAGGACAACTATACGATACGGGAAAGGGTTATTAGCATGCGACTGTGACGGTTAAGGACGTGCAGTGCTGCATCTAAATCGAGTTACACTCGAGTTTGCATGACATTAAAATGTAGATAGGCCCTATGAACCGCGGGGCTGTATTATAAGCCATAAGTCAAATGAATTTAGCAATCCCTTTATGAGGTCGATAATAACAGGTAGAAAAATTGAGCTGTAATCACCATGGTTACTTTATTCGCACATTAGAGAGGAGAACACCATACATGCAGTGCAGTACGTACATGGGGAAGCTGTGGAAATGCCATCAAATGTAGGTACATCTTGAAGAAGGGAAATACATGTGGGACATGGCAGGTCAGCAGCACAGAACATATGCCTATTCCTCTTGATATCCTAACATTTTGTAAGTTCCCATAGAAGCTTCCTCTGTACTGTTCATGTATTTCCCTTCTTCAAGGTGCTTGTACCTACATTTGACGGCGCATTTACACAGCTTCCCCATGTACAGTACGTATACTGCACTGCACGTATGGTGTGCTCCTCTCTAGCGGTAGTCAATAAAGCAATGCCTATAGACGCAACTCATGATAAGTACAGAATCTACGGATTTCCAGGGATCCCAACCCCCCAGATAGCACATGGTTCCCACGGGTTTATGCCATTGATGTCGGATTTCTTTGGTGGTTCAAACTTAGTTTCTCACTCTGATCACATGAGGGTGCATTTATCAGCCAATACATTTCCATAATATCCGTGCAGAGCAGGCTGGTTATAGACACGGGCAATCCCTCTCCTGCTTGCCAGCATACGTCATCTTGTGCGTTCCTGCGTGTGCATAAATGCCTGCAGGTATGTAATTGAACAGCTGAACGATTAATGGGCGGCAATTCATGGCTAACGCGTCCAATTTCCCCACGTTGTGTAAACACGTGTAAAACAATGGGTTGTTCCGATCGTCAGGTGAGTTTTGGGAATAGTGTGAGCGGGCATTAAAGCAGTCCGAAATAATCAAGTGAGGCTGCGTGTAGGGAGTGGCTGAGAGCGATCAACGCCCGAGCCTTGCTGTATATATATGCGGCGGAGAGAAATCCGTGGAAGGGTATATAGCAGCAGCAGCAGCAGCGTACCGGCGTTGCAAGCTGGGGGTGTATATAGTCGGTTGGTCGGAAGCGAGAGGATTAGCAAATGGAGCGTTTTGCGTTCTCGGGGCTGCAACCTGGGGGCTTTGGCGGTGCAAAATGGGCTCTTCGCCGTGGGCGATGAGCATCCCTTCGGACCGCCGGCCCAAATTGTCTTGGGGCGGCGCTATGTTAGGAATCTGAGTGCGCTGCCATTCTGCGGCCGGCACTCAGGTGCGGATGGGCTGTTATAGCGGCAATCCCGGAGGCATCAGTGCCGCTCTTCAAGTACATTGTGGCATTTCCGGCGTTTTGGGGCCAAGTTGCATTGGTTGGAATGTGGAATTCGCGGCGGAATTGCTTCCAAGTAATTCCCCCACTGTTAACCGCCAAAGTGGTCGCGGAAGGGAATGGTATGGGGAGGCGCTAATGCCTACTAATTACCGCGACATGGTACAAAAGAGCGGGGGTGATTACGAGATCTCGCAGCCGTTTGTTCACTGCCCGGGAAATGGGCCTTTCGTTTTCTGTTTTATATTTTGCTGCTAGTTGCTGCTCCTGCTACCTCTACACTGCTATACTATACTGCGTCTGCTGGAAAACCGACTGCCTGCCTGCTGGATAGACAGCTCTCCAGACAAATCCTCCACAAACTTAACGGGATTTACTCTCCAGTCTGATACTGACTTCCAACGAGCTCTCTGGCCCTCATATCTACACTTAAGCCATACAGCAGACCTTCTGTTGGTAGCTTGCTGTCCAGGTTTACAAATCTCTGCTGTTCACTTTTAATCGCGCCCAGCTTTTTATTGTCGCTAGCTAAATGCACTCTTGATGGCGGGGGTAGACAGATCCAGAATAATACTGATATTTGGACGCCATCGTGAATACTTCTTCCCCCCGCAAAATGTATGAATTTGAAGAGACTGCGTTGTTATAGGTCAGTCATGGAGCAGTCTACAGCAGACAGGCATGAACACTACCTCATGTATAGGCACGTAGAACTTGCTCATGCTTAGAAAAAAACAAGTATGAAAATTTGAGGAATAAAATAATTCGTACGCACTTGGTGAACGCATTGTATAGACTGCGTGAATAGAAGCTTGTCCTGAACGTCGCGTCGTTAGGCACAGCAGCATATGAGCAATAATTAGAATGCACGCACTGAGGTCAGTGAGAGCGCCCGGCGATTACGAATCAAAGGCTAGGGGGCCATAAAACAAACCTGAATTGCAGCCGTTCATTTGTGACATCAATATACTTGGCCATTAAAATACAATAAATTAATGTGCGTCGTAAAAGTTCATAAAGCGCGTAGCAGTAACCACTTCATCGCTATAAAAGCGGAAATGTTTTTCAGATTGTACGCTCGCAGTTTAATAAGTTTACAACTAGTTGGGCTAATTGTTTGATTGGCGACTGATGAATTGCGGGTACAGGCAGGTCGCAATATAATGTAACTGACAGTTATATTGGCCACGGCTTGCGAGAAGATACGATGTCAATGACACTGCGGTTTTAAAGCTGTTGCCCATCACGAGTAGTGATGACTTTCCGCTTCAGGGATTTTAATTGCTTGCGGTATCCTTCAAAAATCAAGGATAATTGCAGTTGTACTTTACCTTTCTGAAACGCACTGCTATTATGATGCAATGACTAAATGGTCGCACAATTTCAGCTCGTCTTCAAACGTGTTAAATGCAGACGTATATCACGGTAATTCTCCGGTGCATTTTCTCTTAGGTGTTCAAATCAGCATTATCCGAGAGTGATGGTGTAGTATAGGATGCATGTTTTATGCGAACTCGTGAAGCTATTGGATGGCCCATCCTCGAACACCCTGTATGTTAGCGACATGCCCGCAGGAATCGTTACATGACACGCAATGTGCAATAACAACAGAGAAGTCTGCTTACAACTTGTGAAATGAAACGTTCCGGTTTCAAGGCGTGTTGTGTGCCCTATGCGAAGGGGCAATGCAAAGTGTAACAGCGACTCTGCAGACACTTCATAAGAGTTCCCCTTTGCTTCCTGGTCCCCCCCCCCTCTCACCCCATCCCGTCCTCTCCCTCCCTCCCTTCCAATCCTTACTCGTTACACAACTTGTGAAACTTTGAATTTTCTGGGAGGTTATCGATAAAGTTTCTTGAGCCATTTCGCTCTGATGGGGTTGTGGAGAAAGAGGAGAGAAGGCAAGAAAGTGTGGTGATTTCGGAGGCAAAGCGGGCGATAAAGAAAACCCCATCATCCTCTTTTTCGGGGGTGGCGGCAATGATGCCAGTGCCCTTTTCTTCTCCGCACACTGTCCTCAGTCGGCCCGCACACAAATCTGAGTCAACCAACTCCAAGCTAACTGATCCCGAGACCATTGAATTTCCTCTCGACCCTCTTGAACCGGGGTAGTCAACGTATGTACATTTCTGCAAAACTGTGTGACCCCCACCGCCATATAAGGTCACCGACGGTGCAGGAGAAGGATGGGCATGGTTCCAATCCTCCTCCTCCTCCTCCTCCTCAGTCGGTTTTTTTTTTCTTCTTTTCCATGGCTGAGGTTGCCCTGGGAACCGGATAGAAACAGAGGGACCGCCCCAAAAAATCAGAACCCAGCCCCGGAAGGCCCGAGAAAAAGATCCGCGGTTTTTTTTTTATATGTACCTCAGGCGCTCGATTACATATCCTGCTTCCCCATCTACTCCATTATGAATTCTGAGTCGAGTTGAGGAGAAAGAGGAATGGAAAGAGAGAGAGAGGAGAGAGGAGTGTCTATGCCCGGGTGAGCTGTTATGCCTAGGCGGGTAGCGCTAGCAACCTTTCGTGGATACGGATTATTGTACGGGTTCGGGATCTCGCTGCGGATTTGCTTAGCATAAGCCGCCTCCTGCATTTTTCTAGCCTCTTTGAATACATTAGCAGCTTAGTCGGTACTGTGCCCGCTGACATTGCCGGCGCTCTCTCCATTGCATTACCCCACATTTCATGGGATATGGTGCTGGGGAGTCGGTGTAACTTATACCCATTCTGGATCACGACTCCTGGCTGCATTGTTACCACCAGGCGAAACGCCGGCACAAGGCGCGCGACGCATACCATTTTCGTGTTTTAGACCTTCTCTAGCTAGGGACGCCCTTAGGGAGGAAATGTACTGCATGTACGATGCATTCTTTCCAGGAGGCCAAAAAAAGGGCACGATGATAAATGTGGGAGCCTTTTATTTATACATGTCAGACTACGTATATACTTAGCTTTGAAAAACGGAATGAAATGGAAATCCTCAGAAATCCTTCCCCGATTCAGAAATGGCAAGTAGATGATTCATTGGGATTATTTTGATCACCTGTTACGCTTGCAGAATGTGATTTTAATCTGATTTCAATTTGATCCAGCGATGGCAATCGGGGACCAGGTTGCGTGTGAGTTGGAAGTTGCTATATAGTATGATATAACCTCAGTCCCTGTTCCAATGCTACGAAATGGAGCGTTTATCTCTTCCAGTGTGTATCGCAGAAAGGTAATGCAGTGTGACAGGGCGAATGCGCACAAAATAAGGGCAGGCTTGAGTCAGATATTGACAGGAGATAGGGCCTATAGGGAAGATATCTTGGTGTGGGCTCGTTAATCGTAATTTAGTTATGAAAATAGACCAAGATGCGTTACATGTACATATGCAGGGCGTGGCTCAGCCATAAATTGAATGTATGATAATGTATAAAGAGTGTTTGGTTTTACCATTTTTCTGCCGAACCTTTTGTATGTGATGTCAGACATAAGCATATCATGCATATACAGTGCGGTGCTATCAGTTCTTCTCTTCCAAGGCGATACACAAATTTATCCTGGGTGTTAGACGTACCTGTGAAGTCGTACGCTTGCGGGCTGCTCTTGAGAGATAGGATAAATTAGTATTCAGGCAGCTTTGCACATTCTGCACTGTAAGCGGCAACTTGCTAGCTACTGAATGCCGGCCTGTGAATAACCGCTGGAATTTGGGTTTGATTTTTGTTTGGGTCGGAAATATTTATGAAAGATACCAATAAATAAGAGAAGGGCTGGAAATATGTGGGCACAATTTTTTAAAAAATTACGTGTCAACAAATTAGACTTGACAGGGGCATCGACAGGCTTGTCTCAACAAACCTGATGCGCGATCTAGACTGATTTATTGAAAAGAGTACGTGCCAAAATAGTTGGAAAACCACTGATTCATAAGGTAAAGCCACAAAATGGGCGGTCACCTCCCGCACAGCATTGCCTCATTATACTTTTTTTTTCTTTTTCCAATCACTATTTCCAAGGATAGGCCCACCAAGTTCGACCATATCCCCTGTGTATATCCATCGGATAGGACGTCGGGAAAGAAGTGACACGTCCTCTCCCTTATACTCTGTCGATTTATGCCGGCTATTACAATGTCCGTAGAATCCGTCTGGCATAGGGGAGACCCAGCAGGGAAATTATCTCACCGGTGGGCAGGGTTTACAGGATCAGCGAATGCCAAGAGATGATTTGTTCCCGGACCATTACTGTAATTGAGTACGTTCCGTCAGTCACAGCCTTGATGGGGAAACACCATTAGCGGGATGTATTCGGCGAGGGACAAGAAAATGTCCACGTTTATCTGCCCCCAGTTGGAACCTATCCTTTTCCCGTGGCCTTTTAACAGATTGGTGCAAGCATCATTTTCTGCACGGAAATACCCGGTTGAGCTGTGTTGCTATCTCTTGGCACATTTTCCGAGTGGTAGTCAGGCAAGGGACGTCCCAGGTTTGTCGGGGAACAAGCAAGGGGAGGTGGGTAGGAGGGGGGGGGGGAAGAGAGAGAAATTATGCAAGATTCAGCGGTGAAGGAGACAAGTGTGGAAGTGGAAGGCGTCAGGCGGAAAGATGCGCAGAAGGAGCAGTTGCTTGCGTGGTGCTGCTGATGCCTGAGTCCATTGTGACAGGGCGGGAAAGCGGTGGGAACGGGACGAGGCCACAAACTCTTTCAGTATACGGCTCGTAGACGGAAGATTTCTTCAGGTTGGAGTGTGTTTCGGGCGAGGACGAATTGAATTCGTGTAGAAACATGGACTTGAACATCCAGAAATGACATGACTTATTTTTGTCAAAAATTGACGTGGTTCTGAGTAAGCTATTAAAGTGGATTCACGTATATTCATGGGAAAGGCTAACCACAGTTGCGGAGTTCCATTGTAATAGAATAATAATTGAAGGGTGTATAACCAGAGCGGGGCATGTTCACATTGTGATGGGAATTCAGTTTTTCTTGTTTATGGGAAGAACGCGGCCCCTCTGTTCAATTCAGTTCAAGTAGGCCTAATTATAATTTTTTGTCATTGTCATGTGTAACGGCAATTTCCAATTATTCCACTCGCATGTGTTGTATAATTTACCACAAGAAATAAATAAACGAAATGTAACTGCTGGCTTTTGCACCTGCTGTGGTTATCAAGTGAATCCACGTTAAAGTTGAGACAGTCCGCCCTCTTTTGCCCCCATTGCTGTTGTACACATCTTAGCAGGTCTATTTTATTTTATCATCAGGTTTGTCCCCTGAACTGCGTTTACTAAATGAGGATTTACATAAGAGCTGGATAAGATAGCGACAATTTTAATGGATGCAGTTCCCTTACGCGTGTTATCCTCAGGGAAATTAGTGGAAGCTTCGATTTATTCTGTCACGCTAGTGTCACGCCTTAAAGTAATGCATTTATTTTTACGGGCAACATGTGGTAGGAATTAACTAGAGAGCTTCACCACGTGCTGGATTTGGTCATATATGCACGTTGCAAGATACTTTGTTGTTCCTCTTTCTGCGCGATTTAGGTTGCTCCCGAAGCATAACGTTGTGAACCATGTTGCTGCGTGGATCATCCGTGATTAGCAGGCAGTAATGAGCTTGTTACTATTTATCAGCTATCAGCTCCGGATAAAATCCCGGTCTTAAAGGGCTGGAACAACTTTTTTTTGCATGTTAGCCAGCAAACAACCACAAGCCCAGTTTTTTTTAGAGCACTACAACAAGCAGCCCTTTTAAAAATGGACGCATTATAGTATTTTACACACCACACGTTCTGGAACTGGCCCATTACTTGGTTGCTGGATAATATCGCCAGTATGAACAGGCAGCGTGTTAGCGCAACTGCCTGGAGATGGAGAGTGCATTCGCCTTAGACATGTAACCGAGTTATCAGATATTTGTTGCGCGATTGGAAAGGATATGTGGGTGTCTTGTTTTGCAGTTCGGAAGTCAGCGCCGTAAAAAGCCAATGGATTCAGAGCGGTCTGGTGGCTTAAGTAAAGGGGGTGTCAACAATCCTCATAATGAGACAAAGTGGTAATTTCTTCGGGGCGGGGGACTTGTTGACGAGGGGACACTCTTGAGGAGAGAGAGAGGATGGGGCGGGAGGGAGCGGTTGGAAAAGCAAGAGATCTGAGGCGGATTTCAAAACTTTGGGTCTCCTCGTTTTCCAGGATCCACAACTTCAGGGAGCACTTGAGAGCCGAGGCGGCTGGAGAGGCCCAGAGTCTGCTGGAGAATCGGACGTGGGAAGCCTTATCTGCAGAGGATAGGGTAAGTGAAGCAAGGGGGGGAAGATGGGAGAGGAGGTGGGGAGGTAGAGATGGAACCCGAAGGCAACAAGTCCCTGGCCGAACTCGAGCACTATTTTTGCTTCGGGGCCGGCGAGCTCCTTGATCAATCAGGAACGTAGTAGAAGAAGCCACGGTAGTAAACATGGGGGCGGAGGTTGGATGTGCAGAACTCAACGGGAACCTGGATAAGCACGGACTATTCCGGCTATTTTTACACAGAAATCAGAAGCTGCTCGGGGAGAGACGCGTTTCTTGGAATTAGCGGACGTTGCCGTGAGGTTTTCTCAAGATGGTCGTTGTTGTTGGGCAGGGCAATTGTACTTGCGGAGTGGCAGAGGGAGTCAGGGATAAGTTGTACATATTTCTGGAAGTATGACAGTAATCGGTGACGTGCGGAAAGTGATTACACACGGCTTGCTGGCTGGCAGCGAAGAGGCTGCTAAGTTGTAAAGTGAAATGTTGTGCGAGTTCTAGTAGGTGATTTAATTTCTGACAACTTCTTTTAATATTTATGACAAATCACACTGCTATAATACAATGCGGTGCACTGCCCAAGTTTCTAGTTGAAGGAGAGGCGTTCAGAAAATTTATGGCTTGTTTACCCGAGCAACCAGCAACAGTCTCGACCAGAGATATGCGGCCATGATTGTTGGTTGCTGCAGGGAATAATTTGCAGCCTCTTCATCTCTCTCCTTCGGGGCTTGAGCACTGCACCACCCTATATAAAGCGCTATTAGCAAGAACCGTGTTGGAATTAGCACCTAAGCTATATCTGTTAACCTCAGGAGTCAGTTGGGAAGGATTCCACTCAATCACCCTGTGTCTGGGCCTATTTTGTGACCAGCTCTCAGTGGACGTCGTTGGCAGCGGATCCAGGCTCCTTCACTGGAAGGAGTGACGACGTCAGTGACAGTGAGTTGTCACGCAACAATAAAAGTGTCACTAGTCGTATGCTGTATGAGAGTTTAAGCCTCCGCAGATGAGGAGAGAAGTAAAGCAGAAGTCGTCGCAGACCTCGCCTTCTTCTTTTTTTGTGCCAAAGCGCACAGCTTCTCTTTGCCTTTCCGCCGAGTTTATTTTAGTCGAAGCTTATTCTGGGAGCCCCTTCCGAAGTAGAACTAGCTAGAATATTGGAAAAGGAGTCGTGCCATTACCACGTGGGCAGATGCGACAGAGAAAGTGGTAGCAGTGTTCCCCTTTCTGTTCCTCGAGAGAAGAGGACACGAGTGACAGCCAAGGTGGGCCTTATCCACGTGCTTTTGTGGCCCACATGTGGCCGATCGTTAGCATGCGCTGGGTTTCTGCTGTCTTGTCCCTATGCTGGCCTAGCCTCACTCTAATCCAGGGGGGTCTATTTTGCCCCCGGTGACGCGGGCGGAAGTTAGCAAAATATTCGCGTTGTGTTGCATCTCCTGGGAGTTGTTGGCCAATGTAAAAATGCCAAAGCATTGCCAAATGTCTGACGGTTTGGTATCGCAGAAATATCCTGGAATAATTAGGCAGCGGGCTGCGCGAGTTTTTCCGCTGGTTTATTTGGCGGAGGGATATGTATCCACATTGGCACCGTATTTATGGAGTTGGCTTTGTGCATTGACTGTGCAGGTATAACATTGCCAAGAAACACGCAGTCAACAAGGTTCTTACTTTCGTTACTAGCATGAAATATAACATTATTAAGTTGTTTGCAATAATTTTGCCTGTAATCTTTTTGAGATAAAACACGAGGAGAATTGTTAATTCCATTGTAATTCCGTTTAATTCAAATGTGTTTGTGTTAGAAAACAGTGCCATTGAATCGCGTGGATTTGCGATTTAAATATTTCAGTTCAGTGAAGTGCGTGGCTCGCACGGCTAGCAAACGTTGTACAGCAGGCTGAACAGTATAGCTATTTCACAGCAAGGAAACGGACCTCTGTATGTTTTGGCCGGGACACCGCTTCCAGTATAGGCCAATAATGCCATGTTACATTACAGTCGTCACACACAATTAACTTCTCTGGCAACGTGCATTTGACAAGAATTTGCACACACTGTGGCATTTGGAATAAAAAAAAGGGAGTCGAGCTGTCCCTCTGCATCGAAGACAGATGTTTATCCAGTGGAAGGAATTGAGCCAATTATAATTTGCGCAGCTTTTTTTGTGTGTGTGATGGCGGGGAGCAGTTTACATTTTTTAACAGCCCGCACCCTCCAATTCCCGAAAAAAAGGAGGGTCGCTCTAAAACCAGCGACGCATCATCAGAAAATGAAACCAGTGTAAACAGAATTCCGTGTTGTTGACTCCAACAGCAATTAATCGTGTACATTTACTCAAACGAGAGGCCTGGCGGGTTCAAAGCCGTGTTGTGCTTTGCATCCAAACATTTGGATGTCAAAATGACAACAAATCAACTTGTGTCACTCTCCGAAGAAGGCAAGCAAACTGTGGTTCCCGTGCAGTGCTTGTGGTCGCTGTATGTGTAAGCCACTAAACTCGTCATCCAGCTGTGATTGTCTCATGCAGGCAAGCACAAAATGCTGGATAAAAATTGCGCCGCTGGTGTCGATGAACCAGTGGCAGAATCACCACTGCCAGTTATTTTAGCCAACAGAATTAATTGTAATATATCATGCATAAATTTGAAGATTAAGCTACTTGACACTACTTGAAAAGGTATGATCTAAAGATTTTTTCTTTCTTTCGGCAGGTAGTGGTGCTGAAGTGGTTGTCTGACCGAGTGTTAGATGAGAAAGGAGAGGATCTGAAGGAGCATCTGGAGCAGTGGTGGCGCCCCGATGACATGGTAGGGTCAACATAAAAGAATGGCATAATTCCAATGGATGAGGGCCATAATCCTCCAAACCACGAGACTGTTTTACAAAGCACGTTCGCTCTTGTTTCGACAGTTTCTTTGACCCCCTGCCGTACTCCTGCAGGCACAGTAGCTGTTACTCTAATTCGGAATTAAGGCTAACTCATGGTGAATTTGTAGGTTTCGGGACTATAGATATGCGCGGACGTACTTTTTTGAATGGCTCCCAATTCAGCGCCTATCTTTGTTGTTATTGCTTGTGGTGCTTCCGGCCCGGGATTATTTAGTGGAATGGCCATTACTCAAGGCTTGCTCGCTTTCGTCGCCTGTGTAGATGGTTGTAACTGCGATCCTTGCAAGCTACTTTTGGCTATAACAGTGCCCAGCAACTCCTCCCAACCTCGTGCATGGATGGAGAAGAAGGCAGTCTGTTGGATACAAGGTAGAGTAGAACCACGCTTCATGGTGTATGGAGTGCTGGAACACGGAATTCCCCTTATGAATTTGATGTGGAGAGAGCACATCACATAATAGATTTTAGCTTCGGTGGTGTTGGGCTTCCCAAAATTGCAGCCTTAATTCGATGTTGTCCATTTGCACATTATAGTCCGTTACTTGCATTCCTGGTCTCTAAACGATGACAGTTACAGATTTTAGAATCGAGGAAGTAATTAATAAGGGGGGCTATTTGGCGTCTAGGAGAATGGAATATTTGGCACGGTTGAAGCATCGGTGGAGCATTTTGCTGGGTTCATCCAGTGCGGTGGTAGACCATTCAGAATGCTTCTGGGTCCATCCCAAAAGATAGCGTCGCAAATGCGATGTTGTCCGGCAGAACACCAAAGTAGACCTCGTTTAGTAGTGTTTTAGTGTTCCGGGAGTTTCAGAAAGCCCCCACACAACTGGCAGTATTGGCTTGTCATTTGGCTGGAATAAAGCGAGTGGGCAGCTGCGACTCTGACAGAAATTGCGCTGTTCTAGGTGCCATAGTTTTCAGAGAATAAAATAGGAGACCAAATGAACCTCGTATATTTACTCCTTGAGGCTGTCCCTGGAGACTGCTGTCCTTTCGTTTTAAAAATCAATACGTAAGGTTTTTTTTTGGGGGGGGTGGAGCTAGAATGAGGTCAATAGGAACTTACTTGTGTGCATGAAATATCTGCGGAAAGTGGGAGTTATGACGACAAGAAGGAATTCAGTAGCAGGTAGACAAGAAACTGCTTAAGTGTTGTGAATATTCACGTCACATGTTGTGGCATTGGAAGGCGTAAAAACAGTGCCTCCTACATCATTTGTTGGTTTTTTAAAAAGTTGTTGCTTTGCATAAGGGGCAGGGTGCTTTCGAACCAGCCGTTAGGTTTCGAATGATAAATTAATGTAGGATGGGTGCCAGTTCAGATCTTAATTGGAACTGAAAATATTTATGATTAATGCAAGGGTCGCTTTGTACGTTTTGGCTGCGGTTATGTAGGAGAGAAAGGGGATTTGGGAAGGAAAATGAGGGGAGAAATGTGCGTGGTCCTGGCGATGTCGCATTTGGATGTGGGTTGCTCCATCGAACATGCCTTTTGTGGTCCGGCAACAAACCAACTAATGAAAGCTTCCGCCGTTTTCGCAGCCCTTTGGCCATTTCATCTGATCTGCCCAAAGGGCCTTTTCGAGGGGGGCATCCGGCGCTCAAGAGGATCCTTCTTCCAAGCAAATGGGCAGCGATCCAAAATATTTCGCAAGGGATTCTGCGGGTGCCAAATTAATACCCCCCCCCCCCCTTCCCCACCAGTCTTATTATGTCCATTGGGGTCTCAACGTTTGCATCAGATACGTTGTGTATGCTCATGACCCGGGTGTGATTAGCATGTTGGAACCAGTTCTGCCGAGTTGAGGGGGCCTGTCAGGAGTAGGTGTGATATGCCTCAACGGTATGACCGTAACTGCCGGAAACTGTTGCAGCTGGTAAAGGGCAGTGTACGTGAAAGAGTACGGATGGTGATGAATCGAGGGCATCGTGGGCCGAAAAGGTTGCGCGGTTACCGAAGGTGTGTAATTACGCATCCCATCTGCCGCAGGTGCCGTTACATGTTAGTCTCCTTGGTACTAGATTTTTTCCTTCCTTCACTCATTTTTTTTATCTCTTCGTCACCCACCCACCCAACGCCCCCATTGCGACGTCCGAAATCCTAACGGGTTGTTGTATCATCACAGATAGATGGAAGGGGGCGATACGTTGAAATATGGCGATAACGGTGCCCATGTTTTAATCGTGGCCGCGAGTTCATTCCTCAGGTCTGACCCCGGATTAAAAATAGGTTAAAACCACGCCAGGACGGGACCTTATCGGTGCAACGTAGCCGGTTGTCGTGACACAGATTAGCGTCTCATCCTGCCATTTGTTAACCATCTTTTCGAGAGTGCGTACAGAAGCACGTGTAGGACACGGACAAACGGCATGTTTCCGCGAAACCCCGCGTGTGCAGGATGATCACCACGGGTTTTTCTGGGCGGTAACATACGATGGGTGTGTAATCTGACGACCTTGTCGAGCACGGGTACTGGAAAAAAAGGGTTGGGTGTGTGTGTGTATGTGTGTTGTGTTTTAAAAGAGAGTAGGGGGGTAGTCGGTGGGAGTTGGTGGGGAGGCAATGTTCCGGGCAGTTTTGGGACGATCACGCTAACTGTTGCAAATCATGCACTAGCGCCCAGGGGCAAAGGCATGAGGCTTCTCGGGGAGTCGTGTCCCAGGCGTTGGCATGCAAGCGGGGTGGCGTTTGCCAACCCTCAGACCGATTGCGGTTACTACCACGAGTCCCCAGGATTTTTACGCGTTGGTAATTGTTATTAGCATAAAGCCACTGGCGGCAGGAAGCTAACCGAATCGAACCTGCGTCATATACCTGGCGCCCAAATTTGAAATATGTGCGTGTGGGGAATATTCAGGCATAAAACCGCGGTTTTTAAGAGGCAGGTGCCACCCCCCTCCATGTGGCTGTCTTGAATGGGAGCCGAGAAGGCGAGTGTCATGGACTAATTGAGAAAGAATGAGTTAATTGTAGCGTGGCGGGAAGGCCCCGGATAGGAAAAAAAGAGAAAGAAAGACGAGAGAGATTGATGGAAATCGGGCGGCAGGTGGGCCTTAAAGCAGCGACTGGCCCTGCTGAGTGCGCAGTTCACCCGCCCAGAAAGATGGCCGCAAAAAGCCCAGGAGGAAATCAATGCCCCGATCGGTGGGAGCCCCGCGGCGAAAACACTACTATACTGACCTGTGTTATTTCATTTGTCTGCCCTGCAGCAGGGTGGTGGGTGTCTCGTATTCCTCAATCGGACCGCCCCCTGAATTCACTCCTTAAACGGATCCCCAATTTTGGGTGACAAGCGAGCAGGCTCTTGTTCGATAGTGGCCTTCTCTTATTTTCACATGTCCTTTTTTTGAAGTAGTTACATGCCATTTCGTGGATTTAAAAAACATGAAAAAAAGCACAGCTCTTCCGCATGGCTGTTTTGTTCTTTTCCTCTGAAATTTTGTTTTGCCCCCTTCACGTGTAGGTAATACTCTTGCACACATTCACTGTATACATATGAAATGCATCACTATTGTTTCTTTATAGTTTGAGTAGTGTGGAGATAAGCGACTGGAGTTGGATTGCTGAGTGTGTATGTCTACTACTCTAGCCCGCACCCCTCACCTTCTGCCATGTAGTCCACTCTACTTCCTGTATCCTCTTTTTTTTCCCCTCCCTGGAGCTAAACCAGCTTCGAGTATCGTGTGGGAGGGGGTCACAAGTTCATTTCACTAGTTTTGAGCAGTGAAAGTGATAGATTTTTTTCTTGTGGCTCGCTACCTATATTCCCAGTACCTGCTGAGTGGTCCCTCGATGTGCCAGTTTCATTGCTTCCTATTTGATCCTTCCTGACCATATACCGGCCTTTCCAACAAGGGCCATCCCAGCAGCTAGATTACATATTTGACGGCCCCTGTAGTTACACCCTGTATTTGAGTTGCAGGGGAAGTCTTGCAAACACTTGCCTTGTTCGGAACAAAAGGAGCGCATTGTCGCTTTTCTTTACATTTTTTGGGGGGGTCGTTGTTGCTGCTGTGTCCGAGCACTGGGTTGACTAATGCAATAGTTTTGAAAAGCCTTGCCTGCATCAGAATACCTAGGCATAGAGATGACATGGCAGCTGCTGCGGAATGACTGCGAGGAAAACTCATTCTCCCTGAGAGATTCCCCTCCCCTGTTGGGTATCAGAATGAAAATCTTTTGTAGGGGGGTGGGATGTAAGGGGGAAGAAGCCAAATAATTGCCCCCAGGGATGTGCGGGAGAACAGGCACGACCAAATCCCCCTTCCCGCCCCTGCTGCTGCAGCACCTTCCCCCCGACTGTCTTTGGCTCTAGTTTGTTTCACTGTGCTAGAAACCAAGCAAGTCTTAAAGAAACACTTCCGTTGCACATGTCGACCTGCATCAGTAGCTTGGACTTCCGCTTCTCCCAACCTGGCAACCTGCTCCGATCGGCCAAGGGAAACGGATTTAATTACATGAAGTGCAAAAGCCCATTTAAAACACTGGTTGTTGTAATTTGTGGAAGTTATAAGCGCGTGAAAAATACTTGGTGGTGTGTTCCGTACAGTAGCCCAAAGTCTTTTGTTAAAAGTTCAAAGGCGGTAGATTCACTTTGTATCGCAGCATTAATTCCGCGATGAAATTGTGCAGACCGGAGCGTAAATTGCAGGGCCTTTTTTTTCTACAAAAATAAAAGGCAAATGCTTAGCATTTCAGGCAGTGTTTTAATACTAGGAGAATTAATTTTAATCTGCAGTGAAAATTCTAGAGCGGGTTTATCGCAGGTTCGTGCTATGCGGACGTATCGACACACAGTACATGAACTTTGGAGGAATTTATTAGAGACTGGCGCGAAAATCGAGCTCGGAAGCGTGTACTTGGCGATGTGTGGGTGATGCTCATTGGCTGGACTGTCACAGCGCAGCGGGGGAAACACATGAGAAACAATTATTGTGTTACGTCTGCCTGATTGGACAATCTGTCCGCAGCCTGCCAATGAAAGTCGACCTTACAGCCTACTTTGCCGAATTGATGCTCCCAATGCTTTTTGCCGAGGGACACTTTTGGTTGTGTCCTACTAGATTCCCGCTTCAGAATACACTCTTAAAACTGGGTTGAAGCTATCTGTTGCTGCGTGTCTTACTCTGAACCAAATGCCAATTCCTGTAGCTGGCTATATGAGCAACCTCAACCCAACAGCAGTAGTTTGGAACCAGTCGTAACGCCTCCATGATGAGAAATCCTTGGGCTTTTGATTTCCTTGTTGACCATAGCACCATACTCAATCCCGTATTAAATGTCGTTCCTTGGACACTCAGCACATGGCCTCCTTCCTTCCCCCCTCTTGCCATGTTTTGTAGAGCTCTGTTTTGGCCCTCCCTGTTTCTGGTTTGTGGTCCCAACACCCAAGATCAGTGCCTACTACACCAGTAGTCGTGTACTATTGTTCCTGTCGTATTCCGTTTCAGCGCGGGCTATGTGCGGGTCAAGACGCCTTCAATAATGTGTACTGGTATTTGGATGGTGAGTCCAAGTGCACTTTTCCTGTCACAATGTTGCTGACAACCCTCAATTCCTCTCCTTCCCTCCCACGTTTTTCCAAACGCTGCTTTTTAAGTACATCTCTCTCTTTTTTTTATATATTTCTTTTTCACTTCTTCTAATTTTTGCTCTGATGTGGAGCCCGCGGGGGGAGAAGGCGAGCAATTATTACTTTTCTCTCACCTGCGATGCGCATTTGCATGCTTCTCTCTATTTTTTTTTTCTTTGTGTAGACTCCTGGCCCACTTCCACTCTGCTCATTTTGGTGTTGTTTTTTGCCAATTTTCGGCCTTGAGTGTCATCAGTTGCTGCGTTCTGTTTGTTTCCTTCTTCTTTTCTTCTGAGATATCGAGCAGGAAGCTTTAAGTAAAAACTGCTATCGGTTTTAGGCCGGATATCCTAATTATAACACGTGGTGACGGCATAACACGCAGGGAAGGTTGGGAGAAGATATGTATGAGAGGATTTTTTTGTTGTTGTGGTTAACTACCCACTAATATCTTGTGTGCTGTGACTACTCCTTTCCTTGCTCTGGTGGGGATTCGCAGGCAGAAAAAAAGCACGTGGGATGATCGTTTTGCGAGATTACTGCGACTTTATCAGTCATGTCGATCAGAGATGAGTGTGTGCACTCCATCAGAAAATTGGGGAAGTACGTGCAAATGCGAAAAAGCGACTTGCGTAAAATTTAGTTTTCAACAGGGCAGTGGAATCCTAAATTACTGCTCTGTCTGAGGTTGTGGTGGCTGTTTAACGTGGTCGGTGTCGCTGCAAAATTTGAGTAATTGCGAGTATACGATGTACCGCATTGTGTGAACTGATGTTATTGACACGAACCTTCTTCAGCATGCTGCTGATGCAAAGAGACGCTTGGATGCGGCACGAATTATCGCAATATTCTGCCACAGACTTATAGTCTACAGGCTACTGATAGAATTCGACATGGCAAGGTAGTGGAAGATCTCCTTCGAGTGACCTTTTGCTTGGTGTCAAGGAGTCCGAACTAATGAATGGGCTGAAACAAGTCATGTTAAATCACGTGTAAATGCCATCGCTCGAGGAATACAGTGCACACTCGGAGAGGAAACGTGGGGGGTTTCCATACGAAGTCATGTGAATGCCAGTCAGTGCTGGGCATGAAGTCAAAATCTCTATAATGGAAACCTCAAAAATGATACTGTACTATAATTTTGGTCAAACCATGTGTGGATATGTGTGGAGTTCTGAGGTTGACACATTGTTTACATTAATGAGGCGTTTATGTGGAAACCAAAGTTTTTCAGATGTACGCCATTGGCTTGGATTGGGGATTTTTCCAGACTTACATATGCACCTAAAATTAAACTGCATTTTGAACATTCATAATTGAGGGCGTATGGAAATCTGTCAGTGAGAATCCATAGATGCAAGGAAATCCCTGTGGACACATGTTTTCCTCGAGTGATTTTTTCCATGAATTGATCGCACATTGCAAATCCTGCAACATACAATAATTGCTATTGACCTTGTCAAATTATCAGTGAGATTTTGGGATATAAAAAAATTAGGAATAGTCAGAGAGAAACATGCAATCCCAAAGGGGATCGCTTGACGATCATCACTGATAAAGTCTTGGCTTTAGAAGGAGGGGACGAGGGCTGAGGCGTGGGGGTGACGACGTATCTTCTTGGGTGTTTCAGATCTGCGTTTGTACCGAGAGAACAACGTGAAGAAGGCCAGCAGGAGAGACTGGGAGTGCGTCTGCGTGACCTACCAAGACTGGGTGTCGTTCCTCAAGCAGTTCCGAAAGACAACGAACGTGCAAGAGCGCGAGCTGTACCAATACCTGAACGAGGACCTGTTTCCCTTGATAGAGGGCCAACTGAAGGTGAGATTTGTGCGAATAAGGAATTGGCGCTGCAACGGTCGATCATTTCCTGTTGTCGTCCTTGGTGCCTTGCATTCTTGCATCCGAATTAATATTTATATAAAAAAAGAAAATAGGAAGGAAAGAAAAAAACCGGTGGCATTAACTTTGCTGCAATACCTGTTCCGCGTGGTGTTCTGGCTACTGCAATGCCAAAATGCTGTGGCACATGTCGTTTTGGGGTGAGTGATGTGCAACGATAATTACTGTCCACAGGGGGTCGTCGTCCCCTGCCCACTGAGGTCCGGCCGGTAGTCGTGGTGACAGACGTTTGTTTGGAGAAGCCGGACCTCGAAGCAACCCTAATTGCCCCATTACAATCATATAGGTTCGCAATCTGGCCTGTTGAAGGAAATTTCCAAACAAAGATGGGGAGCGTTGCTGCCAATCCGCGGAAATTTGTAGCGAATAAAAAAGAAATTGATTTCCGAGAACCGAGCCACCGCGTGACACAGAAAAACAACTTAATTGGTCCATGCCCCCAGAGTGACATAACCTGCTGAGGGACAAGATATGCTGTGATTTGATCAGTTGTCTGCCTTTAGGAGCTGCGGGGCCGTCCAGGAGACACCGGCGGCAACAACCACTTGGGCAACAATAGCGGCCTGCCGGATAACGAGGAGCTGGTTCGACGGGAGCAAGAGGAGCTGGCCACCATGATCAAGGAGAGCAAGGAGGCGGCGGCCAAGCGGGACAAGAAGAGCAGCAGCGGAGGAGGAGGGGGCGGCGGGGGCGGCGTGACGATCAAGAGCGAGCCGACGGAGGGCGTCGCCCCGGAGGTGACGCCGAAGGAAGAGCCGGTCCTGAACGGTGAGACGGAGGGTCCTCCGAGTGTGGGCGGAAGCAGTGCCAACAGCAGTAGTGGTGGTAGTGTGGGTGGGAATGGTGGGTCCGGAGGGAGCACCAACAGCGGCGGCGGAGGGAACGCGGCGACTGTGTCCAACTGTGTGGTGAACAGTGTGAGTGGTGGCGGTACCGGTGGTGTGAGTGGGTCGGGCAGTAACAGCAATGGCAGTAACAGTGGCGGTGCGACGGGGCCCGGAAGCGCCCCTGCCACCAATGCCAACAATGGTGAGGTGAAAGGGGGCAGTGTTGGCGCCGCGTGTGCCAAGAATGGGAGTGCAGGGAGTGGTGGGAGTGGATCGACGGGAGGGTTCGGATCCGCCACGCCCTGTTCTGTCGCAGACAACTGTGCCATCGATAGCTTACAAGACGGTGAGTACTATACTTTGCATGCAACCTTATCCCTACAGCGTAGCATTTGGGTGTTACAACCCTCAAGTGTGCAGTAACAGCAAAAGTCGGTGCCAACAGAATTCCCGGATGTTGTTACACATTAGGGATGATTAATTTGCACTTTTGGGTTGGTACTGTAGGGCCTGTCAACCATAGTGGGATTTTCAGCGGTGTGCTAAAACTTGCTTGACAGTGGTGTACAAACTCTTGCCACTGGAAATCAGGTTTAACCACCTGTTTTGCTCCAGGTGGAAATGGGACCCAGAGCGCGTTGAGAGACTTCATATACCTTCAGTGACAATTAAACGCGCCCATGCTCGCTAGTGAATAGTATAACCGGCAATAGCACCCACAGCATATTTATGCACTAAATTACAGTAAAAATATTTGATCTGTACTAAAAGTGAACAAATGTATCGAGGAATCAGAAAGCACTTTTGAGGGGTCTGATATAAAAAATGGCCAAGTCAACTAGGAAAAACGGGCAGCTCAGGAAATGTGCAATTAATACCCAATGACATTAAAATACATAATTGCTGCACGTATTAGTGCCCCCCCCCCCNCCCCCCCCCCCACATGGACTTGGCCTTTTTAAATCTCATCAGATCCGTCATATAGACGTATCAGCTAGTGTGATTGCTTGATTTGGTTTACTAACCGCCAGAGGTTTCTTGTCAAGTAGTCGGTCTCCAACTGACTTTTGTTGTCAAGTAGGATTACTAGGAAGGGGCCACGTTTGACATGACTGTAACCGTGACAAAACGGCGATGGCTGGTTTGATATGTTGGGATTATAATGCAAAGTGTGTGTCTGTCCAACGCGGCGGAAGTGTTCCCCTGTCGTGGGTTCTCGGAAACGAGAGAGAGAGAGAGAGAGAGAGAAGAAAAAAACATTGAAGACGAAGGCGAGGAGCCCTAAAGACAAAGGGAGCCCATCTGGAAGCTCTCAAGTTATTCCATTGGTTTTGGGGAGGCCCAGACATGCTAACCCAGTGAGCGGAGCGTCCGTCTGGCGGATATCGCGTGGGAAATGGCCGTGGAGCCGCGTAATTTCCTCGGGAACTATCTTCTCAAGTTGGCTGTTGGGAGCTAATTCCAAAACTTCGCGTCTCCGAGAGAGCGAGAGAGAAAGACCGCCGCCCGAGGTTAGAGTTTGGGATCTTCCAAGGAGATGAACGAGGATGGAAACAGTTTCAATTTCGACTCCCTTTATAGTTTCGGAAATGAAATCACCGTCGCCTGTGATATCTGCGGAGATTGGCCGGGCACGTTTATGCGAATTATTATCACTGCATGCTGCGGATTACTGGCAGGCGAGACCTTCCCTTATTCTTTTTCTTATAGGTTTCCCAAAAGGTGCAGTCGAGGGTAGAAAATGTGCCGGCACCGTAATTTTTACAGTGACGTGGTTAGATGCAATTATCGACGCAATTTAGATATCGTGGAGATACGGCGGTTTGCAGCTAGAGCCGGGCACCAGAAGCACATGTAACGGTTTGCTGCACTACCTTGAAGGAGTGAAGGCAAAATTGCGAATGATTGACAGGCTATCTGGTGCGTGAAGGAAAAGAAATGGTGGCGCTCTGTCTTTGCCCCTGGAGTTTATACGACTGGGTAAACAGGACGGGTTCACGGGTTGCGTGTTTGGATGAACGGGTATGGAGAAGTGTAGGGTGATTCAGCGAACATCTAGTCAGGGGGGCGTACATAACTTTAAAAGGAAAGAGACAATGCAGGGTGTCACTGACCATGTGTCACTGCTTAAATTGAGTGACGTCCACATAATTTATAGCCATGATTTGCATAGACAACGTGGCTTCGAATGTTGGAAAGCTGCATTTTTAAAATGAAGAAAATTGATCTACAGAAAAATGTCTTCCGGAGAACTAGGGATTTGTCAGCAACTAGCAAATATTATTCGTATGTAAAGGTGCTGTTACTGTTGAATGTAGGCTATACGTTAGCCGTTGGGAGGGTATCACGGAAACACCCGGCCCACTGTAATAATATGTCAATTCAGGCGCTTGGTGGGATATTGTCCGCTGATGGCAGGTTCCACACTATTTGAATGCAAAGTGGGTGCAAAAAAGATAGCCTGAGGTAACAAACTGTGTCACATTACATGTAATACAGGCACGGCGGCACAATAACCGATCACTCGTCACCAACCGCCAGCGAATACAAAAACTTGGAGGCTCAATAAACGCCGTTTCATATTGATCATTGACCGGTGACGCAATCGGCGCTGTGTTTTCTGTCGTGACGATACGTTATCACTCATGGAGTGTTTCTATATGCAGAGGGCGACCGGCACGTGGTGATTATCCGTCCGTCCACCGATAAACACCGGGCATGCAATCGTCATCCGCTGTTTTGGTTTTCACAGTATTTACCAACAACCGAGTGGAAGTGGGGAGGTTGCAGACTAGTGATATGGAGGCCAGAAAGTGGAAACTATCGATCTGGTATTGGCACGCCGAGACTGCTGGCAGAGGCCACCGCCGCATTGTTTCCACTCTCGAGACCTGATACAGCCGTTAGGTTTTTTTTTCTTCTTTTCCGTGCTTTCGGTGATGGGATGCACGGCGCTGCTTGGTCGCATCTGATGAATTTTTTCCTCGGGTCAAGTAACTGACCACAGCCGTTCGAATATCGCGACCAACTTGTGTTCTTTAAAAAATAAACAGGGCGCGGAATTGTTTGCGGTGTAGGTGTTGACGTTGGTTCACAATAGAAGATGGAATTTTCTAAAAGAGTACTTAAATTGAAGGATAGCACAGCACTAACAGGTGCATTAGATCGCATTGTTATTGTGTAACTTTGGCGTGTCATCCACATCGCGCTTATCAACCGACTAGGCTTCCACGGGTGTCTGCCCATTGTTAACTATTTTTTTTTCTTTCTTCTTCCTCTCCTGCTCTCACATCACGTGAGTGGCAGGATAATATCCATTCACAAGGAGACTTCGTTACGGAGTTTTAGTTCTCGTGGAAAAAGAACTCGGACTGCTTGCTGCTGCTCGCTGTGAAGGAGAATGGTGGTAGCCACTTCTGCAGGTGCATCAGTTTCCGCGTGAATTTGACACGCTTTTGTCGGATTTCTGCCAGGATTTGGTATGCGCCAATTTGAGTTTACTGGAGTCGCGATGTTTAGGGGAAAGGACCCCCGAGACAATCGTCCCACACGATGCCGTCGTTGTTCCTGGTTCTTGGACCTAGTTCTTGGATAACTAACTGGGTTGGTCTTGCGGCACCGCCACCACCCCGTTGATGCCCCGTCCCCGTCAGACAAATCTCTCCTGGTTGAAATGGCAAAGTTCGGACGTGCCCCCCCCCCNCCCCCCCCCCCCTCAATCCTCCCCCCTCGAAGGTCGGTTTCCTTGGTGACGTTGTCAGTCCTTCTTCCCAAAATGAGGAATGGCCCTCAGGAGTGTCGCGTGAAAGGAGAAGCCTTCTTGGCGTGCCTCTGAGTGGAGGAACAAACGAGTTAATGGACGCCGCGACCTTGTGAACTCAGGAGGAGGAAGTCGGGGCCCCTGCCTTATGCACACTACAATATTTTTTTTATCGTCAAATTTTTCTAATGTGCCTGCCCCCCCTCCTATCCGTATGAAAAATCCGGTTTAGCTTGGGCCGCCTCCCACGCCCTGCCCGGAACGGAGTGCTATCAATGCTAGAGACTGCATCATTAGCATTGCTTGGGAGTCAATAGCCCAAACCAGTTTTCAGCACGGGGCACGGGGTGGCTGGAGGGGGAGTTTGGTTGGTTGGTTGGGGGGAGAAAGAAGGAGTTGGTGGAGGGGAGAGAAAAGAGAGGCCATTATTTTGTGCTGCGGGTTAGGATTCGGCGGCGGCGTCACTTGGGTAGCTAGCTGGCTGGGGCTCTTGCTTTTCGGTGGTTTGTCCTGCCAGCCAGCCAGCGGCCTCTGAAGAAAGGCGGAGGAAACGGCCCTTCCTGCAGCTGGAAGCACGTTTTGAGGCCACCAGGATTGAGTCGGTTCCAAGTGGCGGAGGTGGAAGGATGTGTCGTGGTCAACAAAGTGCTGCCACATGGGCCAGGAGGAGGAAGAGGTGGAGGTGTGTGTCCGTGTTGTGTGTTGACGACCGATGTTTTTGTGGTTGTGGATCTGGATGATGGTGTGCTGTGGCCGCTGTGGAATGTGCGGGGAAAGAAGGGGTTGGCAATCAGGTAGAGCGGGAATCCAGGAGCGACGCAGAAATACCGTTGTGGATGGATCGTTGGGGGGGAGAGAAAAACGGACGCCGTTGTGAGCAACAGTTGGTGCCACGTATCGGAGGTGTCGGAAGAAAATCAGTGGAAGCGACCTGCAAATGCATTGAAATAATTTTTTTTAGGTCGTTCACTCTCCTGTCAGAGTCCAAATGATCCTGCGTGGAGTCCCCTCTTTTGTTTTGGAAACGCTCGGAAAATATGTAGTCCAAGGATAAGTCGGGGTAGATGAGAAGCTCACGGAGAATTTTCTCCAGGCGGCTTGTATAGCCGCGATAAACTCGTCAATTTTGATACCAAGTCGGGGAAACGGGGACGTTTTTAAAAAGACCCCTCTTTTTATGCACGGGCGCGAGTGTGTGTGTTCAGTGCGGTAAAGGGAAGGTTAAAAGATCAGGACGGCAGGCACACAACCTTGCCTCAAATTTCGGCCTGTGCCACATTTGAAGTAGAAAGGGGGCATTATCAGGCCAGTGGGGAGGGAGAGGAAAAAGACCCCCTCAAGAAGAAATGGGCAAGAATAATGATCCAAAATTGAGGCGCAAGAAGGAGGGAGGTTGGGTGGGAGGTGGGGAGTAAAAATCTTGAGAGCTGAGGAATGACTTTCCCCCGCTGCGTTGGCGCTGCAAGGCTCGACCTTTTGTTTCCCGGGCTGATTGGGAAGGCGCCTCCGGAGGAATAGGGTTGCAATAATCTGTTCCACGTAAGAGAGCACAGGCGGCGTGACTTGGGCCTGTTATCCGGGGTATCAGACAGGGCGGAGTTCTCTCCCACCCCCACCCGACCTGCCAACCCGCCCTCAACTTCGCCCACTCGTTGCGCATGGTAGCCGCGCAAAACTTGTAACGAGAGACGGTAAAGTTGGGCGGCCCTCTGGTTGAGGTAGTTCATGTCCGCAGGTTCAGGCCAGGTAAAGCTCCTCGGCCTTGGGGTGCACTACAGGTGGGCCACCCAACCTACAGGGGTGGCTTCCCAGCTTTTATTTTTCTGGGGGTGTTGGGAGGTCATTTCGCGTGAAAGGTCAATGCTTCGGGAAAATGTACCGTACGTTTCTTTAAACTGTCGCTTCTGGGGCGAAATGTGTTGAGAGGTGTGGAACATGTCGTGCGTGTGGCGACAGAAATGATTACATACACATGGAAAAGGCATGGGCGCTGGGAATATGGTAAAGCCCTGACAGAAAGGGAGCTCATCTTTTTGTCCCGCCTCTCAAAAGCGTTCAAATGACAGTTAATGAGCAGAAGCTGCGACCCGGTCCTCCCCCCACGTGTAGCTTCACACAAATGGACTGCGGAATAAATAACCCCTCCATCCTCTCCCCCCCAAAAAAGCGACCAGGGTGGGAGCAGATATCCATTTGAACCGGTGAAACCGAACGTGTCCATCGGTAGCGTTCCCAATTTGATCGGAGCGCATTAGGCACAAAAGGAGTGCAATTGTCCGTGCAGGATCGGAGCGGGACACATAACGCTTGTTTCCGCCATTTGTTTGGGGCATGCCAGCATTTTTGGAGATGAATGGCCCCGGTCCTGCCCATCTCTTGTTATTCCTGCTCGGCCGATAAGGGCTTATCCCCCGCCGAAAAAAAAAGTGGTTCAGGAAATGGCGATGACGGTGACCGGTTGATAATTGCTTGGGTGCCAGCAAGGACGCGGGTTGACAATCGCTTTGGCGGCAGGTGGCGGAGGTCAATCGCCGGAAGAGGTGAATGGCGGATCCGATCCAGCTCTCAAGAACGTTTACGCGCATTATTGGATTGCGAGAGTGGAAGAAGAAGAAAAAAAAAGATTGGGGGAGGAAGCCGTGAGCGATCCCTCTTCCACCTCCCCACCCCAAACGATTCAAATCGAGCATGGACTCCGTTTGCAGATCGCGTCAAATCTGATTCCAGTCATTCAGGATGGGGGGAGATCCCATTTCCACGTGCTTTTCTTGACGGGGAAAGAGCCATTGACCAGGATTCAAAGCTTGGAAAGCTGATCTGTTTGCGAGGATCTGGCGCGTTTGGAAGTAACGGACGTGGCAGGTTATTTGCTGCTTTGTCGAAAGGGCGTACCAGTTAGGGGTATCAAACTCTGGTGTCATTCAGAGTTGGTGGAAGACGTTTTCTAAAGTGCTGGGCGGTTGTATCAACTCATCAAGAGGAACTCTCCAGTTACGTCTACATAATCTGAGATTTTTCTCCCTATTTGCTGTCATTACTCGGAATGTAATAAACTTTTTTATTTCATGGCCGTTACGTCATGCAAGCATTGTCCCTACTCGAGTTGTTAGTAAGACCATGATGTCATTGTAATACCGACAACAGTGAGATTAATGGGAAGTCTTGACACTCATTAACAGTGCGTATAGGTCATTTCTTCTATTCGTACTTTTTGTTGGAGCTTTGTCACTTCTTACATTGGGATATATCAAAATATCGACCTTTTTGCATGGAGAGGAATAGTGTTGTTTTTCACATTGCATGTAGAAAAATTTATGGATTTTGAGCAAGGTAACCAGGTGACCTATGCAACGTGTTTGACGCCGCAATGAGTTCCTGTTCCTTGCGATATATGCTAGTCGTAAACAATCAAATAATGACAGCATTCTGACCGGGCTGTGTCTGGAAGTAACATTTAAAGCGCAGATTACAACGCGCTGAAAACCAATAAATAAAGTGGATCGGCCTTGGCACGGTGCTGCTGACCTCATGCATGGTTTACGGTCAGTCATAAGCAATTACTAATTAAATATCGCATTGGGATTTCGTTCTGCCCTCTGGTCAAGAGAAAGGGGACGAGTTCTCCCTGGCCCCTCTCCATCATACGTGCGACATTTAGCCTGCTGGAATTAATTCCTCCGTGAGTGTCAACACGTCTTTTGGTGGTGTCCGTGTCTCGCGGATTGGTGTGTGCTACTGGTTCATGCGGACGTAGAAGTCTCCCGGTTCTATAGACCTGCGCTGCAGCACGAGTCCTGTTGTTTTGTTTGTGAGGGTAAATTCTGACGTGGGACCGTTAAGTGACCTCAGAGGATGACCAGCGAGGGCAGCGATAAAGGGCTGAAAAGGCGGCTGCAAGTGGAGGGGTGGGTGGGTGGAGAGGGGCTGTTTGCTTAACCAGCGTGTTAGCCCTTCTTTTGAAGGAGCCGATTCGTCCTACAATAGGGTGTGTATAAACCTGTGAAAGGACCCGACGATTATTCAATGAAACGGGGCTCGGAATGCGTAGCGTAACATGTTTGTATGCCCTCCGTCGAATTGTGCCCCCGACCTGACACCCTCCCAACCAAATGTGCTCGGGATATCGACTGATTCGGTTCACAATTTGGGGTGGGCAAAGAATCGGGTCCAGCATTTTTAGTGGGGGGGTACAATGAGCTGGCGGGATGAATAGGCTGGCTGGTGACCGTTCCTTGCAGTGTATTGCACAGTATTGAGATCCGATATGTGGAGAATGTGCCGTGTGACAGGTGCATGAGTGACAGCTGGATGTCGGGAGTCGGACCGTGACGTGTTGACACAAGTTGAAGAGGCGGGTCGATACCATTGTTCATATAGGCTCCGGTACGTGTGGACTTGTGTTTTAGGCCCTGAAAATACCGTGCACACACACAGACACCATACACACACACAAAAAAAGGTGGAACGTGCTTCTTTGGCCGATGGGTCTCCGGACTCTGGAATGCAGTGACCATTTTTCTTTTCCACTTTTTTTCCTCCCCCCCTGGCTCTCCCCCTCAGCTCCTTCGACCCTTCCGTGGCGCTCACAAAAACTGCCCTTGTCTGCCGTGGTTCTCGTAAAGAAGTCGGCGCCCATTAGCCACTGCGCTGCAATCATTTTTGGTGGTGCTGGTGGTGTATAAGGAGAAGGAAAAACCAAGGAGAGGGCCCATGGGCTTTGGGTCAAACCCTTGGCTGGAGGGCTCCTCGTGTAGTTCTGGGAAGTCCACCCAGCGCACCACCACCACACTAGACCCAACCACCACTTGCTTTAGCTGGCTGGGGTTGTTTTGCTGGGAGGAGGAGGAGTTGGTGGCCTCAGGATCTTCTTAAAACTTGCCAGCTCTTGGGGGCTGAAAGCAAGGCAGAGGATTCCTGGCTGTGTGTTTGCTAGTGCAGGAGTTTTGATTAAGTGCTGAACGTGGATCGAGTGGGTTAGTGGGCAAGAAGTGTGTACATGAAAGGTGCGTGCAGATGCTGTTGCAATTTGTTCCCCAAGTGTCTTGCTTTTGAACAGCATGATTTTACTGGTACATGTTGTGAGCACAGTTCTCGTGGGGTAATCATGTCAGAATTACAAGACAGTGGTGCTCACAGACAGTTATGTATGTACAGTCAAATCGACTTAATTGCAATATGGTTGACCGCTGCAATTACTTGCAAAAGATTGCCAAACTCAGCTCATTACTGCACCTCTGGGTTTGTCTGTGTAATCAACTTGGCCTGATAACTGCATAAGTTTGCTGACAAATGGGTGATGCAATTAAGTGGATTTTACTGAGTAGTTCACCAGAGCTGTGTGTATGATCATTTATCATTACAAGATGGATAGAAAAATTGACCCACAAGCAAGTGGGTTGTGCATTTACTTTGACAAAAATTTTAGTGGTCATCACAGCATGGTGAAATGTTGCACTCTAGTCAGATAAAACTACCCTGTAATTGGGTTGTCTCTCTCATTACTGTGCATTTACACATGAATTTCCTTTCATTGCAGTCAAGCCTTCAGTTGCTGAAAACAGCTTACCAGAGAGTTTACAGTGTACAAATCCGACAAAATCAGAAGACCAAGCCAATAGCAGTGCAAACAATGAATTTGGTGGTAAGTGGATTAGAAGTCAGCCAGGCGGATACTTGTTTGGAATGAGGCGAGAGCGGTGATTGCAATGTTGTGTTTGTTCCAGTGCCAGATCCATGCCAAGCCATGTCATCCATGGCAATGGGATCCATGTCGAGTTCCTCGGGCCATCCTCCTGACGGGGTGCAGCCGCTTCCAAGCAACGTCATCAACAAGCAGCCAGGCACCATGGAGGCACAGTACATGCAGCAGCAGAGTCAAATCTTTGTGTTCAGCACCAAGCGTGCAAACATGGCGGCAGAGTCCGTGCTGCAGGGTCAATTCCCATCCATCATAGCCTACCACTGCGCCGAGCCTGGGACCAAGAAGTATCTTGAAGTGAGTGTGTGGTGGCGTGGCTCTCAGTGCTTGTGTCGCTAACAGGTTTCTTCTCTTCGCCCAGAAACATCCCTTTAAAGTGCAACAGTTCACCAGGCAAAACCCGGCGCAATGGCTCAATACCCTGGCCCAAGTGAAGCAGAAAGGCGGGTTGGGATCTCTCAAGGGGATGAATCCTCTTGGAGGTCCTGGAAACCTTCCGCCTGGACCCAACAACATTCTTCCTGACTTCCCTGGTGGACCAGGCATGGGAGGGCCACCTGGAGGCATGGGCTGTTGGAATCAGGTACGATTTGTGTTAAGAGAAAATAGCTCCCCATTGCATGCAAGTTGAAAAGAATCTCTGGTACTGCATTGAATGCTGACTGTTGTACATTTTCACTTATCTGGAAGAGAAGTGCAAATGTAATGACACAGCCTAGCTCATGATGTGGTTAGGCATTATTTGTCATTCTTTTATGCTAGGTACAATATTGCCTGAATTAACCCTTAACTACGTAGGTGGGTGAAACACCTTTAACTATGTAGGTGGGGCCTGAGAGGCTCCAACGGTATATTTAAATTTCTGCTTATCAACTAAATTGTTATATTGGACTTTTCACATACAGAAAGTGCAGTTCAGATCATTAGGCTTCCGATAACGTAAAAATCACACGCTGAGTCAGCATATTCCGACAGCATATTCCGACAGGGAAAAATTCTTAATTAAAAGGTTACATCATGCTTGAGCCGCTCAGTCTTCACCTGCATAGGTAGAGCCAGTATAGAGTCCAGGAGGGACCTGTTCCTCGTTACGAAATTTTTTTAAACCCAACAATAGGGACTAAAAAAAATTTCTTTCCTTTTCATGCTTAGGAAGGTTTGTCTGACAAAGTCACGGAAGGACAAGGGAAAATAAAATTCGATGAAAAAGTTACATGCGTTTAAATAGTGCTTGGAGCCTCTCAGGCTCCACCTACGTAGTTAAGGGTTAAGGCATAGGGCGGTTAGCCCCCAGCCTTCCATCTCTGATGTCTCGAGTTCAATTGCTGTATCAGACAGAGGAGTTTCTCCTATGGAAATAGCTTCATTGGGTTTCCTGTTTGTTCACATGGATTTTGTCAGTGTTCTCCCCTTTCCTTCAGCAATCAAAATACATTGGTGTAATAATAATAATAATAATAATAATAACAATAATAATAATAATAATAATAATAATAATAATAATAATAACAATAATAATAATAATAATATGCCTAAATTCAGAGAAGTCAGAACTTGCATGAACAACAACTTCAACAGGCAGAGGTTGATGATTTAAAACCCCATAACTGCAAGTTTATTGCTTTTGAGATAAGGAGAATGGGGAGAGACATGACCCACATTTTGGTTAAGTCCTCATGTTCCCCTGAACAGCAGAAGCAGGAAAGTGGACATGATTATTTTAGAAATTTAAACTCTTGAATCTAGATGATGTAACTTATTACTTTCATTACATCTCCTGAAGGTGTTGTGCAATTGGAATGTACACTGTTTTCAGGGAGGAAAATTGGAAACAATTGCTGTTTTCAGTCACGAGTAGTTAATTGTTAGTCATTTTGGCAGTGTGAGGTTCACGTATTTGGTCAAATAATGTAAATTATTGTGAAGAAATTTGAGGCCTTTTAACCAACTTGTACCGTACATCTTATTTGCGCTTGTTTGTGAATCTTGTCCCCTGATCACAAACTCTGCACTAGCCGTATGTTGCGGATGTAGTCAGGAACTTGTGTGCAGTATTCCCCCATTAAATGTGACAGTTTTTGCTGATGTTAATATTATCCTCATTTTCAGAGCAACGGTCCGATGCCTCCAATGGGTGGAATGGGTCCCATGATGCACTCGTGTCCCAACTCCATGATGGGAGGGTGCCAGCCCAACAATCATCTCCCACCTCAGGGCACCAATGGGGGTATGCTGCCTGGTGCTGGTCCTCCCAACGGAAAGGGTGGGATGGCTCCCATGGATGGTCCCATGATGCAGCCTGGGGGTGGACCAGGAGGTGGACCAGGAGGTGGGGGTGGGGGTGGTGGCCATCTCATGTCCAACAACATGGGAGGCCCTCCATCCAGCGGAAGTCCCCTCATGCATCCTGGCGGAATGGGGCATCCCGGAGGAGGTGGTGGAGGCGGCGGGGGAGGGAATGGAAGTGGTGGGAATGGAGGTGGTGGGGGAGGGGGCCCCAGGAATTCACACCCTGGGGTTGGAGGCCCAATGATGCCAGGGCAACCTGGGACACAAGGACCCATGATGAACCCCATGAACACACCAAACCACCTCATGTCAATGCACCAGCCAACCACACTAACAGGTTAGATATTTATTCTGGTTACTATTGATAGACAGTCATACGATGCATCGACAGTCAGGTGTAGGAATAAAAATAACTGATCTTGACATCATGATGATCATTGAAGTGAAGAAGAACCTGCACATACGATAACTTCTAGATCAAACATTGTATCCCAATTTTGAACCTGATACTTACTTGCAGGCGTGAAAGTTCCCGATGAAAACCTGACCCCCCAGCAACGGCAGCATCGAGAAGAGCAACTTGCAACCCTCAGGAAGATGCAGCAGATGCTTTTTCCCGAGAACCAAGTCCCACCCAACATTGTGGACAGCATGATGGGCATGGTTCCCGGTCCCGGTCCCGGTCCTGGAGGACCCCAGCAACAGCAGGGCGGTGCACCTCCGCAAGGGGCCGGGGGACCTCCTCATTCTGGAGGGCCTCCACCTGGGATGATGGGAATGGGTGGGGGTCACCCACAAGGAATGATACCCACCTCCCAGGGGATGATGATTCCGCAAGGTATGATCGGCAGCCCTGGTGGATGCTCACCTGGAAGCATGATGCAGATGATGCAGCAGAAAGGTGGACCAGGGACTCCAACTGGAATGATGCCCCAGATGATGCCTGGGGGTCCTGGACAATGCCCCGGGCAGAACCAGCAGCAGCACCATCCGCCAATGTCAGTGGCAGCACAGATGGAGTGGCAGAAACTTCAGGAGCAGTTCTACGAGGAGAGGAAGAAGAAGGGCGGTGGGGCATGCAGCATGATGGGAATGCATAGCCCAGGGCCATCACCTCAGATGTGTATGGCGATGGGAGGGATGCCTATGCAAGGAGGACCTATGCAAGGGGGGCCCATGCAGGGAGGACCAATGCAGGGAGGACCCATGCAGGGAGGACCTATGCAAGGTGGGCCTATGCAGGGAGGGCCTATGCATGGAGGACCCGTGCATGGAGGCCCCATGCATGGAGGCCCCATGCAGGGAGGCCCCATGCAGGGAGGGCCCATGCAGGGAGGGCCCATGCAGGGTAGCCCTCTGCAGGGTGGACCCATGCCGGGGATGCCACCAAGGGGTATGACACCAGGACCCCACCAGAGGATGCAGGGGCCACCACCACCTTACCACCAAACGCAACGGTCAGCCAGTGTTCCCATGACCAGCCCCACACCTCACTCACCTGGGGCCCTTACTCCAGGACTCTCCCTCCCCTCCCCAAGGCAGGGTCCAGGGGCAGCCCAGGGACTTAATTCACCTGCAGATCCTTCCCGGATGTTCCTACCTGGTGCCCAAGGCAATGCGAGGATTCCAGGCCCCAGCCCATCGAGCCTTCACAGCACCCCAATGGACTCACCCAATCCCAGTAGACTTAATCAGAGTAATCCAGGAACCCCAGTGCCATTGGGAAGTGGAACCCACCCGTCTCCCGGCTTAGGGAGGAAGGACAATGGTGGTCCTCCTCCTGGTGGCCCGCCAGTTTCGGACTACCAATCACCTGTGACACCAGTGACTCAATCGGCTGGCACACCAACCTCAAGTCAGCAAGGGGATGGCATGTTTGGTAGGACGTTGCAGACCTTTGCGCAGAAGCAACAGCAGCAGACTCAGCAACAACCTGGACCTTCTCCACAACAGCAGCAGAACAAGGAACCCAATCTGATGCCAGTCCCATCTCCGCAGCAAATACAATACCTCAATGCATTTGAGGGACAGGAACTGACCATCCAAAAGCAGCCCAACACCAGTTTAAGAGACACTGACATCATGTCACCTTCCCTACCTCCAACCAGCATGGATAGTGGGATGCAGTCCAACGGGCCTGATTCTCAGGGGCCGCGGATGTCTGGGCCTAACACACCCCTCACACCGTCATCTTCCAATGACACGATGCCACCGAGATACGCAGCTGCTGGTGGTGGGGGTCCGCATACCCCGCACACGCCTGGCAGTGACAGTGTGAACAGGTTTCCAGTTCCAAGCCCACAGTCAACACCAGTGGGTGTGGGCAACTCAGGAGTGGGCAACTCTGCCCCTCACACACCCGGGGGTGGTGACACCAAAAGTGGAGGTGGTGGAGGCAATACACCGCAGCAGAGGTTTCCCGGTCCGAGTCCGCAAGGAAGTGGTAGTGGGGGGCCACGGACGCCTGGGACTAGCCCACAGCAACAAATGCCTGATGGTATGGGTCCTCCTGGGAGGTTCAATCCTGGGAGTAACAATCCTAATGCAAACCAACCTGGTTCATTTGCACCCTGTGCCGGTGGTAAGTTCTCGGACATGTCGCCACCCACCAAAGTGGAAGGTCCCTCAGGCGGCCCTCCATTTGCGTGTGGGCAGCCGCAGCCACCAGAAAACCTTCCCCTTAACCCAAATGTGACTGGTGCAGTGTCAAAGATCCCTTTCGACCCAATCACCTCCATGGCGCAGATGAGCCAGCAGTTGACCAGTGGTGGGGCTCCATCGCCAGGTGGCCCACCAGGTGGTCCACCTCCACCAACATCTCTTGGTGGTCCTCCACCAGGCATGATGAACAGCATGGCAACCATGAACATGGGGGGAGTTGGTGGCATGGGTGTGGGTGGGGTCGGGGGTGTAGGCGGACCCCACATGGTCAGTTTCAATACATCGCTCCAGTCAATGCAAGGTCTGCAGCAGATGGGTGGGGATATGGGGGCAATGCAGTGCCCGCCTGTTCCAACCTCCTGTGGAGCCCAGGTTGGTGGCGCTGTAATGATGAATGCAGCAGGTGGAAACATGGGACCTGGACCCCAGACCGTTAACAACACATACGTGAATGCAACCATGACCATACAACAAATGAACATACAAAACATGCCTCCTCACTCGTACGGTGGGGGGAATGGACCTCCCATGGGTGGGCAGGGGCCTCCTGGTGGCGGTCAGGGACTTATGCCATGTTCAGTGTCCCAGCCGCCAAGTGGCAGTGTTAGCTCGCCTCTAGTGTCTGGTGCAGTGTCGTCGCCCAAAATGGGAGGCCCAGGCCCGATGATGATGGGTGGCCCATCGAGAGGTGGCTCGTCACCATACCCAAACCCAGCTATGGTAGCTGCAGCTGCGGCAGCCGCTGCTGCAGCAGGACAGAGGATGATGGGCCCTGGAGGGCAGGCGGGTGGAGGTGGTGGGCCTCCTCCTGGCAGGTCGGCCCCAGGACCTAGTCCAGGGCCACCTGTGGTGGGTAGCCCTTACAACGGCACCAGTGTCCAAGTGAAAGCCAGTGCACCGAACACTATCCAATACCTACCAGCTGTGAGGCCACAGGGAGGTGCAGGTGGTAATGGAGGAGGCGGTGGCATGCCGGGGGGCCCAGTGGGACATGGTCCCGGTGGTCCTCCTCGGGGGCCACCCAGCCTGGAATTTTTGCAGAGGTTTGCCACCCCTCTCTCAGGGATGGATGGGAAGATGCCTCCGCACAACCTGCAGTACTTCCAGAGTGGCAACGGTGGGCCTCCTCAGCCTCACCAAGGTCCACATCCACACCCGTCTCACCCTCACCAGCACCAGCACCAGCACCCTCATCCGCACCAGCACCCGCAGCAGCAGCCTAACATGATGGGAGGGCCTGGTCACATGGGAGGACCCATGGGTCACATGGGGGGTCCCGGTGGAGGGATGGTGTCATCTATGGCGGGAATGAATGGGCCCATGGGAGGTGGGCCCCCTAGTGGAGGTTGCATGATGGGGCCCAATGGACCAGTGGGAATGAATGGGCCTCCCAGTGGTGGAATGGGTGGGCCTATGGGACCTATGGGACCCATGCCAGGACAGATGATGGTTGCCAGGACGTCAGCAGGGATGGGCCCCCATCCGCACCAAGGCCCACCTCACCCTCCGCCACACATGATGATGCGGCCAGGGAACCACCCAGGTGGGCCTCCTGGGCAGCAGATGGGTGGGATAATGTACAATGTGGGCCCCCACCCGGGTCATCCTCACTCGCACCCTCACCCGGACATGTTTCAGTCTCAGCCAGGTGGGCCCCCAAATGGACCTCAGGGCGGCATGGGGCCCCACAACCACCACAACCATCAGATGATGGGTTCGGGACCCGGGGGTGGGTTTAGTGGGGGTGGTGTTCCTGGGAAAGGAGTGATGTCAATGGGCCCCCACCCTGGCCAAGGGCAGGGGGGGCCCGGGACCCCTGACACCTCGCAACCTTTACCTCCCTCGATGGGCCAGTCGGGTGGGTTCAAGTCATCCCCGTTCTTAGGCCCCACCACGGCAGACCCCAACTACGCGCAGCAGTTCCACAACTTCCAGCAACAGTTGTATGCAACAAACACTAGGAGTCAGATGGGTGGCGGCGGGGGTGGGCCTGGACAAGGGCAGGGGGGAGGTGCTGCCCCTGGGCAGAACTTTTTCGGACCCAAGTGAGGTTGTTAAATGAAGAAAAAAAGAAAGAAACTCAATAAAGCAGGCGTGATAGGTGAGTGGGACCCTTCAAATTGTTTGGTTATTATTATTTGTTTTGAGTTTGAGTGCAGCTCCGTGTCACGTCTGTTGTGGACAGACACTAATATAGAGTGTTTTATTTTTGTGTGCGGGTTTTTTTGCGTACTGTTTTTTTTTTTTTTTGTGCATGACAAAGCAGGGCGTGGACTTGCAAATGCGATGAAAACGAATAGAAATGTAGGACGAAAATGGAGATTAATATGCCTTGGGGGCTGCTGAAGCTCAATTTATTAACTCAATAATTACTAAAACACATTAATAAACTGCACAAGAACCTGGGGAAAGACAAGTGAATATCGTGCAATAAAATTTTGACATTTGTAAAGTGTGGAAGACGTGACGATTTTTGATCCCATGGCAATAATTCAACGCGAAAACCAGAGCTGCACAATCATAACAAATAGTGTTGGAAGAAAAAAAAACAAAAACAAATTGCAGGTATTGTCACATAGGTTTTATACAATGTGATGTGCTCAAAAAGTTCTGTTTTAAATGGTTATTATTTTTCAGTGTCCAGTGCCATGCAAGTTATTTTTTACTTCTGTGAATCACTTTCAAGGCAGTCCCTATTTTGTATAATTTTTATGGTGTAGTAGAGGTGCTTTCTTTTAGGAAGTTTGTAATTTTTTTGTGACAAGATCATGTGCAGCTGACAGATTGTCTTTTTTAAAAATGTAGGTCCCCTCACCCAACCTCCCCCCCCCCTCCTCCCTGTAAAACGACACATGTAAAAAAGTTATAATTTTTTTCTCTATGAGATGACAGGAAATGGAGAAAGATGGCATGCTATCAGGTGTTCGTTTGTCTGCGTAACAAAATGCAAGAACGAAAAAAAAAAAAAAACAATGTGAAAAACAGTACGCAGGTCTACCTCACAGAAGGTGATAAGTGGTGCTTCTCTTAACCGATATTAAACGCATGCTTGAACGAAAAGGAACAGGACGTGATGTGTTTTATGTGAAACGTGGAGCAAAGGAGCATGAAAAGCCGGACTACCCTCCACCTAGTGGAAATTAAATGAAGAAAAAGGGACAAATAAAGTGCGGGAACTGTAGATAAACTGTTGGTTGATGCAACTCGGACACCCGCCCGCATTTTCCAAGTGCAAGTTTTGTGCAGTTAAAACTGAAGAAAAATAAGTGTACGACACGAACACGGACCTGGACGAAATGTGGCCATCATGAATTCACCTGTACATAGCCGCCCATTATTTTGTGCTCTTCATTTTCCTATTGTAGTAGACCTTTTTTTTAAAAAAACAACCTTATTATTATCACAGATAGTTGCTACCTCTGTTATCTGTGGACATGACTGCCTCTGTGAGGAAGGGCACTCTTTTTTTTTTCTTTTTTGTATACAATTTTTTAATTATTGCTATTATTATAATAATATTATTTGTGTGGTCTGACCAGACATGTTCCCTTCATCACAGAGTTGTATCGCTGGCTTTTAGACTAAAAGAAGAAGAAATGGGTATTTAAAAAAAGAGAAACTGGGCCAGAATGGATTCTATTGTAGTAAAAGATGCGACCAGTTTGGTTGCACAGGCCCACATTTTGGCGAAAATGATAAAAAAATGATGCTGAACAGAGTACAATTGTCACTACAGTGTTATTGGAAAACATTTCTATCTTTTTATGCAAATAAACCAGCTCTAACTGATATACATTCTCGTCGTATGAATCCAATATTTTTATCACCTCCTCTTTCGCTACATTAAAAATGGGGGGTATGGTAGATGCTGCTGCTCCTTACCGATATAACATCCTGTCCTAGATTTCATATATAAACTAGTGACGTTCAGAATTCCAGCAATGTATAAAAAGATGTGACTTTTTTCCCCCGTACGTTTAGCAACAACAAGGCTTGCTCTAAAAGGAAAGGACTATTTTTATTTTGTTCGGGTGGGTGAATGATTCATGGAACCGAAAAACCGCCCCCAACTTTTTTACAAGTCAGATTCACCTGAATCCTGATGCGCTTGTTTTATTTCAGTCGTGCCCTGGAAATAGCAGACATGAGCGCAATAGAAAGGTAAAGGTTGCACTATTAGTAAGAACGTAACAATAGGTGGAAGCTCAATTGTTAAATATAGCCCCAAGGACCGTCTTATGTTTATATGCCCGCCAGTAACACAAATGTTGACATTTCACTTTAAGAGAGAAGTGCTTGTGCTGCAAATGTTAACCCCAAGTTACGTAAGGCCAGCCAAATCATAGCGACTTTTCCGTAGGTCGCAAAGTTCTGGTTCAAGGAGTATTTTTTGAAGCTTTGGAAAGAAGCCCACTTGCTCATCTGTGACAGAAATAGAGCTGAGTTTGCTCTTAAATTTTTTGCTCTTGACACTGCGGTATTCAGGGCATTTGCAACTTCTCCGCAGGATGGTTGAGTATGTGGCGGGAGAGGGGAGCGGAGGAGGTGGTGGAGGGAGGGGAGGGAAGAGCAGCGCCAATGGGTGATGAGGTAACAGTAGTTGTGGAAGCCTCTTCCAAAATAAAGGAGGTAAGTTCCTTCTCTGTCCCTGAGAAAGTCACGTAAGGCATTTAGTTGGGTACGCAACGGTTTCTATTCTGGGCTCTTAATTAGTTTATTGCACCTTATTGAAGGGAAAGGACACTTAATTTTTGGGTGTTACATTGCATTACTTGCAGTGGTAAGCTTCGTGGTGAATTTTTTAATATACAATTGAATGCAATAAGTTTTGCGTCTTTTTTTGTGTATCTCTGATGGTTTTTGGACTCTCAGGTGTTTGTGGATAACGTGTGCAACCCTTGATAGAGACATTGCTACATTTTGCATTGCAGATACAATTAGCACCATGTCAACCGCATCATTCATTCGTCGATTCCCACCACGAGCATGCACCATTGATGAACTGCAGGAGCTAATCATCGAGCCTTCTGGTGGTGCTTACGTTCTTCCCTCCTCACCGAGTAATGAAGTCTATCCGGGGATCTTGATTGGCGATGCGTAAGTACTGTGCACATAATGGGTTTAGAAATGGGTACTTCACAATTTTGGTTTGCATTAGAAGGCATTGACATTTACCCATGCCAGCCCCTGTAATTCAGTGTCATTCTAACCACAATTTCATATTGCCATGAAACTCATTTTTACATTACTCCAAAACTGGTGGATTTAGTCCAACTGCCCTGTGCACCCTGACCCTGAAGGAGATGGGGGTGACCCACGTCCTAAATGCAGCTTATGGCCCACTTCGATGCAAGTACGGGTACAATGGCTTTGTGAGCACCAGCCAAACATACTATGAAGCAACTAGCATTACCTTCAAAGGAATCACTGCCATTGACTCCAATTCTTTCAACCTCGGGCGTTACTTTGAGGATGCAGCCGAGTTCATAGATGAAGCTCTGAGAGACCGTGGTAAATTACACATTTATTTTAACATAATTATGTGTAGATGTGGAAAATACAAACCTGCATAAATTGATGTAAAATTTTCACGCTATGTACTTACACTGCAGCATGGACATAATTATTATGATAGCGTGTGCTTTTGCCTCACTAGTAAGAGGGAAGTGTGTGGACAACCCACTGGTCCACACACACTCGCAGACTGACCAGCTAAACAGGCTGCCCATTTCTAAACCCTGGCCAGCTTTATTTAGTGCTATTTGGGACTGGACTGACATTTACGACCTTTCAGCTCATCTGCTTTAAACTGCGAGGGTTTGATCCAGTTGGGTGTGACTCACATACTGAATGCGGCCCATGGCACAGACTGGGAGAGATATGTGGACACTGGGAAAGAATATTACGAGTCCAGAGGGGCAAATGTGGAGTACATGGGGATTGAAGCAATGGATGTCACTGCTTATCAGTTACATGTCTATTTTGAGACAGCATCAGACTTCATTGAACAGGCTTTGGAACAGCATGGTACATTGCTTGCACTCTCCATCATACAGTACCAAATGTGGAGAAACCTTTTCCAACTTGCAATTACTGTGTAACTTGCATAAAATACCTTATCACTTGATTACACCTGTGTTCTTGCCCAGACTGAAAATGTTTACAATGTTCAGTAACTGCCCCTTTTTGCATGATTGTTAATGCTCATATGCTTCGCAGAGTGTTCAATAGTTCTGTAGGCCTTGCGTTTCAATTGCCTTGCTCTTGTCACTCACGTAGATAATATTCTTTAGGAAAGGTGCTGGTTCACTGCAGAGAAGGGATAAGTCGCTCAGCCACGTTGGTCCTTGCCTTTCTGATGTTGAGACGAGGCATGACGGCACAAGAAGCAGTGAAGGCGGTGAGGGCCAAGAGGGAGATCATCCCAAACGAAGGCTTTCTGCTGCAGCTGTGCGAACTGAACGAAACGCTGTTGCAGCAGAGGAGGAACCAGAGCAAAACTTTGTAACGCTTGTCCACATATTTAAAGGATTTGGTTGGGATGGGGATCAGGTGGGGTGTGGGTACAAAAATAATATGTGACCTACATGGAATTTGACTTGCGTTTTCTGCTTTCAAGTCCAGCATTCTTAATCTGGTGAATTGAAAGATGCCGTAAATTGGTGAAGGTGTCTCGTGCACATGAAACATCGTGCTAAGTTTGAGAAAACACTGCTGTAACAATTAGTTTTCATTTTTGAACTCCTCGATCTCACAATCAATATTTGTTTGTGGTGTCTAATTTATATGTGCATTTAATGTTGAAATGCGCTAAAGGTAATGATCACAATCCATAGCTATGTATGAAGGGACAGGTTGTGAGTTTTTGAGAAACGGAAGATCTCTGCTAATAAAGTAAGGTCAGTAGAGTTTTGATGTTCCAGCCTAAACGGAATCAAGATGTATACTGATGTGATAGAAGCTGGGAAGGAAATAAATGCACATTGCAAGAGGGATTTGCAGTGAAAATTATGACTCAGTTTTGTCCACATCTGTTCTTGTCTGTGTGACTCACAGGGTATTACAAACACCTGTGGGAGTAATGGGGATAATATGCAGGTTGTATTGCAGCACTTGCCTTTTTTTCTTGAATGGAGTAAGGAAGAAAACATAACTGCATCACTTAGGCACTTGGCTGGTGCTATTGGCAGCTCCAAATTGGCATAAACACGCATGTGCTGCCCACGGAAAAAGTTCCAGTGGAGTGGGTTAGCAGAAACGTCATTTCTCTAGAATGCGAAACTTGTTGCTACAGTTCCTATGACGTGGGCAAAAGGTACGAAATATGGGATGTGCATATGTGTGTGTGGAAGTGTATCTGTTGGCCGCAACCTGTCTCCTGCCCTGTGAAACTGTTTCGGATATCTCCAGTTATGTTCAAGATACAAATTCACAATACGTGACTAGTGTTGACATGGCCGATGGCTAAATGAACAGAAAGAACATGGGTAAAATAGTGGTGTGGTGAGTTTTACTTCATTCTCCTATTATGAATATATTCCTTTTGAAGCAAGAAGCCTTCTCCAAAAAGGTTGACAGAAGGCAACGTCTACAGCAGGTTGCTTGTGCTTCAGATTCTCATCACACTACTCCCAACTTGGCCAGACTGCCAGAGAGTAGTGGTGGAAATTAACCCTGGAACTGTGATGTGGGGGTCGTTTTTAAGGACCCGAAAGGAATTAAAATGCATTCGAATGAGTGACCTTGAAGCGATAATGACCTGACACTCGGTGTATGCCTTTAAAAAAAATTACATTTCATGGATCACGTCCGGTTTCATAATTTTCACACCTACCAAAACGGACTGTACATGAGTCGTTGTTTTTGGACCCATGCTCTCATCATTGTAATTATCTATGTCGGTGGTTTTCAAACTGGGGCACGCAAACACAATTTTGGAGGCATGCGAATGATATTGCACAAAGGCGTCCAGTCTCTACATTTGTGGGAACCATAACATTCTGATTCAACAAGAATTAACCAACTTCTGAGAAATACACAAAAAATGATCCTATAACACACCTACTCATTCCCAGCTTTCTTTTTGCTTCAAGGGCTTCAAGACCAATACCTTTCATGTGCAAAACAAAATTGAATGCGTCTGCGTGGCCTGACCAGTCACCTGTATAATTGATATTAACCCTTAACTGGCATCCTCACTTAGCCATGCTTAACTGGTATCGTGGGGTCCTTTTTGGACCCCACGTCGTTTTTTCGATTACAAACTTACGTTAACAAAAAAAATCAAAATATAAATGCTTCCTAAATTCGGCCGGGACTATAAGTGGCAGATAGAAAAAAAATTTGACCTCCTCTGACCCTTGGTTGACTGATGAGGCGGTGTTTACTGTTTACCCGTATCTCACATAAGTGACCCAGCAGCTGTAATGGTAGTCTCCTTACAATACTATACATAGATAAATTTTTTTACACCTCTGCGATTTTTTATGCTTGCTACATCATGAATTTGCCGTGTCTATTTTTTAGGGTCGGAAAAAACTGGTCGCTAACTGGTAACGTGGGGTCCTTTTTGGACCCCAAGATGACTAGTGAGCGTTTAAATGACGTTAACTCCCATTCGAAATTTTTTCGTCGCTCATAATTTTTTTTTCAGGTGCGAAAGAGTATATTTCAGGAATATAGGTGTGGGAATTTTCATTTTGACAAAAACCTGCTTCAAGATGGTGACATAAGTATACCCTGGGGTCCAAAAAGGACCCCACGATACCAATTAAGGGTTAAGGAGGTTGGCCCAGCATTGCCTTTCAACCTCCAAGGATAGGGAAGGAAGGAAGCGGCTGGGGCCTATAATACGGAAGCGACCCCGGAATTATCCTAGAAAGAGCGTGGAAAACCACAGAAAACCCCGTAGAGCATCTGGAATGATCGTGGCATCACAATTATGCATATTACATATTCATAGAGAGTGCAGGTAATATTAACCATGCCTCTTATTATCTGTTAAGCTTGGTTAAGCTACACTTGATTTTTCGCGTTTGTTGCTTATGAGACTTGTAAAATGTGTCATTTGCGACATTTTTTATTTTCTTTTGCAGATATTAACAGTCTGAGCGATATAACTCTTACTAACGTAAGTTGACATCCACCAATCTTACATCAGTTTAATAAAGCCCCACTTTTCCTTGCATTATATCACAAGGCAGTTTTCATAGTAACTAATCTAATCCATAGGCGTGGGTGGTGTTGTAGTGCTTATCTTCACAGTATTTCCACCGCGGATGTCTGGAGTCGACCCTAGGTTATGTATTTATTTATTTAGGCCTATTTATTTGTTTAACTACTACTACTACTACTACTACTACGTTGAATGTCATTTCATGGCACAATGCTGTAATGTAACACATAATGGACAGAAGATCTCCTGGCCGTGCAAACCTAAATTGATGAGAGCCAAAGCAGCAAGCACGATGTCATCAGAATCATTTTTCAGTGTGGCCATCCCATATATTGTGTATCCCATGGCAATCAAGACACCGATTGCCGTACACCAGAAGGAGACTAAATGCTGCCACCGCCCGAATCTACAAATATGATCAAAGTTTGAACAAGTACACCTGGAGAAATTCGCGTCTGATTGGCACAATGTATATACTACTGGTATAATATTATTGAGTGAAACAAAATGTCACTGGCTTACTTTTCCGAAAATCCCGGGCCTCATATTATCACGCGAGGACCTATTACGTTGCCCTCCGCTTGTATTTGGTCGGCCTCCATTGCTATTCCGCGAACTAGGTCGACAATGCTAAAAGTTTGACTGTCACTCGCAAACTTTCAAAGTTATAGTGATAAGGACAAGGAACAGATGGGTCTTTATCACTTTCTGATGGTCGCGGCCACTTTGGATCACGAGTACGAAACTCCGCACTCCAACCTAGAGGGGGGCAAGGAGCGGGAATTGTCGCACACGAGTAGTTACATGAAACCCTGCCTCAGGTGGCGGGGTACTACCGGATAATTTATTATCCCGCAATAAATTCTTTCTTGTTGAGATTCCGGGTCAATTATACACGAGTAATTACGGTATGCAGAGGGAGGAAATTCATAATCAAAAATAAGGCTTCAATTTTATAGCATGTGATTGCATCTAAATATTAAAATACGTTACTCAAGTATTCGTTCGAGTTAAACATTGGCATGTATTACAGACTACAGTACTAGCTAATTACCCGCATATGCAGTAGATGTTTGTCATGTGTTGCATTGATCTAGTGGCTAATATGGAGCTAATAATGAAAAAAAAAAATTGAATCTAGAAAATGTGCGTCATACCTGATTTTCAGACAACCCAGTTCACACTGCATCCAGATACTATCAATCTCGTTGAACGATTCGCAATGTAACCAGTAACCTTCCATTAAATGTGCATAATAAATGTTTCAAACAGTCAGCATTATCATGTTTAAACTGTTCATGTTCATATTATCAGATAATTTCTTTGACAATTTCAGTGATTCATTTTGTACTCGTCAACTCTTCCTGTACATATACTAGTAGTCTAGTAGTCTAACAACAAATCTCGTTTTTTTTTGTTCTTGTTATTGTTCTTGTTAGAACCATGCTCTAAGGTCAATACTTTGTTATTGCCTTCATAAAAAGTATCTAACCAAAATCGGACTCGTAAAAAAACCATGTAAGCCTGGATGGCTGGCTGGATCTACTTGATTATTTAAAAAATGAATAATAATAATAATAATAATAATAATAATAATAATAATAATAATAATAATAATAATAATAATAATAATAATAATAATAATAATAATAATAATAATAAGTCAGATGATGAGTGTAGCCTAGAACTAGTAGAGATTTTAGTACTACTCGTGCCTGTATCAGGCGCCTAAGGAGGATGCTTGGTGATTTTTGTGTGATGACTGATGACAATGATGATGACGATGATTGTGATGATTAGAGCGAAATGGAGAGCTCTTTAAGAGAAAAAGAGAGTGAGAGAAGCGAGAATGTGGGATGGGGTTATTGTGTCTCCTGTGATGTCTTGTACTGTACATCATGAAACTAAACCCTGACTATAGCTCAGTAACGCAGGTTCAGTTGGAGAAAAGATATGTCAGACTGTGAGAAAAGGGTGGAAGAAGTGGCGGGGGAAACTGGAAAAGCCGGGAAAATAATTATTATGGTTTCGGATAACATACTGTATAATGAATATGCCTTTTTTACTTAATATAACTGAAACACACAAAATAATTACCACATTATTTTACTTCACACACTAATAAGGCTAAAAAATGTAACCTAAATGAAACATTTTATGGTGAGTGTTGAATTGTGTAATTGCCGTAGAAAATATACAAGGATAATATATTATGAGAATTTATTTGAGAAATGACACTACATTGAGATTAATTTTATTTTGTGGCGCCCTTTCTTTACAACAAGTACATGTGAGAGAGAGCGTGAGTATCGAGGTAGCGCAGTGGTCTAATGGTTAAGACGCTCTCCTCGTAACCTGAAGGTCGAAGGATTGAAAGACGTCGTTTCTTTTTATCGCTATGGACCTTTCTGGCTGTTACTTCATCTCTCATTAAACATTTATTTCTCTTTGAAGTGCATCTGGTAAATAGGCTAGACCCTTCCAACAGACACAGTTTCGTTGCACCAGAGCAGCCCACGGACCATGGCTGTAGAAGACTCAGGTTAGGTCACTCTCCACCCACCCCCTGCCGAGGGATTACGCACCGGGTGCTCACTTGAGACCGCCACGAGACATTTCCCAGAGCAATCATGCGGCGGCCCTACCGGACTAAGGCTGAACTTTATACGTACGAAGGGGAGGGCTACATGCTGGCCCAACATGGGGGAGATAGAGGAGGGAGGGGAGAAATTTTTTTGGAAATTTTTAAGACACCTGCTTAATGGGAGGGGGCGGTCACTTTTTTCGAAGAAAAAAGTCAAAGAAATAAAAAGTCAATTAAATGATCAAGTGGCTTCGCTTGTGTTGTCCATCCCGGCAGCCCCCACCCTACACACCCCATAGTCCCTACATTTGTCTTATACCAGGGAGTTCCATTCTCAAACCTATCACCCCTCCAAATATTTAACTCTACAATTTAAACTATAGGTCCAATAAAATCACCAGCACATGCAAATGAATCGGCACAATTTTTAGGTCATTTTCAATGTATTGTTGCAGGCTGACCTTTGACCTGAAAGGCCCTAGTATTAGGTTTTTGGTCTGGGGCCAGGCCCTACCTCGGTCTCCATCTGTCGGATCTCTCGTAATGAGACTGTACAGAGCACAGTACATAGATATACAGTATTATCTCTCCATGTGAACAAGTATGCCCCTAGCCTGCTAGCCAAATGTAGCGGTCCGCCTGTCGGCTGTCCTGGTGGGAAACGGGGCGGGGGTGGAAAGGGGGGAATATGTAAGGTCAAAGAGACAGGAAGGTGACCAAGGCTACACGAATATTTGCCAATGTAAAACCGCGTCGAACGATCTGCGCATCTCCACCCACAGCAGAAGCGGGTGGGGATTTATTATTTCATTAATCCATAGAGCAATGCCATATAACAGTGACGCCGAATGTCCGTCCTGATGACCCCAAGGAGGTGACGATGACCACTCGCCTACGTCACATTCATACTGATGTACCAGCCAACTGGGACTGCTACATTTGGCTAGGGGCATACTTGTTCACAGCGAGATACAGTATATATATACTGTATATCTATGTACTGTTCTCTTACAGTCTCATTACGAGAGATCCGGCAGATGGAGACCGAGGTAGGGCCTGGCCCCAGACCAAAAACCTAATATTATGGCCTTTCAGGTCAAAGGTCAGCCTGCAGCAATACATTGAAAATGACCTAAAAATTGTGCTGATTAATTTGCATGTGCTGGTGATTTTATTGGACCTATAGTTTAAATTCTAGACTTAAATATTTGCGGGGGTGATAGGTTTGAGAATGGAACTCCCTGGTATAAGACAAATGTAGGGACTATGGGGTGCGTAGGGTGGGGGCTGGGGGGATGGACAACACAAGCGAAGCCACTTGATCATTTTTATGACTTTATATTTTTTGACTTTTTTCTTCGAAAAAAGTGACCGCCCCCTGCCATTAAGCAGGTGTCTTAAAAATTTCCAAAAGATTTTTCTCCCCTCCCCCCCTTTCCTCCCCCTCTCCACCCCTCCCCCCCCTCTTCGCTGCTCCTCTATCACCTCTGAAGAAATGTTGGGGAAACTGCGAAGGAACAGTCGCCATCTTGGCCAGAGATGTCGGCTGCAAAAAAATTTTTCTGACTCTCAACCGTGGAGATCCGGGATTTGAACCCACATCTCCCGATTGAGAGTCTGATGCGTTACCACAGAGCCACGCTCTGGTGCAACGAGAGTGTGAGTGTTGGAAGGGTCTAGCCTATTTACCGGATGCACTTCAAAGAGAAATAAATGTGAAATGAGAGATGAAGTAACAGCCAGAAAGGTCCATAGCGATAAAAAGAAACGACGTTTTTCTTTCAGGATTCGATCCTTCAACCTTCAGGTTACGAAGAGAGTGGCTTATCCACTTGACCACTCACGCTCTCTCTCGGATGTACTTATCGTAAAGAAAGGGCGCCATCACTTCAAAACAGTAAAGTGTGCAAAACCAATGAAAAGAAAATATTGACGATTTTTTCAGGGGACAGTACGTTTGATTTTTATTTATAGTTGTGTTCACCTCCTAGTTTCGGACACACACCTCATACTTTTTGCTTTTATTAAGACGCCTTCCTTAATGTGAGGGGGCGGTCACCTTTTTCGCAGAAAAAAAGGCAGAAAAATGTTTAAGTGGCTCCGCTTGTTGTCCATCCCGGCAGCCCCCACCCTACCCCACCCCTCCCATTAAGCAGGTGTCTTAAAAACTTCTGTAATGACCTCTTTAAAACAGTAATTACCTTTTTAAATAAGTTCATTATTATTGATATATTTCGATAATGAGAGAAAACATTATCCTGATCGGGCCAATCTTACCTCAGATGACATTTCCAGGTTATCGGTCACAAATGCAGACGTCCACAAGCATGAGTTCAGAATGCTGAAAGTTTGACTAAACAAAAGTGAAGCGAAGTGGGGAAATTAGTCAGGTGTTATGACTCAAACAACAGGGGTGGGGGGTGGGACAGGTTGTTTTTAGGTTCTTTCTCATGTGTTTTATTAGTTCATATGTTGGGTTAGCTTGCATCTCCCTTCATCGCTGACTACCCCTCATAGGGAAATGTCGTGATGTTGTTGTTGTTGTTGTTGTTGTTATGACTCAATACGTTGAATGTGAAACACCAAAAGAGACTTTACTGTATAGTTACAAATATTTATTCATTTCTTTTCAGTTTGTGAAAATTTGTCTACCGCCTCTACCTTCACTGAAAGGTTCACAGTCTCATTCAAATACTGTGTTGGTTGGATATCCTCATTAATCTGCACAATAATAAACAGACATTTCACTGCATCCTTATACACACAACAGAAATAAGAGGCATATGCATACAGTGAAAGTTTTTCTCTCTTTTTTTTATCCAGGAATTCTCAACCTGCTGTCGTTTGAAGTGGGAAATATTCAAAATGGCACATCAAGTCATGTCACCTGGTAGGGTTTTTTTTCTTCCAATTTTGCAAAATGCTAATATTCATCGCTTAATAATTGTGATGATTTTGCCTGTACTGCATTAATCATGTAGTAGAGAAATAACACACGTGGGAATATGATATTTTTTCCTTGAGTTATGGCCGCCACTTCAGGTTGAAAACACCTCGCATTTAGCTATACATATTGTGCACACGCACACAACAGAACCTAGAACAAAACCATAGTTCAGCATGACACGATTTTTTCTCTCTCCAAAAAGTGTCTTTGATCCAAGAGGTAGTACCAGTTGGATTATTCTAAGGCACAAGCTGAACATATTCCACACCCTTACCAAAAAAATTCATACATTATATCAACAGTAAATGACTAACCTTGCTTCGCTGAAGATTCCAGTCACTCAAAACAGTATACTTTTTACTATGGCAAAAAAGTGAAGAAAAGCAACAAAAAAATGTGATGATAGGGACATGTTCATTCCGACAATTTGTTTTCCAAATAATAATTGAGCAAAAGCTTCTGGACCCACATTTTGGCAGCCTCTGATATGTACGCAATTTTTCTGAATGACTCCTTTTTTTAAAAGGGAGGAATATTTCACTATGACTATGCCACTGGAAACTCCAAGTCGCTTCTGTGATATTAGACTCTTTTTTTTTTCTTCTTGCATACATCTGATATGACATTTCGTCCAACAAGAAAACTCTTCATACATTAAAAAAAACGAATAATAAACATGCCAATAAACAGTAACAAATCTTTGAGTAACAGCAAATTGTTTCCTCTTTCTACCGCGATAGCACATTTTTTCGTCGGCAACAATATGTGTGGAATGATAGACAATCAGACACAACTCTGACCACCAGTAATGATCCTTCACTCACTGGTGGTGACATTGGAATGTTTGTAAAATAAAAGTCATTTATGAAATAATGGAATGTAAGGTTTCTTCATAGTTTTTGCAACCCAGCCTGGAATCGCGACTCTTTCTCACATCCATTTTCTTTTCGGCCTCGATTAAGTCCCCCCAAGCCGATTTGCGTAACAACACCAGTATAAATATAGAAGGCGTAGCATTTATATTTTTTTCCTATATATTTTTTTTGGAGCGACAAACTTGATATAGATTGTAGAATGTGCAGCTGGACAAGCCAGCGGGTTTGGAAGGATTTGTGCAGAAGGACGCATGATTCACGCGATAATTTGTAATATTACAGTGTAGGACAATTTAAATAATTAAAGTAAAATCTGCTAAAAATGAAGTGATTACCCCCAACTGTTTTACAGGTAATGACTAATGACTAATTGGTTGAGGAAACATGATTATTCCACAACATTCTCATTGTGATTATTTTTTTTTGGAACACAGGCAGTTACAGCTTATTTAGTTAATACGTATAAATAATCTGGAAAATTTCAATGAGCAAACTAAATTAGGAAGACAGTATATATTAAAATTTTGTGTGACAATAGTGACTGAATCACATACACGACGTGACTCTACGCTGAATAACAAAATAGTCAGAGGTTGTAGAAATCATCTGACAAATGTGATGGAATGGTAGTGACACTAGCATGTTACAAATTATATCAATTAATGCCGCACCTTTTCATCCTGTAAGAGAACCTAATTGTGTTTAGATAGACATCTAATTTGAAGGTTGGTTCCTGACAAAACTAGGAACGTTGGCTTTTCCTCTTTTTTTTGTTGTCGTCTACTCGCAAACACCACACACGTTGGAGAAAAATAATTTAGAGAGCTCACTGAACACACATGTACCAACCGCAGAAAAAACACAAAGAAAACAAAATAATTTTAGTGGCATAATATAGTCTTCATAGCACTCTGCCCCATTTTTTAAAGACGTCCGTTCACTTCTACTGCTGCACACTTTTGCACTTATTCTTTTTGAGTTGGCAGGAATCCGCACCACCAACTAGCACCATTCACACAATAGCTTGTGATTGTAGTTGATATGCTGCACCTGTCAGGGTCTCTGTCCCCTCATTTCTTTAAAAATTGGTCTGCACTCGAGGACCTGTCCACTTGTGCAATTAAACTGTCACTTATGCAACTGCCATTCGGAAGAGATATCGTAGTCACTATTTGTCTGTTTGTTTTTGTTTTTTTAATGAAAAGTTTATCAGTGGTCTGGTTGGGACCAAGGCGTTTTGCTCAGGTGGATATGATTGTTCCTTTGCAGGAAGTCCTATAAATTCACCCATGGCACTCTTTTGAACCTTTTGGTCTTGAGCTGGAAACAAAATTGATGTTAAAACATTGACATTTTGAAAGTCAAAAAGCTAGATCATTAGGTCTAATGATGTGTTAATTGCTTAAGGCAAATGTCATCGCATCAGGGCTCGCTATACGTATTGCGGAGTCTATTACAACAGTGTCCTCGTTAGGCTGCGTCAGCTCGATTTAACTTTCACTTGTTAGAGAAATTGGATATTTTGCTCGGGGACACTTTATTTTGCTGCGTCGATATTCCACAGTGGAAGAGAAAGAGAGAGAGAATGAGCGAGAAGCTGAAACTCACCTCAGGAGTTTGACAATTTGGACGGATCGTAGTTTTCAAACCTCCAGTGCTGGCGCTGATTGGATTCACTGCATTCTTCCATTACTACCTTCTGCTTGTCTTCGCTAATTGCTAGGCACTTCTTGCTGCTTCCGTGTCTCACGCTGTGAGACTATGGAATGCATCCAGAGAAAGAGGGAGAGAAAAAAAGTGCAATTATTTGTAAATTGGCACACGCAGGGAAAAATCTGAGGACATACCTCATCATGGTATTCCCAATACTGATTTCCTTTGGAACCATGGCACGGATAGAGGATGACTTCTGGACCACCGGAATAGTCCAAGCAGGCTTCGTCGCGACGTATCTCTCCCGTTTTGCTCAACATCCAGAACTGAATGAAAAACACAAGGGAGTATTAACACGTGGCGTTTATTACGAACATGCGAAGTTTCTAATCATTATGAAAAATCTACAGATGGTTCAGTGCTCATGATTGGCCTAACTGCTCCATCAAAAACTATTTTACTTTTAATTCAGGAATTTTGATCGCATTTTGTGTTCTCACAGATTAAATGCACAAGGGGATAAATATAGAAATATTTTATGTAATTACAATGATATACAGTGCAGGCCATCTTATTAAAAACAATGTCTATGTTAAATGTAGTCACGGAGATCGAATTTAATTTTTTTGGAGGTCGATGTTCAATGTTTGCACTGCAGACTTTCATCTGGAGTGTAAATTACTTACTTGGAGTGCTTCATTTTTAATTACTGCGTATAGCCATGCTTATAAGCAGAGCCAATTGTAGTGCAAACTTTGCACTCCAAGGCTCAGTTTGGAATGCAGGTAACAATATTTTGAAACTCAAATTGCACCTTTGCATCCAAATATTCCGACCTCTAGCTGCAGACATTTTATGGAGGTTACTAGTCAATGCAATATCTGCTCAGGTACAAAGAACTACGATTAAGTGAAACTATATGATTCATCTATCAGAAGAAATATTTTCAATCATTGCGTCGCGAATATTACTCTTAACTGATGACTCCTCGTTATTCAATTACTATAGGGCAATGTTCAGGACTGAGACAATATATTGCATTGCTCCCTTTCGCAATAAAATCGCAGAATGGAAAAGTTGCATCGAAAACGCGCAGCTTACCTCGTGATTTCATCACCCAATCCCTCCCATACTTTATAGCATAAGGACAACGTGCGAAGTAAAAAATACTTTACCACATTCGCCAAACGGATTTCCATTGTTGAACCTGACTCACTAAATACTAGTCAACAAAAAAGACACCTGCAACTATCCGCTCGTCCTTCAGTGGCGGGTCACATGTGCCCAAATTATTTTGTAAAGAGTAGACTCACCTGATGGCCCCCTTGGCCGTGGCAGGGCCAGAGACCCACCGATTTGTGCATGTCATCCGGATTACATGCGGAGTCAATGCACTGGCCTTCGTGGCCGTGGATCTAAACAAAAATAACAAACGCTCTCAAGACACATGTAAAGAACCGGTTCCACCCTCTGGGATTCAGGCCAAAGAATCTTTTCGCGGCACGCATTTTATTCTTTCTCTTCGGGGTCTGATTGGCTGAGAATGTCAGAAGGTGAAACATCGTACACTCCACACCAACCTGGTTTCCTCCCTGCTTGTGGCAAGGATAAAGCCCGATTGGTTTGTGCATGTCAGCTCGACGAGCAGGTGAATCCAAACAAATGCTGCCACCTAGACCCAGGTTACGGACCTACACATAATTTGGGAGGAAGTAAGGCATTGTCAGCTGGACTCAAGCACCAAACACCAACAGAGAAAGGCTGGAACAAGTGCTGGATAAAAATATGTACAATGAATATGATGAGGACTGCTGACTTTCCAGATTTCTATGATACAAAATTTGGCAAATCAGCATTATGTTGAAATCTGACAAATGATGTAAGCATATGTGACGTTATTGATTGGTTAACTGATGAATATGGTACAGGCAGGTGTGACAATAATAGCGGACATCATTTGGCAGGTCCCAATGTCCTCGCAGTACAATCCATAACCATACAAAAATGATTTTATGTGAAAATGTCGTGTCGTAACCACAACCGGACGAATGTATGTACAATATGCAGTGGACAAAATGAGCGAACAGGAAGCCTGGCGATAGGAAAGTTGCAAGACCAAATCCTTTCCGTAACTTCTGGTAGTCATTCCCCAACATATTTTTCGCGCTAGAAACGTCGCGTGTTCATTTATAAAAATGTGAGCCAATCTTAATATGCATTCAATTCGATCGTTATTTGGGGAAAAGACTATTAGTGACCGCTACAATTTCTATATAAAAAAAACCCACCCTCTACTACCTGGGCATACAAAGAATGAAAATGGACAGAAACAGTGAGAAGAAATAGACATTATAGACACAAGACTTCCACATGACAGGACCAAGAGTCACCAAACTGATGCACGAATAAGAACTTAAGATCTAAATAATAATCGGCCATTTGCAAAACAATAAATTTGTAGTTGATTTCGGCAAGAATTAATGCCATTATTAAATTCTGGAACAAAATTGTGACACGACCGATCTCTACATTACTTTCAATGAATTTCTACACTTGAAATAGCCCACAGTCCTTTTCAGTTGTCTAATCTTTAAAATTTTAAAGCAGTTTTTTCGTTAATCTCAGAAAATATTTAATCAAATTGACTGAAAATTAATATAATAATTGGGTCAGTTACTAGAAATAGCGAAAACATTGGGCACTAGTTCGAGTGAAGTTCGAGTTTAAAATTTCATCAAATTTTAAAATGCAGAATTTTACAAAAAAAAAAAAATCGTTTTAATTTTAATGTCGATTATAATTAAGCCCATGACACTTACCTCTCCCGACGCGACAGCTTCTCCCGGGATAAATAATTCAGGATAAACATTATCCAAATACCACTTGAAGGACTTGCAGCCAAGCTTCTTCCTTAAGTCTTTTCTCGACGAAACGTCTCCGTAGTCTTCCTGCAAACGCAACACGAGCAACGTGATGTACACTGTACGTGTGTTTGGCTAATGTCACGTCGAAGTACTTACCAGATTGTACCCAATCCTCTGGTAATAATACTTTGCATAGTCATCCAGCCAGACCTCGGCAAGCCGGACCGAATTCCTCTTCAGCACGTTGACTCCGGACCGCCACTTGTAGGGAGACCTTCTCCTGAAGATGTGTCCCACGTGGGAACAAGGGATTATCTCCAAAGTACCTCCGCACATCCACGTCTGAAACAAACGGACGCTACGTGTAAAGCCAAGTCCAAGATAGACGCGGATTTGATCTCAAAAACTGAGAGAGTCACCTTGAAGGAAATCTCCAGGTTCTCCCCTCCCCAGATGTCAAACCCATTGTCGTATGAGCCAAGCGTCTCGAAGAATTCCCTGTCGATGCTGAACAGTCCTCCAGCCATGGTCGGACTGTAGACAGGTTCGGCAGTGTGCTCATGGCGTTTCTTCTCACGGTCCGGTACAGCGTGCCAGTTGAACTGGAATAAAAACAGTTGGAGGACATTACGTGCCTGGGAGTCATATCAGTTTCCATCCTACAACACAAACGAGCCTGGCCAAAAGGCAAAAGGCAACCGTTTGAATCAGCGGTCGTTGAGAGTGTGCACTTGTGTGCTGTTGAATAGAGAGAGCTCTCTTTAGCAATGAGGTGGAGCCGTGTAGAGGCGGAAAGTGGAACTCCCTGGGAAATAGTCAACATCCATTGCAGAGCTCGAGGACAGATCAAAAAAGCTGCTGCTGCACAAAAGTGGTTACACGGAAAAAGGATACGGACTTTACCAATTGCTGCACAAACTATATACTCTCGTCTATTTTTCAAAAAAAACAAAACAAAGAGAGTGTATTGTAGCATTTGAATACTCACCTGCAGATTCCAATCGAATCCGCCGACGTTGACTCCTCCCGAGTCTCGCCAGTGAAATTCAAACGAATTGTCGTTGATGACATCAATGACAGGACACACCACAGTTGTACGGTTTCGAGCTATCCGATCCAGCAGGGGTTCCAACCAGCCTGCAAAAAAAGCCAGAATAGTGCTACGATCATTTCCAAAATTCATTCGCGGTACATAAAAAAACGTCCCTCTAATTAATTAATTACTATAATTGGATTGGACCACCACACTCGTAAAAAAAGCACGATTCATGTCGCTAGCACTGTATATAGTCCAGCAGAAAATTAATGGCACTGCCTCACGCAGGACTCTGCTGGTCACCACTTCTTGCATTATGGAATCCTGCCCTGCCCTTATGCTGTACACCGATTTTTTGGGGGGCAGAGTATGTGGAATATACACGCAGACTGGATGCAAAATTGAATTGGGAAAGTCCGATGGTGAGTACCGAGCCGGGGGTGTTTTTTTAGACACCAAAATAAATTAGCGGTGGCAAGAGGCTTTTGCCGGAGACTGATAAGGCGGAGACATTTGTTTGCAGGGCTAGAACTGCTCGTGTGTCCCGCTCTCGGTTTGTACGACGGAGTAAAATGAGATTGGGATTTATGTCTAGGTACTTCAGGGACCTGCGATTAAATCTTTCTCCCCGTTCAAATACGGCGTGTGAGGCCACACCTCAACGTCCTAATCCGAGCTAGAAAACACGGTTTTTACAATTTGTCATGTTGGTAAAAAAAAAACTCTCAATCCACCCGCACCCTGTATAGGTACAGTAAAAATTTGCGTGAAAATTTCATGCAAAAACTTTGCTCTTTTTGAGTGAAGTTACTTTATTCGTAACTCAAATCGAGTGGAAAATTACTCGAAAGAAGAGTGAGAATGAGTGGAAGACTACTCGTTCAAGCCAGTGAAACCCATTTCACTCAAATTGAGTGTTTTTTTTCGCTCGAATTGAGCCGAAAATCCACTCAACTTGAGGGAAATGATCGCTTACTTTGAGTGACAATATTTCACTCAGGTGATCGAGTGATTCCCATTCAAAAATAGTCAAATCAAGTAGGAGAAAATAGTGAAAATCACTCAAATCGAGTGGAAAAACACTCAACAACTTTTAGAGTGATATAATAAATGTCGGCTGGTTGCAGGCGAATAAAACCGGTTGCCAATAACTGCCCTGGCACTGGTTTCGCCAAAATTGCAAATTCGGTATTTATGAACAAACCCCGGGTGCTAACACTACAGAATCGCTGCCCCCCCTCTGGCAATTAATAACCACCCCCCACACAAAACACAATCACTAAATATGACCAGTAAAAGAGCTGACATAATGGCGCAAATTGGGGATTATCTAAACCTTTTATTAACTTCACACTCTGTCGGTTTCCACGCCATGCATTTCAGCATGTGTGCCTTGCATTTCGACACCTCTTTTTTTCCCCTGCTGCTTTTATTATTATTATTTTAAAAAAAGCCGATGTTACAAGCACACTTACCCGGAGAGCACTCGCAATGAGAGTCCAGGTATGTCAGGACATCTCCGGTTGCTTTTGCAGCCCCGACCAACCTGGCCCGGATAAGCCCTTCTCTCTTATCAGTCCGGGCTATCTTCACTTTTGGATACTGCTTCACGTAATCCTCCAGCTCCGTCTTCAGGTGGGCTGCAATCACACAAATTATGACATGTACACACAAATGTTTATTTACACAGCAGGGACAGGGGGGGTTTGTTTGCACCGCAGTGGACTTGGACGTGATTTGCATTGTGCAGCATCAACCGCAGGGAGGGTTGCATCGGTGTTCGGGTCGATATGTCCATAATACAGCAATTACCAGATTCAGTCTAGCTGCAGTGATGATGGCCTCAAACATGCTGTTCGACATATTAAAACGGGGCGAGACTAAAACTTTTGGCTTATTGGCTCATCTTGTCTGCAAACAATGCAAAAAAAATGTCTTATTTGGAGACGACCTAGTGCGAAAATTTCACTTGTAACTTGGACAGTAAACTACTAAAAAAAGGAGGACCTCAGTGTGATTTGAAGACACGATAACTTGTGCTGACCTGTGAGTCTCACGAGTCACGTTTAAGCGGTCTGTTTTTTTTCTAAGAAACGAATAAAACCCCCTTTGCTTTTCTGTGGACCTAAAAGACCTGATTGACGTTTTCTGGCGCAGTAAACGCCCCCAAATCACGGCTATTCGGTGCCACTTTCACACTTCATGGGTTGTAAACAGAAATACCCGGGGCCTAAGTAGCTTCGCTTTTGTGTCCCCGATATAAGTACAAAAACGATAAGTATGCATCAAAATTCGTGGAACCTTAAAAGGGTCATCACCAGGGCTTTACACTGAGTAATTGGAGGACGGTTACATGTAAAGTGGCTCGGGTGTAATTTACTTCAAGTCGACCAGCGGTTGTGCAAAAATAGGCTTGAACATGGAGAATTTTAATAATGAAAGAAGTTGCAAACCGCTAACTTTCTTGTGGAATCTAATTCTGCAAAATGGTATAACTTCCAAGGATTTCAGGAGCGCTGAACTCGCCCAAAATAGCTCAAGATTATGCGAAACATACTGTAGCAAATAGCTGCATACAGTACCTTACATCACATATACAAATTTACGGCTGTACTGTTCATACTATATAAACAGCAGGCTGCAATTGCATAGTTTGCATATTGCACATGCACAATGTGCACATTACATGTTGTTATGAATTTCACATATTCCAATCCCGCACCTGATTGTACGCTGCACCGAAACAACGGCCAAAATAAACCCCTATCCGAATTGAACGAGGAAAAAAACAAGATTATATCAACTCGGTTGGAAAGCGACAAAGCGAATATCCGGATTTAATTGACAAAAACAGGTACCCACCAGCAGCAGTGGGTGCCTCATAACCTGGGGTCCATTTAACCCAACTAATTCAGCGGATCGGCGCCATCGCAACTAACGCAACGAGGCGTTTTGATCCAGTTTACTTTTTTTTTTAACGACCATGCATCATCATCATAGCAACGTTGACCTAACAATGCTGTAGGCAGGACATATGATTACACCAAAGTCCTGCTGAAGTGGCTGAGCTTATTAAACATTATGGTGTCCTTCGACAAGCTCATTTCCTGGACCCATCTGGTCCAAATTGGATCGCTCGGAGTACAAGAAAAGCATTGCTAGGCAACCCTTCGGACTGTTATACATACAGTCTCGCTCCATCAGGTCAATACCTTGCACTGCACACTGTAGTAGGTACTCAAAATCCTTATTAAACTTACGCATGTCTGAGAAGTCGTCGACCAATATAATTTCTTTGAGCGCTTGTTCAGGGGATCGTTCCAGCACGGAATGGACGGTCCTCAGTAACGTTGACCAGGCTTCGTTGTGAAAGCAGATGATGACCGAGGTGGTGGGCAGCTTCTCGTGGTAACGACCTGGCTTTTTGCACCTGGAAAACAAAACCCAAAAAAATAGTGTTATTATAAAACGGCCAGGAGCGTAATTTTCCACACTGGCACAATGAGATAGTGTTCTGTAAAAATTGGACCACATAATTCATGGATGAGTAGCACACGAGAGCAAACACTGGGGGGCCACCCCCTTGTTGTGAATGGCTCCGGTCATATTGAAAACATAGCAGCTTGTTATGCTGAGTTGTACCATACACGGGAGGGCGCATGTGATTATAAGTGCAGATTCATTAGCGGATTGTTTATCGTCCAAAATGGGCCTCTTTTGGGCCCGGAAATAACTCTACAGGTTTCAAGGAGCTAAGTGCGGTACAACGCCAAGTACTGTACTCCATGCACTTCACCACCTGCTGACTCATACAATATTCTGTCTAAATGCGTGTGATTTTTTTTGGTCACTTATATGAATATGCATTTTGCATTATTTTCGTTCATTGTGTTCAACCGGAAGCTACAAACATTTTGGAGTGTAACAAGTGGTCAGAATCGGCCTGTACAGTAAGGTGGTTTTGCGTCTTTCCAAGTCGACCCCATCTCTTAGAGAGCAGATGACGGAATCTGACAGCTAATTTCCAAGCTGTTCCTCGTCCTTCCTCTGGCTGCACTTGCTCCGGGTATTCTTCTCTCTTGGTCCCAGTGGCCCCGGCCTCATCTTGCTGCCTCTGACCTCGCTCCCCATCTCTCTCCAACATCGCCCCTCTTTGCTTAAAACTAGAAGGTCGAGTGCAGCTTCCGAAACATGGATCTCGGAGGAACATGGCCATCACAGCTGCTCCGATAAGCAGGGCCTTCCCCACCATTATCCTCCTCAGCACTTGCTATACAGCCCCCTTCTCCTCTCTCATCCTCCTTGCCAGCCTCTGCCCCGTTTTCACTTCGGCGCTAGTTAAGATAAGAAGACCTCTCGCACAACCCCCAAAACCTCCCCACCTTTATAGTCGGGAACTAATTTGCGGAGATTGCTCCTCTCCGAATGTCCAAATTCAGGCTTTCCCCATTTCCCCTCCTCATATCTCTTTTTTTTTCTTCAATTCGCAATTCCTTTCTCAGGCAGATTTTCCGAGCAGATTTTTTGCCTGCTAATAAAATTCAGATGAACCACCCTGTAGCCGTTTCTTCCACGCGCAAAAAAAAACCCGCCTCCAACACAATTGTCTGAAGACGTCATATAATCCTAATCCCTCTCTAGGTTCTCTATCTCCAGCAGCAGCACTAAACCTCCAGCGCATCATAATCTTCATTCCCATCCCGAGCAAAGCAGCAGCCGTTCCCTCTCTTTTCTGAGAGGTGATAATGAACTCCATTACAAGAACTTGATATGGTGGGCACGTCCTTCATTTCATCTCCGCGCATCAATGCTCCAGCTCAGCTCATTCTTGCGGATGATGAACTGGCATGGCTCTCTGTGCCGCAGCTGCCCACACAGGGTGGTTCAAGAAATATTCGCATTGTTGGGGATCACCCTGTAGTGGCCGAGCATAAAATGGCTGCAGACACATGAATCCGGATTTCGTCCATCAGTTGGTTCCAATCAAGGAGAGCCCATGCTCCCAGGAGAATCATGGTCGGATGGGCTCGATCTAACGGCTGCTGATGCTGCCTCGACGAAACGTGTGCCTGTCTGTCTGTCAGGCCATCTTCATGGCTCGCTGGAGTGCACAAATGTAGTTTGCATCAAATTGGTCAGTGAATAATGGCTAATTATTTCACGTCTCGCCGGATCTCTCCGGGTGTCACGTCAATGGGAGATATTTTGTCCCGGGTTCCCAGTCAGCCCGGATTTTGTGTGTGTGTGTGCAAGTAATAGCTGTTTAGTTTTTTTCCCCCCCTTGCATCGTCCTCGCTTGATGGTTGACAAGCTGGAGCGAGAGGTAATTCAGGCTGGGATGCTGTATTGGAGCAGAAAAGTACGGCTATTCTGCACTGCAAGCTGATAAACCGCATTTCGCTGAAAGGAACAGCGATATACACTGAGCGTCTGCACTTACATTCTGGACGGAAACACTCAAAATATATTGGGTAGAAATTTAACTCCAAGTATATGATTGATCCAGCAATTGCTCGAGAACCTTTTTCATACGCTGCTTGCACTTTACCTCGGGTGTTTTGTTAGCAGGTATGATTCCCCCGAGTCAACACACTAAAAATCTCATTAGTCCGTAATCTGCCTGGAAAAGTGGTCTGCTGTACTTTTTCTGCCTTAATTTCCCTTCCCTGGCCTACAAAAAAAAGAAGCACGCTTGTTTCCTACGCATAAAAAAAAAGTGCTCAAGAATCCGCTGAGCGTAAGATTCCTCCACCTGCACTGATTTCTCTCAAGTGGCCTTTTTCCGACTCTGCTTTTGGGGAGAGAGAAGGTTTGCCAGTTACCAAAAATCCTTAGCCAAGCATCTGGAAGGAAAGGAACCAAGCTTCCCTGAAATTCAGTTCAACTTTTTTTCTTCTTCTTCCTTACCACCCCAACCCCTATTCCACACTGATGGGCTGAGCTGGTTGCCAATTTCGGCGGAATAGAAGTTTGCTCTACACTGTCCGCATAATAGAATATTTACACCCACTTTCGCACTGCACAAAAATGCAGACTACTGGAGTGTGTGTTGGGTTGCAGCTCTCTCAGGATGAAACAGATTTCGCGTGAACTTGAGGCTACTTGCTGCAAAGGCATGCCGATGTGGGTTAATCAGTGGTGTCGGAGGAATTTCCTCCAAAGAGAAGGAGGGTGGTAAGTACAAGGGAGAGACGGAAAAGGGGGCTTTTGCCCTCCCCATCCCACTCCTCCTCCTCCTAAAGGCAAAGGATTTGGAGAGGAGCCAGGGAATTGCAGCAGTTGTGCTGGGCTGCGAAAAGCGAGAAACTGCTTTAGTTGCCGCCTCTTCCTTCCACACTCTTCCTTCCATTTCCCCAGCCAATTGCAAATTGATGAGCCAAACGGCTGCTGGCATATTTCTCATTAATTTTGGATCTGCTCTGAAAAAGGAAAGCGATGTTTCGCAGCCGGGCGTCGCGCTGATTTGACAGATGATTGCCCGATTTTCAAAAAAATATACGGAGGAAGATTTTTCCATCAGATCTCAACAAGTCTGCCAAATGTGTCCACATGCGACAGAGTTCATGAACATGTTTGGGTGTCCATTACAGCACCCTTTTTGGCCCCCCCCCCCCTGGGCTGAGTAAGAAGTGCTTCTCCAGCAGAGTTGTGGCGCTAGTAACGATCTCCATTACCGAGGCGACGTCGTACAATAGCCCTAATTACACGCGACAGAGCAGTAAAGGTTATCTGCGTTGGAGGGAAGAAATATCATCTCCTAACTGCGATATAAAGGCCTCCAATCCCGACCTTTTATGAGAGGAGGTAATTGTATCGGGCAAGAGGACGCCCTGCCCGGAAGATAACCGCCTCCGAATGTCATGTCTGGGGTCCTCTTACACCTTTCCACTCATTATCTACAGAGCCACAATCTTCTGTTTTACGTTGGGCAGGATCACACTTGCACCTAATATTTCAAACCAAAGCCAGATTTTCTTTTGCAGCATGCTGTGGTGTGCTAATAAGCTGGAGCGTGACTTGGCAGTCCTGAGCAGAACATACTGCGAATAGAAGAAGAGTCAGATGAGGCTTCTCGGCGCGTTCGATTAGACTGGCTCTTCTCCCACGCGCGCCGTTGGATTGCCTAATGGAATAATCCCCCCAAATCCACTCGGAAATGGCCGCTGTCTTTTCTTCTTCGCCAGCTTTTCCTACTGCTGCAGGCCCAAATCTTTCCCAACCCAATTACCCCGCCGCCTTCCTTTTTCCTTCCTCTTCCTTCCAACTTATCCGGCAGTACACGCCTGCTGCAGGCTCTAGCCGCACGCCTTTTCCTTGCACCCCACTACCCCTTGATTCAAAACCCTTTCCACCCCAAAAACAGCAAAGCAGCCCTGGGAGGAATCCTGATTTCATCTTCTCCGCCGCATGGACTACGGTCCTTCTGGGACGAATCTCGGAGAAACGCGCTCTTTTAGATACCCTGCTAACACTCGCTGTTTTTTTTTTGTTCGCAACCTGTCTTGCCTGCAAAGTATCCGTCGCTTTCGCAACACGGTGTACCTAGTATAAAATCACGACAGATGTACATAGTTTTTGAGGAGAAAACAGGGGTAATCAGAGCTCAAAAGGGGGACGAAATTTGCACCCTTGATTTCCATGACAAAGGAAGCACCTAGGGCCCTAATGTCGCTTATATTCTACCAGACCTCCAAGCTAAACAAAAGGCTTGCAAGGAAAAGCAAGTAGAAAAGAAATCACACGCCCACTTGGCTTAGTCTTCTTTCTCCCGACAAATTAGGCCTCGATTCTTTCAGACGAACCTATTATGCGGCAGGGCCTCCCCACCGAACTTTCTGTGAATGAGAGCCTCATTTCCAGAGCCACTAAGCCGTAAATTCACTTCCAGAGAATAAACCACCACCAGCTACCCACCACCAGAGAGCGCGTAAAATCATATCTTCATACCACGCATGAGCAATTTACCTCGTTAAATTATATTAGCTTCAGGGAGGGAGCCGGGACATTCGAATAACAAATCGTTTTATCCTTGCTGTACATCACACAACATCTCTGCCGAATAAGGAAGAAAACAGCTTACAAAAAGCAAATGCGTGTGCCGACCGTGGGAATAATTAGCTTTGACGCGTATGATAGAGAGCCCAAAAAAAAGAGAGGCCTTTTGACATTCAACGCACTCGATCGATCAAAGGCAGCAATTTAATGAACTTGTCGTCATTTTCAGCCTGCATTTTTTTTTTAAATCTATAGTTTCCGAACGGTTGACTGGTTACAGAGCAGACAACGCCATTTCATCAGACTCTCTTCTTTTCCGCCTCTTCGAACACACCAAGGCAAACTTTTCCACCTTGAGGGTACGCTTGTTAAAAAAAAAAAGTCCGGACACATCATAAGCACTGTAGTTCCTTTGAAGCTCAATTTTATCTCGGCAATTCCCGTCTCTGAGAATCATGCAATTACATTATCTCGATTGGAATATTTACTCGTCTCCAGCAGAACATTTTCTGTCTTATTAATCCCAGTAAACTACAGTGTGTGCCATCAGTACTTTCCTTTTAGCATCACAAAACACAGCACCTAATGAATTTTCCTTCCCCCAAAAAATAACTAATGCGGGGCAAACTTGGCAGCATTTGCGCTTCTTCTTATTCTCCTGAAGGAAATGGTCAGCATGGAGCATGGTAAGCAGCTATGGGTTTGGCCCTAATCGATAGGCTTTTCAACACGGGGCACGTAAGGCAGGGGCACGAATGTGGGTTACAGTGATGGAGGGTGTAAAGAATGCCGGCTGGGTGCGGAGCACTTATTGAGTACATAGAGGGATAGGCTTGTGAGAGACAAAAGGGGGCTTGGGAAGTCTGGAAGGCCGAGTAATTAAGGGAGAAGCTCCTTCCTCTAAAAAAAATGACTGGCCTCTCTCTCAAAAAAAAAAAAAGTGTTGGAAAGGGGCGTTGTCCTAGGCAGCTGCCACAAGAGCGTGAAACCACAGAGTAAAGGCCCATTAGGGGACCACCCGGATTCTGTATCTGGACCAGTAACTACCGCAGGGGGCTTCAGGGATGCCTCCAGCAGCAGCCGGATAGAAAGAGGAGCCAGAGCAGAGAGAGGAGCAGAGATTTCCCAAATGGAGCCCATTTGATTTCCATTCACGCACTAACGTCAGATGTTCTTCCTCGCATTAAACCAGGGCTTTACATCGTTACAAGGCTGGAAAAAAGGGGGGGCATGTACTGGCAAGGGTCTTTTGAGGTTAATCACTGACAAGTCCGGTGGGTTCACTAAGTGTTGCCTCTGGAGGTCTCAGGGTGGTGTTCAGTTACTAACGACGACTTTTCTCGTACGGTATTAACGCTAAGAAAACTGATGTCACACAGAAAATTTGGTTGCATATGAATTATTAGAGTCGCACATCAGCAGTGATTAAACCTCCCGTGAGTCGTGCTCTACCATAAGGCTAGTTTTAAAAAAATCCCCAAACTGACGGCAGCATGTTGGAAGCGAGTAGCAGCAAAAATAAATATCTCACCTCATCTGAAAAACCGAATGGAGTAACTGGCAATTACTGTCACAAGCTTTTTTGATGGCGGCTCTGTGATCAGTTAGAACGCCATGGGTATAGGCCAGCGTTGATGGTCGAATAAAGTTGTGCGAATGGCGGCGTGCTTTATTCCAGGCCATGTCTTTCATACTAATGAGAGCAGTCAAAGTTCAAATACCGGGGGGGCCCGAGGGGTAATTTTCACTCCACACTGGAGACCCCCGCGCCTTATTTGGTCTTGACATCAAAGTGTCCCTTTATGTTCTGCTAAAAGCCCTGCTAACTCTAATCCGCTGGTGCGTATTTATGCGGTCACGTGCTTGGGGTACCCAAGTTTCAAAATAATTGCGTACCTGGGATCCGACAGACGAAAAACAGCTTACGCAGCATAATCCCACACATGAATCCCTCGGAAGCGATTTCAAAGGCCTGCTGCATCACGCAAAAGCGTCGCAAATAATTAACAAAATTCCGTCTTCCATTTTATTTCAAAAAAAAATCAGCAATCTCTCTGTCTCTTCACTCTAACAAGTAAACAGCACTAATATTTTATTTTCGGTCTTTACTGTACTTGTTGGTGCAACAATTCGTCAATTTCAGTTGATTTTGTCAGTTGAGAGCAAAACAATGGGCAGTACTTCAAGTGTTCATAAGATAAAATTTAACAGAAAAACCTTTTAAAAATCTACCTGTAATCAGCTTGGCCCACGCAACAGCCTTTATCTTTTCCCAATCGGCCCACCTTGTGCTTTATCATCAGGACAAGGCAACACGAGATTCGCCTTCTTAGCGGAGCAAAATTGATTGCAGCTTATTAAGCATCTAATTACATCATTACACGAGTAATGCAGGGTGATGAATGAGGTCAATAACTAGCAGTGTTTACCAGCTCGACTGGCGTGGTTATTAATATGGAAGGGTCATAAGTGAACCGTTTTTTAAAATTATTAATCAGCACGAGAATTACCCGCACGTATCGTCAATTGCCCGATTTACCACCAACTTTAAAAAACACACACACACATACGCATCGCTGTCAACAATCTATCGGGCCATCGTTTTAGCCACTCGTGGCTCAAATGTTGCGTCGGTTAGAAGATTAATCCGCTGATTAAACCTTGCATTTGCTTTACCACCGCACATGGAGCACTGAACCAGTGTATGCCCAGAGGCAAAACGCTTGCCTAATCTAATATGAATGGCATGTGTGCATCCCATATCCCGCGGCTACCAATCAATCATGCTGCACCCCATCCTGAAAACTACAAGCCGATAGTAATTTTTGGCGGTGGTGCTGTGTGGGGGGGAGGATTATTTGTCATTAGATGCTGCGTTCGATCACCTTCACACAACCCGTGTCTGTAAACACGGATTAAGCCCAAACCCGTATCGCGAAACCTGCACTCAACACATCCACAGCAAAAAAAAAAACAAAAACATATCGCATTTTCTAAATGAACTGGGGGAAACCAGCAGGATGGTCGTAAATATTCCCGAGAGAACATGGGCCTCGAATAAAGCAGCAATTATGACGAAATAAAACCCGTTACTAATACCGAGCACTGCGCTCCGGTTCGTAAAACCGGGTAAATATAAAGCAGTGCATAAGTTTTGTCGCATCGGTACATCTTTAATTCCGGATTTACACTGGTGGCGGAAGGCGCGATTAAAACAGATTTTTGCCTCGGAAAAAGAATGTCTGCACTCTGATCAATATCTCCTTCCAATGAAGCAATAATTTGCCTCGAGAAAGAAAAAGAAACTTAATTAATGCTCCCCAATTTTTCCTTAATTCCTTCTCTCCCAACGAGCTCCATAAGTCTAAGTCAATATGAAAAATGGGTCTGAATCGTCCACTTGCAAGGAATTATACTCCAAACATAATTGGTGGCACTACCTTCTTTCTTTTTTTTTCGTATATTCGATGCACTCAGACAGTATCGACAAAAATGGGAAAAGAAGAGGAAGAAAAAGTCATCCGTTCAATTTATGAAGTTGCAAGGTAACATTTCAGGAAAAAGAGAGGCTTTCCAATGAACGATCCCTCCCATTCCACTCGTTTCGTATGCATGAGGCCCAACTGACAAGCCTGCTTGCTACCCAAGCGTTGCAGCAGCACCGAGAGGAAGAGGCAAAAGACCAACTCCCTAGAAAGAGAGAGATATATACCTTGTGATCCACTTAGACCCCTTTTTCCAGGACTGCACGCTCGAATGGTCCATGCAAATGAATCCCGCGACGTCTTTCCAAATCCCGATCCTTCATATAAAACTTGTATGAACGCTCCAGCCATCATTGCGGTTGGCTTTCCTTCCTCTTTTTTTCTTTTTTCATTTTGGAGGTGCTGGATAGAATACCTCGGCAAGTATTGAGTTCCATTCAGATCACTACCCGGATCATTCTTGGGATGTCTGCATTGCTAGTGCTTTGCATAAAGCTGCACGATTCGGCATTGTTTCACTCTTGATAATATGTAGAATTGGCTAGGAGACTTTGTCCAAACGTGTTGACTCATCACCTACGTGCCATTAGTACCCACTTTCTCCGTGGAGTGGCAGCAGTGTGCAGGGAGGGAAGATGCGCGCCATCTAGTTGTGGCATATCATTTGACTGCTAGTGTCCTGCTCATTTTCGCGGTCTTTAATCTGCTGATGGGAGTGAACAGTACGACTCCAGCCTTTCAAGCAGTTTTTCCGCCTCCAGAAATGATTTTGACCCCGACCATTGTGCGCACACAACCTGCTGCGAGATATGTCAAACGGGTCCGGCTCCTTTTATCCCGGTCGCGGATAGAAGAAGGTTAAGAAAAAAGCAACCTCACCCGCAGAGTGGAAGAAAATATCCGGAAACGATTTCATTCCGGAGGAAGAGAAGCGTCTCTCTGGAGGAGGGGGGGAAACAAGCTTGTTTCCAAGCTTGGCCTCTCTTTTCCTTCCTGTCCCGGACCTTCAACCATCTTTTTTTCTTCCTTTTTTTCTTTTGGGCAGACCTTCCCCATTTGGAACCGTACGGTGAGAAGAGAGGAAAAACCAAATTTGATTTAGGAGGTCTACAAACCTAGTGGTGGGTGGGTGGGTGCCAAGGTTTGTTTCCTCTCGCCTTCTGCCTCTCCCCTCACAGTTCTCTCTCTCTCCTTCCTCGGGATTCCAGCGCGAAAAAAGGGTAGGACCTCGTGCTCGGAATGGTGGAAAATCCTTTTGGGATGCAGAAGAGAGGACGGGCCGAGGAAACGGCGTGCGGACGACGATTCAACAAAAGCGCTGGGGTTACGGACCATGGGGTGCAGCCTTCAACTGTACGACTGGGGGGGGGGGGGGGGTGCAATCATCACCAAGCAGCTCCTGGTGAACACTGTACCCAGCAGCTTTATCCTTGCTGTTCGACCGACCCGCCACACAAAAGAGGTTTGCAGGTTTGCTCTGAACTGTCAGGATAAACATTTCTGTCAACGTACAGTACACACGTGCGGATCAGCCTGAGACCTGCCAACTGATAAGTACTTCGTTTTAAAAAGGGCGGAAGTAAGGGCTCAGCGTCAAAACTCCTAAGAAATTCACGAGCCGGCTTTCCCCCCCCCTTGAAGATGTCAAAAAAAGTTTGTGGCGAGCCCTGCTTGTCATTAAGTCTTTTGAAAACCTAGGGCCGCCCAGGGGTTGGCCTGCGAGTGAACGTCACACTTGGCTTGTTCAGGGCCGGCCGGCAGTCACGGATGTCCAATTTCCGCTCTCGTTCAGCTGCAAGGCGAATTTACATCAAAGCACGCGCCTTTTAGCAGCAGAGACCCACCAAAAGACTGGTCCTATAGCAGCAGCAACCTGGATCGAAGGCTGCTGCTGCATCAGAGGAGGAGGAGGAGAACAAGAGAAGTCTCCCCTCATCACATCTTATCGTTTGCATGCTTCTTCGGACACGAGCTGCCCCATCCCTCAACATCCCCTTCTCCAGAAGAAGGACCGTAGGAAATGACCCTTTGGATGTATTCGATACCGCCAGAAATGGCGAACATCTTGTCACTGACGGTACCTTGTATATAAAAGGGAGGGGGAAGGAACAAAAGAAAGTTTTGAACGAAAGTGTTTCATGCCGAATCGATCCATATCGGAAAAACGTGGCCTGGTGTACTGGAGGAAAGCTCCGGTAAGACAAGACGTGCCCTTTTGAGCAAGGCAAGGGACTTGATTGGCGGCGGTCAGTTTCAAAATACATCCCGCTCCGAAAGTTTCAAAACCACCTGCCATACATATATCCATCCGAGAGCTGCTCTTTCACGGTGGCTACCAGGGCGTTTCCCTGCAGAGTGAGTTATATCTAATTTCAGCTAGACGGTGTGCATAAAGTGGGAGGCGGCCGTATAGGTATGGAGGAGCTCTTTTTACGAGCTTTCAGGTGCGGGGGAGTTAGGGAAAAGCCTTCTATATCTATTCACTGGATGTGGAGGAGAGGTTGGGAGGAAAGGGCGGGAGGGACATGCTGCCCGCCTTGGCACCAGTCCAGAGCTCATTAGTTGCCCGGAATGGTGAGCTGGGTGTGACTACCCCCCCACCCCCAACTCGTCACACCCCAATCCCCTTTTCCTCTAACCCCTTCAGCACAAAAGGTAACTCCGGGGAAGCTCCAGATCAATCCGCTTACTCGGCTCTTATTGAAAGGGGACCTCCGCCTAATCACAACCGTTACTCTTGTCCGACACGACTGATTCACATCCATCGACTGTCCATGTACCTTCTGCAAACAGATAATTCCCCATAACAGCCTGCAAATAATCTTATGAAACGACCTATGCAATAGCAACAAAAGACGCCTCCAATTCTTCTAAAAAAAAGAGTGAGAGAGGGAAAAAAAAGTTACGATCTGGCCAACTCGGCCTCAAATCCCAAAAGCTATAAAGCCGCGATTGCTGCTTTCCCCGGGACGGCTCCTGAATCAGTGGAGCCAATTCCGAGGCGTTGGATTTTTAGGACATTGAGGGCCAAATAATGACCGCGTGCTGAGTCCGATTCCCAGACGCGCTTCTTTTAGTGCATGGATCCTTCCCTTCCCCAGCATCCAATTAGGGGGCGTCTGCAACGCATCCCTCGAGGAGGATCATCCCTTCATTGAAATGTAAAGGCGCATCTCTCTCTCCCCAAACCGACGCTTTCTTCTTCTTCTTTTTTTAAAACCAGAGACACCTATCCTCCCCACACACCAGACAAACACTCGGATCTCTTGATGGAAGGGGCAAAAGTTGCTTTCCCGGAGAATTTTATTGGCTTCGTCTCTGTTTCCTTCCTGCCTTTCTTTCCTTTCGGTTCCTTTAACAGGAAGGGTAGCTCGTTCCTTGGAGGAAGCGAATTAATCTGGGCGCCCATATCATCCCAGAGTGTGATTCGTGCCAAGATTCGCTAACCCGGTTTTTTTTTTTTTTTGTGTGGACTGTCCGTCACGTTCGATGCAATGAACTTCGGGTTGCCTTTCTCCAGAGGCCTCCTGGTTCACGGTTCCAAATGCACAACAGAGTCTCTTATTAATTTGTGTTGTAATAAACTAATTTATTTTCATGTCATGTATTTATGAAATATTGTACCCTATTGTACTGTATTATTTGTTTGTATTTATGTTGTGTTGTAATACACAAATTTTCTATTTATTTTCATGTTATTAAGGTTATGAAAGCATCATTTATGTATTTACAAAATAATTGTATTGTATTGTTAATTAACTTTAATTTGTGTGTTATTGGAGCGTGGTTGTTTACGGCCCAGGAAGATGTTTTTGACTATAATGCATATTATTGCACCGAATGGAGTTTATTAATTTAGCATATTAATTAGTGCATGCTTCAGCATATTTTGCTTGTTTTGATGTATAGTATGTTTCCCTGGTCAGTCCCACATGTGTTTAGTTTGTCAATTACATTACTTGCTTCCGTGTACATACTAATTTGATTTTAACTTTAATGTGCACTTCCATTTATTGTAGAGCCCCCCTCACTCCAGATCCTGATTTTCCATTATTTTCTGTCACATATACTGACGTCACACTGGCCTTCAACAATGACACTAACAATTAAATGCTGCTCAGTGCCCATTCCACATAACCCGACCTATAAATGACCTGTTGGATCTGAATTCATTGAAATCAAGCCCCTGAGTAATGAACCCGAGGCGAATCAGTAAAGCCAAGTGCAGCGTGTAATGGCCATTCCAACATTTATTTTCTCTTACATCGCGGCGCTCCATGCCTTTTCCTGAGCGAGAAAATTGATGGCTGCTACCTCATTAAGATTTTAATGCCGGTGTCCTCCTCGCCCAACCCCCCCTTATGCGAACACCCCGCGAGAACAAAATATCGGAACCATCCATCCTTGTTGCCCCTAGCCTATCGCCAAGACAATTTTCTCGGATCTAATTATGGAATCCGGCAAGAAAATGAATTGCACCCTATGGTACATCACGCAACCCGTGTTGAATAAGGCTATTTAAAAAATCGCGCTGTATATACCCGCACCTTCTACTTGACTCCTATAGTCTGGAATGGTCATCAGAGACGTGGACAATCAAATTATAGACACCAAATGAGAAAGAAATTCGATTTATTTTTTTGCTGAAGTTATAACAACCATCATCATTCTTCATTACACATGTGGCTAGTTTATTAAAAAAAAACTACCACAAAATAGTTTCGAGCACATTTTGTGAGCGGCTTTTTCTCGTCATTGTTCCTGTTTGAATTTGCTGGGTGAGAGATTTTCGCTGTCGACTCAACATTTTTGATTGGCAATTCACTAAAATGCCATGGACTGGGGGGACCGGTCCTCATTTTGTCTAGCGAGAGTCGTTCAAATCGAGTTAGAAAAATTTTCGCTCATTTATTGCGACTCGAATATGCACTCAACGGTTTACAAGCTCAAAAACGCAGGGTTCCATCTGAAAGTCCGTCTTAATTATATCAACAACGTTGGCAGGAACCAGGTTTTAAGCTTTCAGTCGGTTAAATTAATATTTCAGCCACTATATAGAATAAAATTAAAATCATATTCATGTTGATGTTGTATGGTTACGACTTCTGATTGGTCCGCCGTATAGTGTTCGGATTGGCCTCCATTCAGCGCAGGCGCAATGAGGGTGGAAGCAGCGCCTCTGGTGGGTGGAGGAGGCTGTCTGCCGGAGGGTCTACATCGCTCCCTCCCCAACCCCGCACGCAGTGAGCAGAGGTTTTTTTCTAGTATTGTTAAAATGCTTAATTAAAATCGCTAATTCGGTCGGAACATGTGAGATTACCCCGAAACTTTAATATAAAATAACACTGGCGCAGCCAACGACTTGGGATTGGGCTCGGTGTATACACACAATCCCTGTATGCAAATCAGCCGTGAGTAGGTCCAGTAATTAGGACGAACTGCAAGCCCCACTTTCCGCCTCACCAAATGTGTACCAGCTTGTAGACCCGTAAAACTTGGGTGTAGGTACAAGTCTGCAAGATAATCCGGGGAGCAGACCAGGCGTGTTTTACGATGGAAATATGTACTCGCGTAATCATTCTCGGCTGCGGTGACGCACGACGTGCAATGAGGTGGAAATTAAGCCCGTAGCGTATATCGAGTGTAATCTGGAAATGCACAGCAGCGCACAGCACCAGGCTGCCTCTAATCCGGAACTGTGTGGACACACACTCTGACCGACCCTCTTGTAGGCATTATTGGATCCACCCACCCCTTTTTGCAAATTAGATGTAGCTATACCGGGCACTGCTGCCAGCGGAACATAGCCCAGCACCGCCCCCCCCCCCAAAAAAAAAAGTACAAACATGTCGCCTAAGGAGTTGTCATTTTAGACTTTCTCTCGCTGAAAAACAGTAGAACGGCTCTGTCCGTCTGTCTGTGGACAGGTATCAGGGTCGAAACCGCTAGAGACAGCGACAAACTGTTTTCGGATTCGGAATCAGTGTATCCAAAATAGGTTCCATGGTCGACTTCCGGTGACCCACAACTTCCGGTTTTCCGGGTTCACTCTAGAGAACCTCGAGTCAGACAGACTCCAACTTCTGACTTATTCAGGTTGTCAATGATTGGCTGGGGTAAATTTTGGACTGTTTACGTGTTCGCCATATTGCGTTTCTACGGAAATAGTGGCCTGCTCTGACGTCACGGTCGACTCCGATTGGCTGGAATGCATCCAATCGGAGTCGCCCGTGACGTCAGAGCCGGCCACTATTTCCATAGAAACACAATATGACGGCCTCCGTAGGACACGTAAACAGTCCAAAATTACTCCAGCCAATCAGATATGACGTGAAATCAAAAGTTGGGGACTCTCTTCCTCCAGCCTCTCTAGGAAATGAGACTGACGATCAATTAATGTCATTGTTGTCCTATTAGAATAGCATCGTGTCGTATATCGTATCGTGTTTGCCAGCCTCATTTCCCGCTGCCCAACAAGAAAAAAAGTCTACTCGAATCACTCTCGCGTGATTTGCCGAACTTTGTGTCTGTCCTGTATGTAAAAGCCATGGTATACCAAGTCCGGTGAAATGGATGTCCCCGCGAGACTTTTCCCCATATATGACGACGACCTAATGCATTCAATTTGCCGCGACTTGGTTGCAGTCGCAACACTTCAAACGGGGCTGGTGGGTTGTCAATCCGCCGTCACATCCATCGCACGCAGAAAGGTAACCCATTACCCCCATTTACCTCACTACTACTAGCTGCCACTATCTACTGGGGAAGCTTTTGAAGGCACACAGCAGGAGCATTGATCACGCTTGCAGGAGATTGATTTTCAGAAAATGGGACGTACTGTACGTCGCTTCAACCCCTTGTTGGACCACTCGAATTTGCATGCTTTGCGTGAACACAGGTCAAAATGTGTTCCCTTTTTTTTGCGCACTGTTTATTGCAGCACAGAAGCTCGTGTGTGTGTGTGTTTGGCCAGGAGTGAATCGTTAAACGGCACAGTGACTACTGCCTGGAGTGCCTGAGGAGATCATGAATCATTGAGCATGTCTCGTGTACGGCAGACACACCTTGACGTATTATATGCAAGGGAAGCTTGTATAACCCTGAATTTCTCTTCATTAGTGGGGGGGAGGCTTTTCTACGGGCTGACACATCAGGCAACTTGAGGGAATATTTTATGACCGAGCCCAGAGACTCGAGGCTTGTACTGGCCCATGAAATCAATAGGCACTGATATAGTGTGTGAGCAACAACTATGCTGGGAGTGTGTGAGGATTTTTTTTTTTTTGTTGTTGGAATGTACACGAGGGGGGTAAAAGTGTAGAATCTGATACGGTCGTACTCGATTGCTCCGACACTGTTGGATCAGTTAACTGAAGCTGAACCTGGGGTTTTTCGAGTGTACCTTTCCAAATGGATGCCGACAAGGTTTTTGTTTGCTCGTGTCATGATACGCGTGATTCGGCGGCATTTAAACCCGTGTGACGAATAGTTAGGATATGTGCCGTAAATTAAGTAATTCAATTACATTTGCAATCATCTGCCTCAACTCCTATCATCAAATGTCATTACAGCCATGTGTACACAGCCCTGCTCTTGTTAGCTTTTTCTTAAACAAACTAGTGAACCCACTGCTAAAATTTAGCAACACTTATCTTCTAATACGCTATTTCTCTTCATCGGATGTTCGTCCGACTTGTCAGAGACCGATTTAACACGTAGTACTATTCTTCACGCATAGGTGACCGCACCCTTCCCCTGCACACTTCTGCCACTCTCAAGTCGTGCGGGTGATAGTGGCACTATCATGTCGGACAAACATCCGACGGATACAAGAAGCGATTAGAAGAAGGAATGATGATTTTCGGCACACGTGAATGCTGAATAAATATATCTGTCTCTCTGCTACGATTATGAAGTCACAACCGCGTGTTTTAATACGTATGTCACTTCCATAAATCGTAAGCGAACTTTGACTCAAGATGTACCAAACTTTTTCATACCATTTACATAAATAGGAGCCACATATGTTGGAAAAACTTGGAGTTAAGTCATCTGTTCACTATTATGGCATAGACCTTTTTGTGCTTCTGACTTCATACCTTGCTTCATACACAATGCGAATGAACCCTTAGGCATTTTTTGTACTTTCATTATGCAGTATTTTCAACGTGGGAAAAAGTGGGTTAAGCATAAACCAACTGCAAAAAAAACAACATCAGGATGGGGAAAAAAACCGCGCATAAATAATTGGGTGCCCGGCGCCTCTTGTGGATACTCAGCCCTTCTCCTAAATTAACCGCATGAATTTTAGTCACTTCCGACTATTCTCCTTCAGTCCTAAAAAATTCAACAAAAAATACATATACGAATCGTATATACAACAGGCAATAAAATGACGCAGAAACAACGTGTTTGATCTCTCGTGAAAAATACATCCGGTTAGTATATACAGTCCGGTTCTGAGAGGCAGGACGTATCGGTCCCTCCGCGGTCGCTAACACATTTCGAGCACCCGTATATTAAAATCCTCCCTGTAAAATATGAGCCCCAAAACCTCCAGCGAGCAGGCCGTCCCAGTGATGTATGCCACTTGTGAGCAAACCAGCGTAAGAGAGCTGGAAGAGGACCTAACCCCACCTCCTCCATCCCCATCCAAAACCAGTCCTAGGAAGCGAAAACGTGCGACAATAACTCAAGAGGGCGAAAGAGAGAGAAAAAATCAGACCTTGAGAGCGACGGACCTCGACACCGGTAGGGATTACGGCAGAGCAGTATATCAACCCACGGCTGAAGGCGCATTTCAAAAGGTATTTATGGAGGAAAGCCAGGAGATCCGTTGTCCGTTACGTGCGCATGATAGTCCCTAACTATTGCCCTGACAGGTCCTCCCAGAGGAAGTCTATGCCAACTGGGTAATAACGGGATTAACAGCAGCAGGGCAGTGTCACTCGCACTCGGACTGTGCATGCTTCGGACACTGCTAGAAAATATTCTGGAAATTTGCAGGCCAAAAATGGAGCATGAATTATAATTTTGACATCCAAGACAATCCGGATGGTAATTTGTATTCGCTACCACCCATCTACTTCATTCCGCAATGTCTGAGCTGGGGGGGAAATGCAAGAAAGACATTTTAGGAGAGAGAAAATGAGGGGGCTGAAAAAGGAGGGGAGATGAAACAAGGGCCCGGGGGGTGGGGGGGGGGCTCAAGAAAGGTTATTGAGAATCATTGGCGTGAGTCCAATATCAATTCTTGGCTCTCACCACTGCATAATGGGACGCCCAAATATTTTAATTCCTCCCTTGGAAATGTCCTTCAAGTCTCATCCTGCACGTACCGCAACCCATGTGCCTCTCTTGACATGCGGGAAGTGCAGCAATCAGGGGCAAATGCAGCTTATATACTCGAACATAAATCAGAAAGTTTCTCTGCGAGTTCGTATGTATGTCCCGGCTACCTAACCCACTTCCTGGCTACTGAGAGTGCTGAAAATTGGCACACTAATTGAGACAAGGGGGTTGAGGGATTTGAGTCTAAATGCTAAAAATTTGGGGCTTTTTGTTTTGCTTTGTTTTTCATGAAGTTTGGTATTCATCTGCTGCCATCACAGATGGAGCTCCTACCCTACCAAGACCACCAGTTGTTGGTTAGCAGCTATCTGACTGTAAGCTGTGATCGCGTATCAGTTATCAATCCCCTTGCTAGTTCGCTTTAAAAAAAAACGCTGTTACGAAGCCGGTACTTGTGTCGACTGTACAGTATCCTTTATGTAAAGTACAGTGGCAGTAATAATCGTGACTGCATTATCCCACGCACGCTATAAGCCCACCACCTACTGTATCGGATCTTCCTCCCTCTACGGTGCAATGAACCAAATGAATTATTAAACAGTGGCCGGTTGCTGTTGCAGTAAACACAGGTGTATTTTTGGGTTCAGGCGGGTGCAGAACTAACATAGCGGCACAGTTTTTCATAAACCAGGCAGGCACAAATTACTCCCCGCCAGCACCCCCAATCATGTTCATCTAAACTTCCACCCCCCAAAAAAGAGCATGCAAGATGATTCTTTTGATCAGTCACGGAAACCTCTCCATGCATTTTTAGTCCAAATAAACCCCATGAAATTCAAGGGTCGATTATTACTGGAATTCCAGGCGCGGTCTTTCGGGGGGCCAGTCTTTATGACACTATTCGATTTATCCCCTGGAGCCCTTCAAAGTGATTCACATCCCTTACAGAGACGCACTCTCCTTTCTTTACTCTCCTACCTCATCTGGTGAGAAACGCCGAGAATAACGACTTTTGAGACCCATCATGCTCATTTTTCCTCGACCTCCACTCCTCACCTCAACTTTAGAGCAGCATCGTTGGGGCCGTTAAAGGGTGACAAATGAAGCCTTGGTTGCCGGGGTGACCAACCCCTCTCAAGCACGCATCAACGTCAGGGTCTTTTGCCTCAACATAACTCAAGGATTTTTTTTAAGAGGGGGAGTCTGGGGGTAGGGGGGGGGGATCTAAAATCATTTATTTATGGGGCGGTTATGTTGATGCAGCAATTTGTTTCGGGAGAGATGTGCAGGGTAGTTTGGGCGACACTTTCTTGCTATTGAAATCAGGCTAACGTGAACAGGTTCAGAAATATAAATTGGGGCGAATATAACAGAACAATTTAAATTTGAATTTTTCTTGCACTTGTTTGGTACATTTTAACAATTTAAATAGCGGTGTTAAATCCGCTAATTTGCTGAAAATCCGAATGTAATCTACAAGTAATCAGAAACCGAAAAATGACAGTTTTGCAAAACTTTGCACGATTACACCCATGCGTAATCGACCCTACAAATCTAACGAGTAAAAAATTGCGCCATAAAATAAATATTTACCATTCCGCAAATTATTAGCGCGACGCACTAATTGCAGTGCATAACAAACGGAACAAAAATCCCCATAAATACATGTCCATGTTTAATGCAACATTGTCGAGCAACGAGGGGGAGTAATTACCAGAAATGCAGCATCGCCCCCCCCCCCCCCCCNCCCCCCCCCCCATTGCAAACTAAAACTCGTTGCAATTAACAGGGTCTTTAGCACAAAATTTTAGTGCGGTCATTATGCTCTCAGCAGGTCTGGCCAAAAACCTCCGCGTAATAAAAAATGGCTCGCATAGTTCTAGCTCTTTAAAAAAAAACGGAAGAAAATTCTGCTGATAATACCATTGTGCTTTTTCTCACAGCCAGATGCCTGCAGAGAGCTCCAACTTTGTGGCGGCCTAATAATAATTTAAAAGAAGAAGAAGAAGAAGACGAAGGGCAGAGATCCTCTGGCGGAGGTCTGAATGACGATTACGGGTTGATGCTGAACCATTTGAATTGGAAAGAGGGGTGACTGGATCCAAAATGTGCCAATGCTAATGGACACGACATCACATTTCGATTAGAACACCGCAAAAGGACGTTCAACCCGACCAGCAATGGGTTCTCTCTCTCTTTTTGTGTGTGTGTGTGTGCGTCTCTCTTCTTTTTGCATCGGCGAACGGTGAGCCAAATTTCCCAATATGCAGATTTTTGCGGGTAAAATGACTGCCAATATTGCAGTATTATTGGGAGTGGCTTCGGCAGGGGAGGAAAAAAAGGGCGAAATTTTTGCACATGGCTTAATCAGGGGTTCTCCACACCAGAGTGCGCAACCACCTTTTTTTTTGCTTTTCATGTAAAAACAGTAATGCGATTTGTCTATGCCAGAAAAGGCGAACGCGTCCTCAATATGGAAAGCATACAATACAGTTCAGCAAACTTCGCAAACCGGATTGTCCTGCACTGTAAACTGCAAATCCTCCATTAAATCCTAACGCCGCTATGATCACAGTATTCACAATTATGTATTTCAAAATAAGCCTAAATATGCATTAATAATAATATTAGTTCGTACCACAGTGCGTGACCATGTAGCGAAATCCATTATTATTCTAATTTTGATACAGTGGTAGTTCATCTTTTTATGTTAATTTCAGACATAAAATCGCCGACGCTTTCGTCCATTAAAAGTTAATGTTATTAGCACTTTTTATCCGAGTGTCAAGTCTACTGAAGCGTCAAATTCCCACGCGATTGTAACGCTCTTATACGGGGGGTCCACTCTGCTTCTGAAAGCCGCAAATAAAGTGCGTCTGCATTGACCAAAAAAGTGTCATTGTGTATATATGACGCGACATCTTTTATACCAACACGCCTTGCGGGATATCTCTTCTGAGGCCATACAAACTATCGCAAGCAATGCTCCAACAAATCCGGAGGCCTTCAGTAGCTCCATTTTTACTCCTTTTTTTGTTATCCTTCTTCTTTTACGTCCAGCCTCGGGGACTTCCATTCTTCAGGTAGCTCTTCCATCACAACCTACCGCCTGCTCCTGACACTTCCTTATTGACCACTTGTCACGTTGAAGATGCCGGGAGAAGCGATATCGATTATCCAATTCTCTGACCTTCCGATTCCTCCATCCACTGCCCACTCTATCCTTACCCCTTCTTCTTCTTCTTTAAAAAAAAACTCACCACCACCTCTCTTCTTTGTGGTCCATTCTTCGAGAGAAAAACCCTCTAGTGCTCGGCTATGCACACTTTGTAGGGCTCCAGGGAAAAATCTCTTTCGCGGCCTCCGGAACAATTAAGCTTATCCACACCTTTATACCGCTCAGGTGTGCCTTTAAAGGGCGGTGTAATTAAGCTTGGATCGTCTCCAAAATCCTGGCAACAAATGTCATCCGTTTCGTGTGCCTCGACTATCAAGTAGTGCTTCTGTGGGTTGGGAAGTATTGAGCCGAGACCTACCTTTTTCTTCTCTCAAAGTGGTGGGAGAGGAAGAAGAAAAAAAAGAGAACGATCTGGATTGGATTGCCCCATTGGCAAATGGAAAGCCTCACTTAAGCGCGTGTCGATAACCTCCCGAGATAAAGCTGCAGAAATGTCGGCAGAGTTACGTGGTTACACGCGTTAACAGATTTGCAAGATTAGACCAACATGTTACAAAAGAAGTTTGACAATTTGTTGAGAATATGGCGTTTGTTCCAGGGGGAAACTGGGGCTGATTTGCAGCAGCACTCATGTGGCTTTCCTCTCGTAAAATAATCATACGTAATTTGCGCAACAAATCAATTATAATTTAAATTTTGCATGCAGCCCATTACAACTCCATAATTTAACCGAATCATAACAAAAAAGAAAATCACATGGATGGGACACATTGAACGCGATTACTCGTCCCTTGTGCCACGTGTTCAATGCAAAAGTATTTAGAGTATGGATGGCAAATCACTCCCCATTGACTCGAAAAGCCATGGAATCAATCAGCATTGAAAGGAAGGGGTCAGCAGCATGTTTCCTCCAGGCACGCACAGCAGCACTGCGGCACAAAAGAAGTTTACCAAAAGTTGAACTGGGCTCGGTCTACTTAGCATCCCACGCGAAAGCCTACTTTTCTTACGTGTCCAAATCAATCTCTGCCAACTTCCAGAGCCGTCCTTAGAATCCGTGGGTCGTGGGGGGAGAAACCGCTCCTTGATTATTACTCGTGGTAAGGCTCGCATATTTCCAATACTGAAGGAGAAGGGGCTGTGTTCGAAAGGCAGAACTCGTTCTCATTGATTATTCGACCAGAATCTGAAACTTTTTTTAAATGTATGCAGACCGTTTTCGGTTCTGGCCGCGTCCTGAAAAGAGGGGCCTAGGCAATGGTTGGGTGGAACAGCTCGTCTGTTCAGAGTGAGAGTCGACGATAGGAAAAAAAAAATGAGTCAAATGCTAGACGCTTATAATTCCGCCCCCGAATGCAGACAAAGCCTTTGAATTCTTCTCGCTTCCCCCTCCCCCCCCCCCTCCCAATTTTTTTTTGTATGTGCATAAATCCATGATGACTACAGCAAACGCCCTGTTTAGCGAAAGAATCCATGAATAATCATTCAAATACCGACGGGTCCCCCGATTGTTCTATCCCCCCCAAATTTTACATTCAAGCGCCCCCCTGATTGTTTCAGATAGTCGCATTCGGTACTTTGCATAACCGTACCTCCGTCCCACAAAAATTTGCAAAGCCCCACCATTGCGCATTTCTGCACTTCATATATAACCGCTCGTGTTTTAAATGCATTCGTCAAAAGGGAGTTGCAACAACAAAAAAAAGAAGAGCGAACTCAACACAGATGGGTCCGATTTGCTTCTTCCTGCTGACACATGCTATTATTATGTCTGTCAATGTTTACATACCTCATCATCCGTAATTGCATGTGAAATAATTGATTGCGCGGCATTACTTGCTCATAATGTCATGGAAATCCTGTCCGCCATTGTCACATACGGTCGGATTGATTTACGCGCCGAATTAGTTACAAACAATTATCCACAAACAAATCAGAACAAAATAATATTCATTGCGGTAATTAATCTAAACACACGGGCCAAATCCGCCCCCTAATTAATCCTCGCTTTTTGCAAAAAAACATATTGAAAATCAGCAAACTCCTCCCCTGACCTCTTCGATCCCCCTTGCACCATTATAGGACGGGGTTATATTTGTGTAACCTAATTTGGAGCCGTGTAACTTTGCGAAACTTGTGTACATATACAAATTGATCGCCTGCTGCTGCGGGCAAATGTTCAACGCTTGAATTGCTGTCCAACATGTTAAAACCCACCGGAATCTGATACGATCTGGAAAGCTCGTGATCATACTCAGCAGAATGATGGCATAAAAGACGCTGCCAGGAATCTCTAGAATAATTTTTCTCTCTGTAAAATATACAATGCAAAATCTCTGTTACGTAATTTCCTGCCACATGCTACCTGTCCTACACGTACAAAGGGCAGCCTCCTAACCATCACGCGTGAGATACGCCCCATAATTTATTCTCATCTGAGACAGCACAAATGAACCAAAGACTGAGTTTGAAATCTGGTATAATTTCTCAAAAGCCTTTGAAAACAAGCAATGTCCGTTTCTCTCTCGCACAACAGAGAGGGTTAGTCACTCGCTTGACTTTGAAGGGATTACAGGCCCCACATGAAATCCGACGCCATTGAGCGTGAATCTAATAGCATTTGTGTACAGCTGGCTTAGGGGCTGGCCATGTTGATGGCCTGGTGTGCAAAGCGACAAGTCTGGACCCCTTTAGAAAATAATCTCTCTCTCTAGGACTTCGGGAAGGTTTCAAGGCGGAAGGAGAAAGACCATTGATCCCGCGCTTACTCAGACGGTGGCACTTGGCCCACTCCAAGCCTTTCGGAAGAAGTAGTAGCCCGTTCAATGGGCCTTTAATCCAATGTGGCCGCCTTCTCCCAAGAAGCATCGGCCGTCATTCTCTTCCGGTCCGGATTACGTCTGCTCCTTTGGCGCCGCCTGCCTTCAAACCACCCTCCTCCTCCTCCTTTCTCAGATCCCATCGAGAAAATGCCAGAAGAAAAGAGGCATTTACCTCTCAAAACCCACCCCCCTATTATATATAGATACGCTACAAGATTCAAGGTGGCTCGCTTCTGAACCCTCATTAGCACCCAGTGGATGTCCCGGAAATTGGCCATGGGATAAATTTAGGCAACTCGGTCCAGTTCTGCGAAACCTTCCTCTGGAAGTTACGTACCGGGTAATATCAACGCAATCTCCAGATGCAGTTCAGGGGACAGATTAATGGAGATCGTCTAGCACACTTCTCACCCACCATTTGCAGGTATTACAACCGAACTTATTACATGTCAAAATGGGTACTAATATGGTTTTATTCAATGCTCTCCAAGAGTTACTTCTGCAGTAATATCAGATTGAATCTATAGCACAGGCGGATTGGAATACATTATGGAACTGACCACTATACGCATGCTGCATGTAGCCTACAGACAAAAAAAAACACGCGATAGCCCCCCCATCAAAGGTAAGCAGAAACAGCAAGCAAGATTCACGCCCGAGCTGAACAATTGGAGCGTTTCCAGAAATGGGGTCGCTTTTTGGGGAGAGCCCTGGGGGGAGCCCAATGGCCTATTTCTCGCGGAGCCGGCGAATATTAAGCGAGAGCTTATCGCTCGGACATTAGCGCGACGCCCGGATTGTTCTGCTGCAATCAGGTATACAGCAGAGAGAGAGAGAGATGCGGAGGCTGCAGCACAGCCTCCAGCTGAGGGAAGAGCCCATCGGGGGCATTGTGGAAGCCAGGGGAATCTCATCTCCCTGCAGGCTGCTGTGCTATGCCATTGCTCCACCGTCTCTTATACACACACCAGACACTAGGTTTTCATGGGAGTAGATTAACTGCCAAGCATACCATTTTGAAGGGAAGAAAATGCCACCGGCACATTGTGCCTATTGCGTATATAACTTGCGCAATAATTGGACCCCCCATCCAGTTTCATCGGATGTTATCAGTGCTAGTAGTGCTATCAAAATATGCAATCGATCGCTTTTATTTACAAAATGATCGCCGCGTTGACCCATTTAGATAGCCCTATCCAGATGCAAAATGGGAGTTTATGCACAACGACCATTGGATTGTTCTCCCCCCCAAAAACAACCAACCAAATCAATAGGTATAGTATAGTGGGACGTCGTTAATTTTTGCATAATGAAATCAATATTCCCTCGGATAGTTTAATGCCGTTTTAATTACCGGCCGTGATTAACCCGTTCGGTTTAACAGAATGTACACTATATGCACATCCACAGGGATATCTTTTTTTTTTTTACGCGCGTGTAATTAAATGATCCCTTACAATTAACAAGCTCGTGAATTCGGTCATCACAGTCCGACTTGCCACAGTTATGACCGTCCAAGCCCATTTATGTAGCCCCCCTCCAAATTAATACGCCTGCGCTACACGGTCCGGCACTGTAGTTGGCTTTTACTCCAAGTACACTAGTTCTCCAGGTTAGAAAAGCATGCTACTGGAAGTTTGAATTGGTCTGGTCCACGACAGTTATTATCGTAATGCCCCCACGGTTCATGGAGCATACAAAATATACTTTGTCCCCCCTCCAAAAAAAAACCACAGGGTCCCGCAGAACCTTCCCATTATTATCATTTCGTGCTTTGAGTCAGTTTCGCTTTTGTTGCATGCTGTCCTCAACGCCCTTTGCTGTCTTCCTGCACACCTAGACCTGCAGAATTATTTACGGCTCCTTCATGACAGTCGACAATTATAATGGGCGCCAATTAGCGCGGTCTGGTTTTAGCCGTCCTTTATTATAATTGGTGCTGCAATAATCAAGTGGGTCACCTGCGAGATGTTACAGGACTCTGCTAGGCTAATTATTTTGGAGAACAATGAGCTTGGATGGTGGGGTGGGCTTTATGATCTATTGTCTTCAGGCGAGGAAACGCGACCAGGATTATGTAGCCCAATCGGGGAAATTCTGGAGCAATTTTCTCACAATATTTGGGAAATTGCTCCGCACGAGTTAACCCTTGACTAATAATATGGCGCTATATACTCTTCTTCTCTTTTTTTTGTTTCCACAGCTCAACCCTCCACTCGACCGGGGATTTTTTCGTTATTTTAAAAACTCTTGCTCGAATGCACGGTCCAGAGCTTACCGCAAAATGTTGTAGCAGTCCGAGAGTTTTTGACATGTTGGAAAATTGCGAGCAAGAAAACTGCGTCTGACATTAGCGGCAGTATGAAATGTGTCACAGGTCACAAAAATTCGCCCGTTCCTAAAAAAAATTATATTACACTAGAATTATTTGGCACCTGTCAAAAAGAGCGCACACAAAAAGGGCCCTGTCACTGTCATAACCTATAGCCTTAAAAATTAATTCAATTATAACAAATTTTCACATACTTTCATTAGCGTTAACCAGCATTAGGCAGTAATGTTTAGAATTTTACAGAATGCATGCTCGGTCTCTAAACAACAAGCAGAATAATACATTTAATGCGACTAAAAATAAAACAATTTCCCATAGTAATTAACGCGTCACCTTCGTAAGCGTGTTATTAATAAATTCCTGCGGTATTTTTTTATCAATTTAGCTTAATGATATAATCAAGGAGTGTTAACCACTGTAACATTGTTGAAGGCAGTTCATTCCACATATAAAGGGAAAAACTCGACCTACCTCTAGTGCAACAACAAAATTTGTATAAAAAGTAGCCATCGTTTTGAATAGGAAAAAATGTATGGGCACATAAACGAGCAAATCCGAGGGGCTTAGTGCCAAAGGTCGTTAGGAGATCGTCAAGTATTCGGTATATAGTGGGCGATAGCAAAAATGTGCGGGGTTAAAAGCTTCCCATAAAAACCCAAGTATACGAGCGTTAATTCGTCCACTTTTCGCTTCCCATGTTGTTGCCCCGTGTACTTTGTAGCACATGCAGGATCATTGATTTAAAAAATTAATGGCGATATTAATTTTTAAGCCGGAAAAACGTCACGACCATTAGTTTACACCCGTGTACAAATTCCGTAACGCGTAAATGCTGTAATTAGTGTCGTTTTTTTCCCTCTCTCTCTCCCTCCTCTTTAAAAAAACGAGCCTAATATTTCCCACTAACTGAGATTTATGAGGTTTACAAATACTACACGGAAAATTTGTGTAGTAATTAGGGTAATATGAGTCAGACCATGCGTTGCAGGCCTTGTCCAGAACTTCGCACGCTCCAAGGTTTATTTTCTTTACCCCTTCGACTATATCTTCCTATTCATTCCCCCTCCCCCAGGCGCATAATAATAACCGGCCATTAAAAGATAGGCTACAGAGAAAACTCATCTAAACGTTAATAATGCACCCATTACCCTAAGACAAACATAATGAGGACATTTTCATGCCATCAGAGAAAAGGTCAAAAACGAGACAACAAACTTTGGTTTGTTGATCGAAACTACAAGATCCCGCTGCAATTCTCATTCTGTGAAAGTTGGACGCGGCTGGAAGGACCCATTTTAATTCAGGCAATTTCGACTCTGAATGAACTTAATCTAAAAGTTAGATATGCCAGCCCTATTGAAGAGAACTCTACTTAACAGTAAAATATCCCGAATTAGATGAGAGCGAGAGACGGAAACGAGCCTTAATTTAGTCGCCTTGCCTCCTCCCATTTTCCATTGAAATTTCTTTTTTTCTTCCTCATCATACGGAAGTAAAATTACTGTAATGAACTGAACACGAGCTAATAACATGGTCCGAGAGAGAGAGAGCGAGTAACGAGGAATGTGGGATTGAATCGTGCTATTAATGCTAGTTAAAAAACTGGAATTACTTCGAAGCTTGATGACTTCTCGAAATGTTTGAAAGGAACTTCCCCTTAATTTCTCCTCCAGGCATTCGTATATATATACATCTTTCCAACTTGTCGCGCACAAATGGCAATTTACCTGACGATCTCATTTCAGGCTGAATTAATCCCAAGGGGATTAGCACTTGAGTAAAAGGCACGACATTGGGCCCGGTTTATATATAAAAAACGCGCTGGTTAACCTGCTGGTTAATTATTTCACACGCGTCTGTTGGTTACATCCATGAATTATGTGGGCATTTTCCGGCCGACTAAAAATGTGTTACTCACCACTCGTCCCTCATGTCGGGCAGGCTTCGATGCACCGATATTTTATCACTGACGTACTGGTTGAAAGCGTTCTTCTGCCATCCTTCGTCCACCAGCTTCTTGACGTCCTCTGTCAGGTTTGTGGGCAGCACCACTGGCTTGCCCATCTCCCCTGGGCCGTCAGGCTCCCTCGGGGGCAGAAGCACCCCGTTTCCAGTGTCGTCGTCCGGACCCCTGTTCTCCGGGCCGGCCTCCACCACCTTCTGTTTCTTCTTCTGCTTCTTGTTCCTCACTGGCGGAGCTGGAGGAACCTCCTTCTTGGCCTCCTCTCTGCCGCCAACTTCGTTCCATCGACGGTTGTCGTCGTCCTCCAAGTCTTCCTCCTTGGACTGCCTAGCTGGCTCCACCTGGTTGGGACAAAAAAGTATGTAAGACACACTATAGGTCACTGGGACACCCGGTTACCAACCTGGTTGCCCTCCAGGTGGTGTAGCTCCCGGACGGCCTTGGCTGCAACCGCCGTCTCCAGCACCTCACCACGACGGTGGTCATTGTACATGATGACGGTCACCATCAGCCAAACCACGGGCAGCAGCAGAAGGAGCTTGTAGACTAAAGAGCGCCGTCGAAGCAGGAACGCCATTGTTTCGGATAATTGTTGAAAGGCGGCGGAAGAGCAGAGGCACTGAGGCTTGGACAGCCACGGAGACCCAGGATCAGCTCGTCATGGCGTTTGGTCTGATGATGGCACACACCTGACACACAGAGAGAAGGAATGGTCATTAGCTGGGCCCGCGGATCGTCATTATGCATTCGTCTCGCACGCTCCAAGACTAGATGGCTAGCTAGCCCGGCTCCCAGACCTCATTTCCATAACCTCAACTTTGCCCGTCCTCGATGTAAGGCCCATCCTCTAATTACCACCGCCCATCATATATAAGGTTCCGCGAGGTGCTTGACGAATGAGAAATTCCCTGCCTCTAATGCTAACACCGCTGGTGGACATGCCCTGATCTCTGTATGTACACATCTCCAGACATGACCCCTCGAGCAGGCTCTCTGGCCAAGGTCAATTTCCCACCACAGGTTCGTTAAAGGTGGGTTCACACAGGTTGGGGATCTACCAACCGCAATGACCCAACGACCCCAGCAGGCTAGCTAATATCACACAAAATGTACAATTAAAATAATTTTGGTACTGACGTAATTACCCTTATTAAATTAGCGGCATTCTTTAAATCTGTTGCATTAATATATTGTGACGTCAATCCCCAATTAAGATTACCGCTACTTTAGGCATGTGGGCCCGACTGGTACAGTTTCCAACCCTGAGAATAACACAGAGAAATTCTAACCTAAATTTCTCTGTTACAATTACAATTTCTCCGACACTAAATGCTGACAACCATTAAGATTTTTTTTAAAACTTGCTCCACCCGTAAGAAGAAAACCGACCATACAATATCCGCCGACACTTACCGGTACTTGTTCCTATACGCACAGAACCGGAGAGTAATATCCAAGTTCATGGCAAGAGCGATAAATTCCAACTACTGTACCAGGTATCACTGTAGTAAAAGCTTTCTTGTGTCGCAATACATCAGGATTTCTCTGCAGTTCTCTGCAGGTTACTCACCAAGAAACGTGTAACTATTCGTCAAAATGGCCCTTTTGCACTGAATGCGGAAAGAATTTGAATGCAACTCTTTTTACAGCGACTGACACACACAAAAAAAGTCACACAAAAATTTTATTTTTACGTTCTCGAAAGTCTCCTAACCGTAATTGTACCATCCAGCTTTTGACGTCCGTTTTTTATTCGGCCAGAAAATTATTATTTTCGCCTGCAGTTTCAATCAATGATCTGCGCAATCAATTTTCACTTAGGGGGGGTTGCCAGACTCGTAACCTTTTTACCCCACAGGAAAAGAACCTCCTGCCATTTTTTCCCCCTCCAATTCAGAACGGAAAAAGCTCACCAGGATTTTTTGATGGCGGCTATAAGAGGTCGTCATGCAGGCCTCTCTGGTGTCATATTAAGCGAGCGCCATTTTTTTACAGAACGTAATAAAAGCTTCTCTCTTTTTTTCATAAAAAAATTGCGCACTTGTAAAATACTTGTACAGCCTTCCCTTTCAGAATAACCAACTTTCCATTCAGGGTCGGAACCTGTCACTCTATTTTAAACATGGGGATAGAGAATTGAAACATAGGTAACCGCTCCATTAGCACCGCAACTTTTTTTTATATAAAAAAAAGGCACGGATTAGTATGCGTAACGAGGACGTCAAATTAACCACCTGATGGAATCGATACGACCTCACGAGAGCATGCGCCCGGATTCTAGAGGATATAACTTTATACCGTCGATATTCCACCAGTAACTTTTTGGTCCGGAATAAAAAAAAAGTAATGCGGATGACATCCCTCGGAAATCCTAACGGAAACATCAGGCCTTCCTACTCAAAGAATCGGCCAACATCTGCCGCTGAAAAGTCATCCTCCTCATCCCTTTTCAAGTTGGTAGAAAAATCGTGAAAGAAAAACAAGGTCCCCATGATATTCTTGGCACCCGAAAATCGAGCACCTACCTTTTTCCCGGGTAGAATATATAGAGTAGAAAAATGCCCGTAGCGGGTTAAAAAAAAGCGGTTGCTTTGCGCCCGCGACTCTGATTTGTGATGGCCCACTGCGGCGGATGCCAATTCCACGCAGGCTAAATGGAAGGCAAAACTCGGGCTCTTTTTTTAGTAGGAGATATACACACACACGGTGGCACATACGACAATGTCCCAGCTCTTTGTTTCATTTTTGCACAGAATGTCGCATTTTTGCACAGATCCTTTCGTTGGAGAACAGAATCTTGTAATAATCGCGATTTTATGACCCACCGTGTCCTCAAGTCATGATTGCATGTTTCCAGGCCTCCTAGGTGTGTACACCCGGCTCTAATTAAAACAACGCTGAAAATTTCGGGCCGTCCAAAAACATGCTAGCGTTGCGTGTACGTCCTACAACTTTTTTGGAGGAGGAAAATAGTCGTGTGGTCACTACCCGTCCTGTTTCTGCACGCTTCCTTCTATGCAATTATGGTGCACAACACTAGTGAGAATCGGAAATTAAATTGGAAGCCATTCACCTGATGGTCAAGACAGGTTTCGGCTGCCAGGTCAGTGCTGAAAAGATGATCATACGCCGTACTTTCTCATGGAGACCCCCTGACCGAAATTCCTTTCTCTGTGAGAGTCTTATGTGTGTGTGTATACCCTCAGGGTTCTACTTTTTGTGTGTGTGTGCGCACTTGCTGGCTCAGGTAATGAGGATGAGCCATCGAATGTGGCGCCCTTGGTTCTCGATGGGTTCTATTGTGTGCGAATGGGGACGTGCACTTTCACGCTCGACAGTGCTAAATGGCGATGATTACCAGAAGCAATACCGTCCTTCGGGAGCCACTTTCATAACCCAGACATTAGGCAAATAATACTGCGAAAGTAGCACCTGTGCTGGTCGCCACTGGTCAAGTTCCGCTCACAAAATGTTAACAAATTGCTAGAGGAGCTAATATTATATATGCAACGCGTTATTTTGATGCCCGATATCGCACTAACAATTAATAATGCAACGTGGGCCTGATTGCCTCCTGAAACCCTAACCAAGTTTGTGCACACCCTCTGGTGTAGTATAGGGTTTTCTCCCAATCTCTCCGGCTCATTCCCTGGGCCAAGTGATGCTGGAGGGAGAGGCTCTCTCACCCTGTACCCTTATCTGCCGGCATCCGTACAGTTCGCTTCCAGGCAAAAGTCATTAACTAGTTGTCTGGTGGCACAAATGGCTTCGTTTTTGCCCCGTAACGGCGGGAAGCCACAAAGAATTGCTAATGCCAATGGCCACCTTCAAATAATGGTTAGCGTCAAGCAGACTACACCTATACACCCAAGCAGGATCAAGCTTCTGAAAAGTTTAAAAGCTGCTTTTGCTGGGCTCTCCCGCCTAACATTTTATCGATGTTTTTTGCTGTATATTGCATCAGGATCAAAAACCGATTAAGGATTCCTTCAGGTCTGGGATTCACGTATAATCTAGCCAACCTTTGCTCTTTCTCCTGCATGTATAGATAGAGCGTCGTATGTGACATATACTAAACAAATTTAAAACGGATCCACTGCCCTTATTGTAACTGCTGGACGTTGCATTTCATCCCGTCCAACATGCCAACCAGCTAAAACACATCCCCGAATTGTTTACAAGTTAAGCTGTCTGGCTGGAAAAGAGAGGGCCTCGACATCAGGCCATGCCGCACCCCCAGCTCTCATGTAAAATGGCGTGATCGAAATACCAGGGGGCAATTTGCGTCAGGAATAATTAAAGCATAGTTTCCAATCAATTTCCCGGAGATGCCGCAAGGCACTCGGGGTGTACACACACACTGCCCCGCTTATTTTTGCATCGGTCAGCAAACATTCCAATCACTGGTGCAGCCTCATCCATGTTGACACCAGTTCGGTTATCGGTTATGAAACACCCTGTACCACAATTCCGGGCTCCACCCAGCATTCCGACGCATTATGGCCGCAGACTGATGTGTCTTTCCAACCCCAAAAGGCGGAGGGAACTTCACTTGTGAATTATGTTGCAGCAGCTCGGTACTCACACACAGAGAGGACAGCAAAAGGGGGGGAAGTTTTGCCAACCCCAGCAAACGACAAGCCCTATAATAATTCAGGAAGGTGACTGTTGGCCAACCCTCCCCCATGGCTTGCACTGCCATCCTCATACTTCATTCATGGATGCACTGCAGTCTTGAATATTTCAAATTCAGAAGCCCCCGGGTTGCCACGTGGATGCCTCGGATTTTCTATCGCGGTCACAACACAAGCGTTGAATTTTCATTGCCGCAGTGACCTGCGAGGTGCTGACATTGGTATTGGAATCGACTTTAGGACGATTCTCAGCAGCTTTTGTGGCCCGGAGACAATTTCATTTTCAGAAGTCACGCCACGTGACCGCCAGGGTTTTAATTCTGCAGACTGTAGCCCCCGGATTGGGAGTCATCATCCGTGAACAGTTAAGTCGCCCGGAAAATAGGATTCCCAGACCGCCACCGATACCTCTCCCCCTCCCCCAAAATGCTATTTCACGCCCACATCCGAGAGAACCTCCCCCACTCGAAATCCTCTCTTCTGCATGAATCAAGTTCATCTGCCGCCTCTCTTGGCCACTGCATTAATTCCGTGTCCGCGTCACTGGACGCGTTGGACCAGGGCTTAATCCGCCTGCATTGGCGCGACACAACTGCACCGAAATTATCGGTCCGAGCCACGGTTTCCGACACGGGGAGTATCTCAGTCACCACGTCAGCAGAAGCCCTGATAAACTGTGTGTCACGGCCCTGTAAAAAGCTCGGATCAAAAAGTCGAAGCGCGGTTTTCCACCCACAAAATCATGCCGGGTTCCAACTAGCTTTATACTTACAGTTAATATCCTGCCTGTAACAAGTGTCCGACTTGTCCCCTGTTAAAGCCGTCCGACATCCAGTGCTAATCGGGAACTGTGCTGGTATCACAATCGTGATAACTGATAAGTTAAGCGCTTGCACAACCGGCACACATGAGGTCATATATTGGCGGCCTAATCTCACATCCTCGCGCCTCATATTGGCCCTGGTGAATGCAGCCATAAATTAACGTTAGCATACAAAAAATATATATATCCTGCAGGGGGGGTCCAAAATTATGGCCAGACTTGGTCCGGAAACCGCGGACGTACAAAGCCGGGTGACCGACCTGACCAGTCGCGGCCGGTCCTTTGCACGTGGACAAATAAAAATGTGGGGCCTATAGTCTACATTAAAAAAAAAGATGCACACACACACACACACACCGAAAAAAGGACCACAGGATCAATCCGCACTCCATCAGAGCTGGACTCACACTAGAAAACATACGCCCCCAGTGTTTTGCCACGTGATATCCTTTATCAAACTATACATACCATCTGGACCACGATAAGTGTACATAAAAAGGATTGAACTTTAGTCTTCCGCCCGTTGAATAGCGATACGCACAACGCAATCGGATGACGCTATATTAATTATTGAGGATGTACTTGCATCATGTTCTAATTAGACCTTACATGTTCCTAACTAGTCGAGACTCGTGTCGATTAGCAACATCTCTTGGCAACATGTTATGGCAGGACTTTAAAAAACAGTGGAAAAGTCCATCTTCCACCGCACCAAGGTACGGAAAAGCACACAGAAGCCAGTGTGTATATACACACAAGTTCCCAGCAGCAGCCAATAAGTCTTAGCTTCCCTGCCAGGCAGATGTATTAAAAGCAGCAAAGTGTATCGAGGCGGCAAAGGAAGCAGGGCTAGTCGCAAGGCAAGCAGACAACGTGCAAACAAGCAAAAGGAGGGGGTCGCCATCCATCGGGGGGGGGNGGGAAGACGAGAAGCAGAAGGCAAAAGCAACCTGGAGGAGAAAACATCTCTCCTGCTGCTCCATCATTCTCCAAGAGCATCATCACCTCGGTCCGTCCTGTGCCACCCACCAACGGATGCTGGGGGATTCAGAGCTCCGGAAGCATGTTGATTCACCACACTCGCCAGAAACCCCCCCCTCGGAAGTTGCCATTACTCTATTCTGCACTCCAGAAATAGATAATAAGGGGCTGGCTTCTAAAGGTGAAGCTTTGGTGTTGGGAATTACTTAGCCCCGTGTTGGGTAGCCAACAAGGCCTTTGACAAAGGATGCGTGAACTGCGGCTTTGCTTGTTAGGCAAACTATCATTTCTGCTGAGGTCTAATTCAGGTTACGTCTCACACAAAAAAATTCATAAACAATTTTTTTTTACATACAGTTCTTTCGTGCTTCCTTACCCTTTTCATGTCAGATAGGCGTTATTGTAGCGTGAAATCTTTAAAAATGTGTGTGGAACGCACGTGCCAGTTTGTCGGTGAAAATTTCGTATATGTCCTGGGATAACAAATGAAACAGATTTGGGTATGGGCTTTGGGGTTGACTTTTCCAACATCGCAACGATCGGAAATGGCGCAAGCGTAAGTCCGCCCCCTATAGAAGTTAAACCTTTTAGGACACGACACGAGCTATTTTTCTTGTTCCATGACAGCCGCTTCACGCAAAGACATTTATAACTTTTCAGGGGGGCTGATAAATGCCGCCGTTTCCAATGGATAGAACGGGAAAAAAATCTAGTTCTGCCAACAGATCACAATTTTGCATCATATAATGAACAGGCCGAATCAGATGTGACGGTTGCCTCGTCGCCTGATTGACAAATGGGATAGGGTTCATATCATGCCCATCAGCATTATCAACGTCACTTCCACCTGCGGTTGTAGCCACTCGACGATATCATACGGCGCAACTAAAAAAACCAGGGTGAAACAGAATATTTCACAACCAGTGATTCTAATTACTCACCAATTATAATACACACCCAACCCCACATTGGGGGGCCCATATTCGCACTAGAACATCTCCACAAAATTATTCATTATCATAATTCGTGTCAGGATGCCTCCTGCTGCATTAATATGAATGTCTTCTGCGGAGAGACCAATAACGTTTTGCTTATTCAAACCGCGTCTGGCGGAAAGAGAAACGGGATATCGCTTATACCCCCAACCCCCATCATGTAATTGGAATATGCAACATTCAGGAAACCATGTCTGATTTACCAGCCCCTCTTCTTCTTCTCTCTCTGCATATACACTGTTCCAGCCCTAGTACATTTATGCATCGCGGAGATGAAATGCGGTGCTTGAGATGGAGGCGGTCGGTGGCTGGGAAGACAAATCGAAACTGAAAAAGTATAAAGTTCCTCTCCTTGGCTATGGTCTCAAGCGGCCTGAAAAAACATTCAACTTTGGAATGGACTGTCGAAACGGATGATAAAAAGAAAACGCGTGGGGGCGATAAGTGTGTGTTTCTTTTTCTGTGGGTTGAAGCTTTGAAGGGTGATAAATGATAAGATAAAAAAGTTGTGCGCTTTCCAGTCACGCAACGCCGAAAAGCGGATTAAAAAAGCGTGCTGCAGGGAGTTATATTATTTTAAAAAAAAGAAGCATAGGAAACAAAACGCTGTGTGCGATGTGTTACAGTGAGAGAGTGTTTGAATATCATCCGCACTTTCCTGCGTCGAAAATCCTCCCCCGGGATAAGTGCCAACGCTTGTTCGTCACTGCTGGAAATTAGCCATAAAATTCGCATAAGCGGACTTGTTCCTGCTGAAAACCTACGCCTGGAAACTCGGAGCCACCCCCCTCACATTTGGAGGAAATAATTCGGAGAAAATTATGCAACAAGTCCCTTAGTGATACGCGCCCGGTCAATTATGCGTGTATGCAAAAAAAAAAGCTACCACATTTTTCGACTGGGCTCCCGTTAATTGAACCGATTCCGCACATTTTTATAACCGCCATATATCACATTAAACCTGTCGACAATACCGGCGCTTATAATTGGGCATGAAACTTACTTTTTATGCAGGCTTAGTTTTTTAAAAAAAATCACCGGTCCATTCATGTCACAACAGATAGCAGTTACAGACATCCCACATCATAAACGGACAGTGAACCTATGTGTGTACTATAGATAAAAATCGCGAATTCAATGCTACAAAAATCATTGCGTATATAGTACTCGGGTTCATGTGCAAATTGTTTACTCCACCCGTTTAAAGTGAATCAACAATTCATTTATTCCCTTTAAACTGCTGGAATTAACTGTCCAGAATTGGACGGTGTTATGCAATAAGTAATGAGTCAACCCACATGAAAAATGCTTTGAGGAAAAGGGCTTTGAATGTCACACCTGTGAAATTTTGGTCATTTATGGCAGAAGTATGAAGATTTCGACAGCTTGATTTTAACTACATGAAGTACGTACGATCCTTTAGGTAGCATATATATGTTCCTGGGTTTAACTCAATTTTGACATTTTTGTGGGTTAACACGTTATTGCATATTACCGTTCAATTTGTTGTTTTTAATTTTATATATGTTTATAATTTTCTGTTGGATTGTATGGGCAGTGTGATGATTCGCAGAAATCTCGAGGTCACTCGAATCTTCTGACCTCTCAATTTCTGAGAATTCTGCTCGTCCTAGCTGCTCCTTTGGTTCGCGAATTATTATTGAGCACGCATTTTCCACCCTGGTGTGGAAAGTCGTACGCCGCGGAATGCAACTCGATCCCGCTGAATTGCGAATATACGACTCC
>KZ538001.1:0-171769 GCA_000934665.2 Catajapyx aquilonaris
GGGGGGGGTTGCTTTCAACATTCTTTTGCATTCAAACGCGGAGTATATATGCATAATCACACGACAGATATGTAGTCTATAGGTATATGAACACCTGCAATTAATGAACGGCAATTAACTGATTACCTGTGGGAAAGAGGGGCTTGCTGTTAATTACTAATTTACTAACCATACACTGAACAGGACAAAAATTAACGCACTGCTCCTTTGTAATGTGGACTAGATTGGTAACACAATTCCAGTAATAGGGCACATACCCATCTTCTGTACAGTATTTCTGCCTTGCTGCCTTTGTTCCCGCAGTCTGATGGTTATTTATTTATTTATTTATTTATATTGTTGTTGTTGTTGTTATGATTATTAGCTCGTCACTGTATACGGAGGTTAGTCCACGGGCTGGGCTGGGATATACCGAGCGCTGTTTATTGCTTCTTGTGCCACCCATTTGTGGCTTTTAACGAATAATAATAACCATAATCCACTTTTAATCACTGGAAAAAGCAACAATTACACACAAATTACACAAAGTGATCACGTTTATGCATGTTAAAAAGAAGGGGTATGAAGATAGCAGAACCACTCTACCCATAATGCGACAACATTACACATTATCTGGTGGCAGTATTTGCTACACAAATGATGTGTATCTCCTCTACACCCAGATTTGTACACATAAAGTGTACGAATAATTTCAGTACAATGTTGCGTTGGCAGCGTACACAAAATAATGTGTGTTGTCCTTGCAATACACAATTCTCGGTATTTCTCGACGCTACAACCAAAGTGGAAGACTCTTTTGGAGCAGTGGATCACGCACAAGTATTAATGACCTTTTAACTTTATAGCCTTCAACTGTTATATGTGTAAGCAGTTATAAAGTAAAAGTACAGTTCCGTTATCACAAGTAACAACAAACGTTTTCCCTCTTGTCAGTTGCTGTTATTTTCATGAGCAATTATACCAACGAACTGATGACTACTGAAATTAAAGGATATTGATCGCCTTCTATCTGATTGACTCAGTTTATACGCGCTCATCGTCATGCAAGTGCAATTTAATAGAGAGCACTATATGGCAGTATACAATATTACTCATTCTGCTTAATTGATCATTGCCAAGCATAACATTCCTTGTGGCCAAATACATTAACTACTGTGGAATATTGTGCAATATATTACTGTTGCAGTCTAGCACGCTCTATAGCAGGCAATACCATTGCATAATTGTACTTCTGACATTGTCGAGATACTGCTGTGTTATGTAGTACCAGTTAGTGATATCCGTGATCCACTTTGTGTTATGATGATGATGATGGATGATGATGATCATGATCATGATGATCATGATGATGATGATAACAACAACAACAACAACAACAACAACCCTTGATCATGTGTCACAAAGTAACATAATGTGTTATCATTAGCCCGTTTTGGGTAGACCTGACCGTATTCTGCAGCAAAATTAATATGCATATTGCATCAATGTTCCGCAGCACAAGATCACCTTTACTAATATTACTCGCATATACAAAGTAAACATTACAATAATGGTTCTTAGGCTACGTACCTTGATGTGGTTACTCGAGTTACTTTAAGCGATCATTGAAAAGGCAACTCGTAAGAACTAGGTCAATCCACAAATACAATTGGGCTGAAAGCGAAGAAAGGAACTCTTCTGGAAAGCATTAAGTGCGGTATATCACAAATGTATTTTTTATATATAAAGTGTACCACTGTGTCTTATGAGAGTGTTATAGGTTGGCTACTTGTTGCACCTAAATGTGACATAACATAACCATTACCGCAATGAAAGCTTTATGCGACTAACCTAGGCTCAAATGATAAAAAATATACTTCTTTGACACTTTATGAGTTATTTTTAAAACACAGTAATGCAGTACTAAATATTATTCTCTAATGTAATATCATATCCGTTTATTTGCGATTTACGTAATATCAATTATTTTTCATATTAAATACAGGGTGATCGAAAAAGAATGCGCGGATTTCAAAGCCCTATAACTTGAAAACTTGTACACATATCTAAATGTCGTAAGCTTTGAAATGCTAAGACAGGTCTAAAGTTTTGGTCTCACCTTCTGAACATGTCTGAAGTCACTGTTGCAATCCTTTCTCGTAGGTGCTGGAGATGACGGATCTTTTCACCGTACATGTATCTCCACAAAAAAATCCATCGGGGTCATATCTGCTGGGCTTCTGGGGGGCTAGGCATTGGGAAACTTCCCATTCGAGACTTCGCACACTGGGAGGCTACACAAATGAAACGTTCCTACGCCAGGTTTGTTTCATGAATGAGGCGACCTTTTATGTGAATCATCAAAGACAATGTGTGTGGTGTAAAGACCCGTCATATCCAGTACTTATGAGATAGGATCGCAATGGTAAAGGTATGATTGAGTGGGTTTGGCACGAGACCCAGAATATCGCCTTTTAAAATCCTACGAGCGGGGCTGCATGGTGGTCTAGTGGTTACGCCGCTGTGGCCAGCCAAGCGGGAGGCCGGGGTTCAAATCCCGTCCCCGTCGTCACCTCTGCTTGGCCGGGTCTTTTTCCGCTTTTCACCCGACATGCCGGAGCAGAATTCCACTCCTTCTCTGCTCGGGGCCAGGAGAAAAGGCCTGGTGTTAAAGAATGTCAAAAATGGCTATCGCCTCCCTTGGGAACTTTCCCTTCCCCCCTAAGAGGGCCTCGAGCTCTATCACGGGGTAACCAAAATAATAAAAATAAGAATTTTAAAAAATCTGCCGAGCGAAAAATGAAGATCTCATATCGAAACAACCTAGGGTGAGACCAATCTTTAGACCTTTCTTAGCATTTAAAAATTTAAATCATTAAGATATATCTATAAGTTTTTGAGTAATAAGGTTTCAAAATCCCCGCATTCTTTTTCGATCACCCTGTATATTACACCATTAGTGTTATGCAAATAATTATCATCTAATTTCGATCATGTTCGTTTAAAAATTCTATACAATACATGTTTCCATGCATTTATGAGCCAGCATAATGTATTAGCAAATGCAGAGTATGTGACATCATACCCACATCTTATTTGTTGGGCAGATCAGCAGCCCTGCCCATGGGAGTAACAATGCAGTCTGAGTATTGGAAACAATGTCGGACTACGACGGGTGGTAACCGAGGCCAAACGCTATAAAATAATGTTATTCCGTTGCAGTGAAACGTGGCATATGTGGGTGGTTGGGGGAGGGGGAGGGGGTGGGGGTGGGGGTGAAATCCTGTTTCCTAAAAGTTAGTCTTCCGCAGGCAGACTGGGGGATTACGAGATCCGCGTGTTGGTGGATTAGTTCAATATGTTCAAGTAGCTATTTCCAGGCCTCAACTCCGAAATGAATGTGCTTTGCATAATGATGAACTTTATGGCGCACCGAAAGAGAGGTTACAGGCCTCGGTTCCATTTTTTCTCTCCCCCCTCCCCCCTCCCCCACTTTTTCCTGCGCTAAGCCTAAGCAGAGTGAGGTTAATCCCAATCCTCCCAGACCTTCTATAACACGACCGCATTTTTGTCTTTTTTTTTGTGAAAAATTTTTTTGGAGCAAAAAAGTGTTTTTCGATGGAAACCATTTTGAGCTAACTCAGTAAACGCTCTCCGTATGAGTGCATCCAGAATAGTAATTCACTAAGGAGTGTTAATTGGTATCCAGGGAAGGAGGCGGTGGGGAGTTGGAAGTGGGGGATGGCGGGGGGAGGAGGACCTAAAAGGCAGGTAATTACGTGTGGATAAAAACCTCGCGCTGCAAATTATCTCGGATGGTGTTATCTCACTTTCAATAGGGTGGAGTACAGTACATCTTTAAGGCCTTCTAGCCCCCATTGAAATGCATTACACCATTGCTGCCAATAAATTACCTGACTTAAATTAAGCTTTAATGAGAACTAACGACCTAGACACAAAGGGGAAAAATGGGGAGTGAGGGAAACCGTCGAAAAAAGTCTCATGTAATCAGAGTCAGCCTTCTGTGCAAGTCTACTTCTGTGGGGAAGGATTATTCGGACATAATGGTGGTCATGACATACGAGGAATTTTCAGTTCGGCAATTTGAATAAATTTGATCTAACATGTACTTATAATAAATGTTATCCCATATCAATCATAATTAGGCTGTAATAATGTAATCGCTTCAAATTTTATAGCAGTAGTGACTGATCATTTTGTTATCTAGATACTTCATCATGGTGTATACAGGGTGATCCAAAATAGCGATTGCTGTTGCAATTTTTTGCACTAAGCTGCTTATTATGGAGTTACTTGTAATAGTCATCAAAAGTATCAGCTGCTAATATTAAGCCGAATTCGATCATATTTCCAAGCTCTAAACTGCAGTAAATTTCCTGATGCAAAATTCCCAATTGGAACGTGAATGGTATTAAATCTTTTTTGCAGGCTTTATAAAGGATGGGTACACACCATCTTTATAGGGTGTTCCAAATTCGTGGGTCTTTTTAAATCACTTTTTATAACTGATATCGTCCGATAGTGGTTATTTTTTTTTTAGACCGAAGCAGGTTGGTGTCGTGGATATGGTGTCCGACTGCTAATCGGGAGGTCCTGGGTTCAAATCCCGGGGTCTGCGACCCTGACCATGGTTTTCTGTGGTTTCCCACGGTCCTCCCAAGATAATTCTGGGGTCGTTTCCGTAAAAATAGGCCACAGCCGCTTCCTTCCGACGCTTCCGTCCCTATCCTATCCCCAAAAGCAAAGAGTTCCAGTCAAAACAAAATTGGGATGAACTCCTCCCCCCCTAAAGAGCCGCTGGCTGATAATGGGGTATGAATTATTATTATTATTATTATTATTATTATTATTATTATTATTATTATTATTATTATTATTATTGTTATTATAGCTATTATAGTTATTATAGTTATTTTTTGTAGCTTGTGCCCCTAAGCAGGTGCCCCATTCATTATATATCAACTGCTACATTCGACCCCCCCCCCCAGGGAGTCGAATATAGCAGTTGATAGAGAATGGGACACCTGGTTCCTGGTTAGGTGCACAAGCTACAAAAATAACTACTATCCAACGATATCAGTTATAAAAAACGACCCACGAATTTGGAACACCCTGTATTAGTAGCTAATATTTTGGATAACTACTAAAAGTAAACTAAGCAAGAGTAACTGTTTAATAATGAGCTTAGTGCGCAAAAATCCCAACCGAAATTGCGGAAAAAGGATGTTCTCTTAATAATTTCCAAAAAGGTGTTAAATTATTCCCATAGTTCTATCAAATTTTTTAAACATTTAAACATTTTTGTAAAAAATTACAAAAGCTATAGGTGTAGTAATCATTATGTTTATATTGTTACTGGGCGTAACACGGTTGTTTACATCAGCAGGTTTTTGTATATTATGCAACGTTCAAATGAGGTCATAAATTGCCTTGTGATCGGACGCCGGGATCAAATAAGGAGTGCTCTTTCTCAAGGACGAACTGATATGAGAAGACCCGTGTTTACATTTTCCGAATGTCACTTATAGGTTTGTGCAAATAAACATGCACGCAAATAAACAAACAGCCTCAGGACCCCTACCTTGTATTATTATATAAATATTATGAAGCGGGAAAATAACACGAGTCAGCAACTGAGAATTATTAGAGGTTTTAAATTATACTCGTATATTGAATAATTTGTCTGTTACTTTGTCGGTCAAAAACTTTGTCATACACAGTACCGGTACTGAGAAATTCACATATATGGCCGGTTTCACCAAGCCCGGTTTTAATTTAAAAAAAAAAGCAGTTCTCTCGGAAAATCCATATTCTATTTGCAGGGATTTTCCGAAAGAACCGGGGTTTTTATGAAAACCGGGCTTGGTGAAACCGGCCAATATAGCCGACACATTTTATGCTCTAGGTTTAGGGCTTCCTAAAATTTGCCACGTAAATTTTGAAATGAGCTTTGTGGTTGAATATAGTGTAAGGCCCTGCATATGTATAAAATAATTCATGTAAAACTTACCGAAGCAAACTGGTCTAGTGGTTATGAGTTGAGGGTGCCGTTCGAGAGATCCCGGGTTCGGATCCCGGTGCTGGTCTGTGTATGTATTTGAGGATAGCCACTGCCGCTTTCATTCATTAGCTATCGGTGTCGCATACGGAATTCTTTGCGTTGCTTAGGTCTTCGAATCATAATAGGCGGTTGTCAGGTACATTCCAGTGGTCTCCATCTTTTTCCCGGCTATGGGTACATTTTCCTCATTAAAATTTCGGTTCCGGCCAACTGTCAACAAGACCGTCGGGACAGAGTGTCATATGAATGCAAATCACGCCCGACATTTTCTACATTTCAACCAAATGACAAATGACTTCCTTCCTAATTACAAGCCCATCCGGAGCGTTGCTTGACCACTCCTGGCCAGGCATTTGATTGCAAGGCGACAGGTGCAGCAGTGGGCCATGTGCCGTTCCTCCACCTCTTGTAGTCTGTTGGGTTGAGGGGTAAGGCCACAGGGCGCCGCTGCAGTCGTCTTCTTCCCTGTCCGCCCCCCCTCCCCCGCCTCTTTTTCTGTCGGCCCGGCCTCAGTCGGAGTGAGCGCCCCGTGGCGTCGGCTGGTGCGATTTGGATCTCCCCATCGTCTGCTGCAGCCTGCCGCCTCTACCCGTCATCCGACTGCCCTTCTGCCCCCTGGCTGGACATAGTGTTTGACCTGTGCTTGTCCTTTCCCCTATGGTCGTGTGAGGCCAGAAAAAATGCGCCTGTGGATTATTACCCGGGACTTTCCGGTGGTGCTGCTGCTCACATGTCTTCTGCTACTCAAAGGTAGGTTTGTGCCCAGTTTTATCGGGTGTGACAATGTGCGGGATCAAATGGAACAATACTTTTCTTCAGTTGTTGGTAGGTTATATGCGTCCTAGTTGACGCTTTACCGGCATATTTGAAATAGTTGCTTTGAATAGAGGTGGGGGGAGGTCGGGCTTTCAACTCTTCAAATGTAGCTGCAATTTTCTTCCGGCCCATTTAACGGTTTAATTTTGGGTCAACGCGAATGGGTTAATTTGCTTCCAGTTGCCTTGGCCCGGCGCAACCCAACAGCCACAGCGGTTATTTTGATTAAAAATGGCTGATGGAGGGGGAGGCCCTGGCCCGCCATTTGCAATCGGAATAACGCGCGTTATCAAACTTGGTAAAAGCATTCAGCAAATGAGGCCTCTTGTTATGAGAGTGGCGTTTGCAACAGTAGGCAGTGCTAACGAGGCGTATGCAACGACCCTTTTAATTAACGGTATTTTTTTTTTTTTTTAAAGGATATAGATTCCGTCAAGATGGCTCACTTTTTTTTGGCCATAATGTTGCTTAGTTGAGACGTGCGAGCTGGTAATGGCCTGGACCTGTCCCGTGTGTGAAGGCTTGTTTTTGTGGCTGAGCCATCATCCATCCTGCCCATCCATCCAGGCCTGCACTTTTTGGCATCTCGTTATAGGAGACAGTGCGGGGCCCGGTGTTTCCCTTGTTTGTTGTCAACAGAGGGACGGCGCCAACCGAGCAAGCTTGCGAAGGTCAATGCATTATGCATTCAAGGGCCATTAGCCCGATTTTGGAGGGGGGTCGGCAGGGAAGGAGTCATCATCAAAGTGCAGTAGATGCTGGGCTCAATAATATTAACAATACTTCCAAAACATTTGAACCTGACGCGGTTTTGCTCAATTGCTGTCGGATCCAGGCTTGGTGACTTTGACCAAGTTTTAGTAGTGGAAATTCCTGGGTCTTTTGTTTTTTGTTTTTTTTTTAAAAATTTCGGAGCTTCAAGGGCGCAAATATGCAGTCTACAATTTCCGTACGAGTTGAAAGAGGAAGAAGGAAAAAAAGTGGGCAGCCAAGCATGAGACAGGGAATACAGAACACAATGCAGGAGGAGCTAGTACCGTAGTTAAAACTCACTGACAGATTCAGCACGTTAATTATCTGGGCTGTGAGTCATCGAACTTTTCCTTTTGCAATTAATAATGGAGGGGGCTGGATTGTCCGCTCTAGGTGTGGAAGCAGAAAACGGGTTCAGCTGCTCCAATTGCACAGCTCAGCCGTACAGGAATTTGTTCTCAATGTCATGCAGATTCGTGGTAATTACAGGGCCACCTCTCAAGTCGGTTGCGGCCATAGTTTATGAGGGGTGTCGGGGAATTTACCAGCTTTCAATCGCACCCTGCCTGTAGGTGTCATCCTAATATTTATGGACAGTCGACGCCCTGCATAAATTATCGCGCTATTTTTTATGGAAAATACTGTACTATTGTGATCACATTGGGGACATATTTTTTGCTGTAGTAAAGGATTTGGCTGGCAGGTAGATGTATTTCAAAGGCTGAGTCGCTTCATAGTCTTTCCCATGGGGCGTTTTGGGACACCTTGACTCCGCACAAAAAGTATGTCTAGCGAAGCTGGGTATATGACTGGCCCCCAGCAGATTCACAAGAGATGGAAAAGCGCAGGTAGATAAATCTTTCAAGTAGAGAGCAATATTCCTTTGACGACGATCATGCGTGACCGAAATGACATGTGGCCTTGTTCAAAAATCTTGTGTCTGAGCCAATAGTGGTTATGTTCATAGGTGGTCTGAATGAAATCTGGCGTCATCTTAGGGCGATTTAGACGTAAGACAGGTACAGTAGGGCTGATGAGGGCGATAATTTTTAAAAATTTCTTTGAAAAGCGGGGGCTTCACACGAGCGTGAATACTGGTTGTAGACCAAACAGGCCAGCAGCCGACCATGGCAAGTGTGGTTTCACAGTCATGCGCCCTGCTTCTACGAGTCATGTATTAGTAGGTATACACGTGTTTGCCCCTGCGTATACATGTGTAATTCCAGTAGTGTAGCACTGCAAGCAATACGTTGTCTCTCCCAGGCCGTCAAAGGACCTTGTCGCAGCAGCAACCCTATGTTGTTTGCTGGTATTTGCATCACGTAGTATGTAGCCTGCCGGTGCCTGAGTGAGCAGTGCCTTGGGGACACATATTTGGCAGTGGGGAAGCTTGTTATCACCTGTGGTGCGAATGGAAATGCGTAATGATGGGCGCACACTGCATGTACGCTACATTGAGGCTCCAAAATGGCGGTATGCCACAAACAGCTGTGAAAATCCCCCTGCATAAAGGGGAACATGGTTAGGGGACGCGTGTTTACACACACTTTGCAACTTACACGTTGTGTGTACCACAATGCAGCACTCGCAATATGCTGGGCCTCATTGTTTCGCACCATCTCCGCCTACGTGATCGCATGTAATATTAGAGGCGTTGTGAGACAGCAGGGGATGAAGAAGGGCATCATTTAGCAGCCGGATGATCATCTCGGTTGCTGTCATCCACCGGGATACCTGATGGTCCAATTTAACGGCCAAGGGCACGGATGACCCCGCCTCATTTCCGCTCCCAATGGGCCGCGCCCGAGTATAGTTGAGATCAGCTTACTTGAGTAGAGTTCCAGTAGGTAGGTGTCTTTCTAACGACACGTTTCCTTGCTTTCTTTGGACAGTTCAATATGCAGACAGTGACTCCACCTCCCTAATGAGGACTGTTGCACAAGCAGCAGGCCTCATTGTCACAAAGGAATAATGATGAGACTTACTCGAGTGGAAATTGATGTAGTGCTGCCTCCTGCATGCATTTGTCTTGGCAAAGGTTTTGAGATATGAGATACATATAGCGTTTGTAGGAAGCCATCTAGAAACCCTTGTCTCGCCGAATGGGCAAAATATTGGGGGTGGCTCTTGCGCGATGGGATATCCCCGGTCTGTACAGTGCACTACATTTCAACTGTCGCTTTTTTTTGTACCTACGAAGGGAAGGAAACGGGTCTATTGTTATACTGGAGGAACAAGGACTTGACAAATTTAGCCTGTTAATTGGCGCTAACTATTGCCGGCCAGTTTGTTCAACCATGTCGCTTTCAGTTTGACCCAACATTTGACATGCTTTGTAACAATTCAGGAGGCCAATCTAAACTGGATGACATTTCATATGTGTAATTGTGCAGTGGACACGTTACATGAAAGCTGTTTTGACAAATACGCAACATCCGCTCTGACAGGCAGGGTATACGCAACAGAAACGGGGGCATCGTGTCATAGTGTAAAAGCCTTAGAGTGAAAAATGAGAAGCCAATCTGCTTGCACGATTCTCTCCGAATCAATGAACGTTGATGCGATGGTAATGACGTGGCATCATGTAGGGTGTAATTGGCGCTGTCAGCTGGCCCTCTGAAGGCGTGTTTATCGCCTACACTGTCATGTCGCATTATACATACTGCTGCCCTTCCTCGTCTTCCTCGCCCACCCAATAATAAGAAATAGAGCGCAGATTTCCCCCGAGGATTCAGATGATCAGACTACCTTCTGGTAAGAAAAATAATGAAAAGCCAAGACGAAGATTGGGTCTCGGTTGTCACCACTTGGGGCATCAGCTATTTGCCTACTTGTCAAAAAAGAAGGTGTTCCGTTGCACCAGAATAGCCAGGGGTAATCAATACGTATCAGGAAAAGGGGATTGCATCGCTGATGGACAGAGGGGATCAAGTAGGCGAAATCCAGTTGGAAATGTCGCCCTCTGATTCACGGGAGCTTGTTTTGAAATACCGCGTCAGCTAAGTGATTGGATCAGAAGTTTGGTCCAATATTGTGTAATATGATCAGTCGATTGAATCTTCGCCTCCGGGTGAGGTGTCCCGTGGGAAATTGTTTTGACATGGCAGGGCGGTGCTCCCCCTTTTCCTTTCCCTCCAATCCTGGGCCGTCATTTTTAATGCATAGATCGCACTAGGAATGACCCAGCCAAAAAAAAAAAGCTTAAGCAAATAGATGGAAATAGGTACATTTTTATTTCACTACTGGTTTATTGTACATTCCAACCGTGGCTTCAGGCACGTTCTGGCCACTTTTGTAAACGTTCAGCCGCATAATAGAAGGCACGGATATATTTTTTTGTTGCAAAGAAGTGAACCCTTGAAATGGTCGAATTGTACCTCGGTGACACCCCAAGCCAGTGGTTTGGGGATTGTAGTTGAACCTGGAAAATCGCCTACTCTGCGCACGAGGGGAAAACGGGGGAGGATCCATCGGTTTAGCTTAGCCGTAAGTAGTGTACCCTTGACACCTCTTGAGCTGTAATGAAAGCGGAATGAGTTTGTGGCGGCAAGCAGTGATGGAGGAAGCGGCTTCCTTCTTTTTTTCCACAAGAAGTGGGCCGAACATTGCTTTGCGAATGGGCCAAATCTGGTAATAACGCCCGGGAGTGGCAAGCCCACAAAAAGTGGAGGAAAAGGGAAAGGAAGAAAAAAAAAAAATTGGAGAGCAAGTAGAGGCCAGCAGGTGGCTTTCCATCGGGACCATTTCCGGACAGGATTATTATGACCACATGTCTTCGATCCATAGTCATGTCACATCGGCACGCAGCCAGCCTCTATCAAAATGACCTCAGGTTGCTCCCCATAAAAATTTTTAGGCCACATGTTCCTCAGGCGGCAACAATTTTTAAAAATAAAATTTCCGGGTGTGTATGCGCAGATCACAATGGACCCATTTTTAATGTGTTAATGCTGATATGGATCTATTGCAGGAATTTTCATGATGGCTGCACCACTTGAACTATGGAGGATTATAGTGTTTGCAGGATGTTTGGGTGACACGCTGGGGCGAATCGATGTTTTTGTGCTGATATAATTTAGAATGTGATTGTTTGAATTTCAATATTTGCATACACAATCGAGCGTTATCAACGCATGCGAGGTGCGAAAATTTTAGCCATATGCACAATGGTGGACCATAGTTAAATAGCGTATCCTGGAGCGGGGTTATAGAACCCATAACAGTAACCTATCTCAAAATATACTTTTGTCAGGGATATATTGCATCAATTAATCCGAGTTTGGTGAAGAATATATCGCTGTTCTGCTTAACAGGGCATCTAAATACTAGGATATGTATTATTAAATTAATTTTGATTAACGTCTTCATCCACCTACCAATTATTGTTACTTCAGCACCCTCGCATGAAATTCTGCATTTTCTGCGCTACTTTTAGTGCAGTAAATTACCTTCGCGTGGTATATTACCACATATAGTGTGCAGCGCAATTAAAGTCTACCGGACCTCTCTCTAAAATGGAACAGTACTCTTTATGTTTCTGCGGTGTCGCATAATAATTTGCCTAGACTTTTCAAAGGCCATATTAGCTATTCTACAATAAAAGTGTTGCCTGCAGTTCAGGATAAACCTGATTGTACGCTGCACCAGATGCAAACTAAATTAGAGCCTGAATATGGCAGGGATGGTTGTTTTGTAAATCTTCTCATGCGAAACAACACACACGTTTCCAATAGGTAAGTGCCGCTGTGCAACACAAATAAAATCATAATGACAAAAATAACCGCAAATTAGTCCAGAACCACCGATTGAACCGACACGTGTTGATCACCTCTCCAGGGTATGTCACATGATCCACTCAGGTGAAGTCTTTTTGGCACTGGAACAATCCTTATGCCGTGAGCCCGGTTGATTTGTACCAAGAAGTGTGGTTGCCACTAGAGGTGTCACAGTTGGCTTTTCCCCCATCGAAGGTTGCTAGGGGGAGTGAGAAGGAACTGGGGTTGGCAAATGGCGTGACAAGCCGTGCGCCACAACTTGTCCACAGCAACTGACAACTTGGCGTGTGCATTTGAATCATAACCCTGCATTTGCTCTTTGCTGATGAGCCCCGGAGCACTTTTACCAGAGACTAGCGAAGTAGGGAAGGGAGAGGGAAGGGAGGGAAAACCGGGGAGAGATCCATCGTTGGATCCGGCCGCACTTGGTCCACTTCCCACTCGCTCTAATTGGCTCATTTATTTCCCCGGCAAGATTTTTGCTTCCGTCAACTCTAGTTGGGCTGGCAGATTAAAAACAACACTTTTCTGGATTTACAGCGCGACTGTTGAAAAACTCTGAGACACTCGGTTTATATCATTTGGTGCGACAAAATAATCATAACAATAAATCTGGCCGGCACCATTGCAATTCCCATATGACCCAGCCTGTACCTTGTGCGTAGAATAACTAAGAGTATGGATCAAGACGCGTTGCCGCAGTGCATGGTTGCAGGCATATACACACGAGGGACTACCCCATATCGAAATGGGTTGTGTCGCAGGATATAATGTCAAAGTGCATGCATTTGGCGCTCATTATCATAGCTCCCTTTTTCCGGATATCACACAAACACAGCACAACTCGTGTGCCCGGGTTCCGCTCGGGGCTTTAATCCGTCACGTTAATTTGGCTCCTTCAGAATGCTAACGAGATCCCGAGGAGAGATTTTGGCGTTGTGTAAAACGATCTGGTCCTCCCCCGGTACCCTACCTCTCTCTTTTTTTTTTGAACTGTATCCCTCCGCTTGGCTTGGCCCCGAGGCTTGTTCATTAGTTACACGCATCAATTTGTCAACCTTTAGTTGCACTGTCGGGCTTGACTCTCTCGGGGGACTGTGGGTGGGGTGGGAGGACTCGCATGCGTGCGTCTTGTGCAACTTGACAAACGTTTCTTAGAATTTTCTGATTTTGATGCCCAGCATGTGTGACTTTGACACGCTCATATCCTGCACCCTAGGCAACCACCCAACCACTCGGAATCTCCCTAGGGTGGTTCCGGTAACTCGGGCAAAATTCACAGGGTGGGTAGAGGACCCATAGGCAAGTATTTTGAGATTCGGTACACATGTCCGGACATGGTCCCCGTACGGGGGTGCGGCCGTTTCCACTTTTGGTCTGTTGCGAACCTTGCGTTCATCAGGTGTATCGCGTGTGGAGGAGACGGTGAAAACCAGCCCCCGGACAGTTATACTACATTCTGATATCACACTGCCGGGGCGTTTTGCAGAAGGTGCTCACTTGAGAGCGCCATGAGACATTTCACTCTCCGGATAAGTGTCGACCCTACCGGACGAGGCTGAACTTTATAGGTACAAAAGGGAAGCGCTACATGCGGGCCCAAAATGGCCGCCGGCGCCCATGTTGGGTCCCCCAATGTAGCGCTTCCCTTTTGTACCTATAAAGTTCAGCCTAGACCGGTAGGGTCGCCACTTATCCGGAGAGTGGCGCTCTCAAGTGAGCACCTTCTGCAAAACGCCCCGGCAGGGGGTAGGTGGGAGTGTCCAGACCTGTCTTTCTATGACCATGGTAAAAACAATTGCGAGTGTTAAGTGCAAAACCTGATGAACGCAACCTTCGAGTACGATGGGTTGCCTACCCACCAGGCGCAACATACTAAAGGTGGAAACGGCCGTACGCGGTACGGGGGCATTTCCGGACATGGGTACCGCAGCTCAAAATACTTGCCTATGGGGCCTCTACCGACCTAGTTGTGATTTTGGCCAGAGTTAGCGGATCCACCCTGTATAAAGAGATGTACCGATTTGCATAGGCCAAATTGTATATGGCCAAAAATTGGGCAAACAAGTAGAGCATAGTGTAGGCTTAATAGACTAATGTGATGTACCGCGGCCCTGTATCCTTCATAGAGGCCGGTCAAGTAATGGAGCATGCGTGATTGGGGCTTGACACATGAGTAGGCGGGAGAAGGATTAATTTGGCATGACCAGCAGGGCGGCGGAGAATGTGATGTGATGCGATGGGATAGGAAATCGAAATGTGTCCACCCCCCTAGTCCTCCCGCCATCTTTTTTTTTCTTTTTGCAACACAATCCAACGCCGATCAACAGATGGCCTCCGGTTCAAACGGTCCAAGAGCGGTCATGATTTATCGCCAACAATCCAATTCATCGATCTGGACCACAAGCAACTTCTTTTGCGAGTTCACCTCGATGCTGCTTTTTCAATTTGGAACCAGGACCCTCCCCTCCAGCTTTTTCCTTCTTTCCTTTTTTTTCTCTTCAAGATTTGCTCCATCAAGTCTCAGTGGCCATCTGACGGATGGGCCACAAGTGCCAGGTTTTTGAGATGGCGGCCTCGCACTTTTGGGTCTCACGCAAAATGTCAATTGGCGAATTGGACCGAGTTGACAGTGTTGAAGCTAAGGGTGTGGTGGTAAAGAAAGAATAGATGTCTTTTCCAGGGCTGGTGTTTAGGGCCACGGTTGGCTGACGTGAGGAATGAAAGTAGCGTCCAAAGTTACTTCCGAGTCGAATCTTTCTTTCCGCGCTCTACCCTCGTTTCCTACCCCCCACAGCTTCCGTCTTCTGGAGCTGCCAGTCATCATTTGCATTCTCAAATCCCCAAAGTGCTTCTTGCCACGGGGCAAACTAGAACTGCCCACAAATGCAATTATCCCTCATGTTTAATGCCATTATGGAAGTATAGGCACTAGTAATAACTCTTCAATATTTCTACAAGATGGCGCTCTCTGTACCAGCCATCCCCCTGAACTGATTACAAACGGCCTAGCCTCTCCCTCAGGCGTCAAAATTGGCCAAATCCGACTCTTTGGAGTGACTTGTATGGCGGATATGACGCAAGCGCTGGAGCGATGCAGATGGAGGGCCGGCTGTCACTTGGCACGCCCAACTAATGAATTTAGCTGAGATCTGCTTAGCCGGGGATTATTCTGGCTGATTCCCTACTGCAGCACCAGCCCCACTGAACTAAGTCGCAGGGAACAAATTCCATTTTCCCTCATCTCCGAATGAGCCCTGGAGTCAGTTGTGCACCGTGGATGGATGTGACTTTACACTGATTCTACCCCCGCCTCTCCCCACCTAAAAAAAAAAGGAGGCGGAAAAGAGGGGGGAGCGTCCTCTGTTGTTTACCAAACAAGTCAGCTAGGTTGTGTTGTTTAGCGAGCGGTAATTCGGAGCGCCCTTATCGAGAGTTGCCCTAATCGAGGCAATTTTGCGAGCGAAAGCGAGTGTTGTGTGTTGTCCTTTGATGGCAAGTGCAGGCGAGCGAGCATTGGAATAGAGCTGAAAAATGCGGGCAGGGCAGTAGTAGCACCATGGTATAATATGTGTGTGCACGGTGGGGTATGTGCAGCCTGCACCAGTGTCGCTTGATTGAAAGCTGGGCGGAAGCTGGCCATATCTGACGCAATTTGATTGTCCGGCCATTTTTTTTCGTCAAGAGATGGCGTGGGTGTGGCCGATGGTTGCCGGACAACTGGCTGCCGGTCATTTGGCTGCCGTGCCATTTGATAAGCAACTAAAAGGCAGCATCCATGGTCTTAGAATACTAAGGTCTGGACCAGCCTACGGACACTACCCCTATCTTCTGGGCTTATCACCTGCCGAGGGATTACGCACCGGGTGCTCACTTCAGACCGCCACGAGACATTTCCCAGAGCTATCATGTGGCGACCCTACCGGACTAAGGCTGAACTTTACAGGTACGAAAGGGGAGGGCTACATTGGGTGGCCCAACATGGCCGGCGGCGGCCATGTTGGGCCAGCATGTAGCCACCCTTTCGTACCTGTAAAGTTCAGCCTTAGTCCGGTAGGGTCGCCACATAATAGAGCGGTGAAAGATCTCATGGCGCTCTCAGGTGAGCATCTCATGCAAAACGCCCCGGCAGCTGATAAGATAAGATTGTAGGGGAAGTGTCCGGGGGCTGGCAGCATCCAAATGACCGGCAGCCAAAAGTCGTAGATTCAGTCAGTCGTGAAGCGGCCTCGCAGGAGGCTAGTAGGCAAAGATAGCCTAAGCAGGACAGATCTCACAATTTTTTTAAAAAAAATGAGCTGGGACGGTGCAGAGCAGTCTTGAGTAACTAACCTCCGTGACAAACTGGGTTACTCTTTCCGGCATGGCGGCGAATGACATTAGCCGTGGGAGGAATTTCTTCATCGGTGCACTAGTACTTTGAATATGGAAGACATGCTTCTTGACTTTGCAAACTCCCTGAATAGATTAGTAGGAAGATGCAACGTGGTGCAAGGGGTGCAGTAGGGAAAATAGTGCAGTAGTTTGGGGGCCGCCAGCCAGCCTGGTAATGAAAATTATTAAAGCATGGGGTGGGGTGAGGAGGAGGGGTTAGGAAGGAAAGGAGTGATGGGCCGAGAGAGGGTTATTGCGTTCATTTTGGAGAGGGGCCAGTTGCTTTTTGGCGTGCCAAAGGTGGAGCTTCACTAACCCCTGGCTTCAGAGCGATTCCGCATTTGAGCACTCAGATGGGAAATGGGATTAGGAGCCTGGAGATTGGATTCGGAAATTATAGCCACTAGATTTCGTCATTTCAAATCGCCCTCAAGTCAAGGTGAATTGCACTCATGCTGAGGGCTAATAGACTTCTGGCGATTATATGGCGGTCATTTTCTCTCTCGTGTGTGTGGGGCCAGTTTTTGACACACACGGTGCTTGCACCTGCCTTGGAGAAAAACGACGTACCGTTTGGGCGGGCAAACCAAATAATGCCGGCCGTATCTTGTTGATGATCGGGCGTTTCGTGCATGTTGTTTATTATTGACATCCTCGGTGATTGGTTGGTGCGCTTTGTGAGCTTTCAATGCCTCATTCAAAAGGTAATGGGCTGGGAGGATTAGTAATTAATAGCATTTATCGTGTTCACAGGGGTGATAAAATAAGCCAATCAAAGTAGTTGCGAGCACAAATATTTGGTTAGGTGACTGGTGTTGATGGTCAAATTTGATGTCGTGGGTGCAGCTCTGCCGCATATTATTTGCCTTGCCCGCCAAGTGGGTAGGAGTGGGTGCTTCCAAATGGTAGAAATCTGCTGCAGGCAATTCGGCTGAGACAATAAGCTACCGTACATATAGTGGGCGGGAATGCTGACAGCTGGACTCTGTCTTGCCAGCGGTCTGCCTTGATTTATACCGGATGGACGGGAGCAAATATAGTCTGGATATACCCAACCAAATGTCCAGAAACGGCTAAGTTTAACCTGGTTGTATGGACAGCCTGTTCATTTTTTGAGGGGAGGACCAGAATGGTGCCAATATCGGAAATTGCGGATCCACAGCTTATGGTGTCATCAGTGCGTGAGGTGGCGCCCCCTTTTTGGCGTAATTCATTCAGCAACCCCCCCACAGCAACCACGCCCTCCCTGCACACAGTATCACAAACAACCTTTAATTGGTCTCCATCCTTTTTGGCAGCCGTGTTAATTAATGGACGTCATATGCTGGCGACATCTGATGCTAGTAAGATAGCAGTCATCGTTATTTTACCCCTGATTTGCCTAATGCAAATGTTGATCGGTCGCATCAATCAGACTTGACTGATGTGCAGCTGCACTACAAAGTGAATCATGCACCAAGGGTAATGATATTAATTTGACACCATGTTTTTTTCGTAACATTAATTGCAACGGTGGGGGTTGAACCTTGGAATATAAACGTTACATGTCGGCTTATCGAGTGGGTTGGGTCCACTCGAGACTTAAGCACCACGTAATGTGTGTGAAAAAACTGCCAAGAGATGGCGTGGACGGAGGGTGTGGCGAGCCTGGGGGAGGCTAGGAGATGTATCAGTCGGGAGATGGTCTAAGACAAGGCTAGTCTGATGAATACGCGCAAAGGGGCGAAGCCCCATAGCCGAGCGCAGCGAATCTGATGAATATGTTGGTATACCTGTATTATTTGAGCGACTCTGTGGTCAGGTCAGATCTCACAGAAAAACAATCCGGGACCCGCTAGTTTCACTTGATCGGCATAACATGCCCTGGTGCATTAAATCACGATTGCGCCGAACCAATCGAGCGAGTCATGGCTGATTTGAAACGCTGCGTAAATATACACAACCCTTCGGTGTCCTACAATCGGAATACAATTGACGAGTGTTACCGCGCGTATGTACATGCCAATCAACACGCATATATTCCTGAAAATGCCCCCCGGAATATTCGCCAACCTGATCGATCTGCAGGGCCGAATATAACCAATCGTCATCAAGGCGCATCCTATAGGCTATACACACCCGGGCCTAGAGTAAATTGTCCAGTAACACTAGGAGCGCCGTAAAAAACCAGGTTTATTGCCAGCAGTACCAGACTGCAACTGAGATTGTGAGCAAGGCCTGCATGCGTCGAGTACATAGTAAAAGGTGAATCTTGAGATCAGTCGGCAGTGGTGTGAGAAATGAGCTTTTTCCTAGGGGGCAATGGGTAAAAGAAATGATGGCAGCTGTGTAGCCTCTACCTGGTATTGTCTTCTCTAGGTGGAGGAAGCTCCTAAGACTTGTGAGGATAAGCCAACAGCAGTATAGGGCTGCCAGGAATCAGCTTGAGCAGATAATTTCATTTGCTCGTCCAGGGGCTTTACGAGGCCTCGTCGGATCCATGCCGGCTATTCGCCTACCCATTTCCGTCCCAGTACATAATATGTGGATTATACAACTAGAGTCCGGTGAATGGAGGTTTCTTTTATTGGTTGACTCACCCACCCAATGTCGAAGTATGCAAAGTGGCAAAATTGGGATGGGTTAATCAGACAATTCCCCTTAGAGCAAGAGTCGATTTATTGATCCAGCTACAGTATTTCCCACGAATAAGTCATTTCGGGGCTAATTGGTTATTTATGTGGTTATCTGCAAGGATGGGGGTTTGTGTGGAGGGATCAACAATTCATGGCTTCACTTATGATGTGATGAGGGCAAAGAGCGGTCTCCCCCCCCCTCCCACCCCACAACAAGGCAGCCTACTTGTCGAGCATTATCTGGGCGCGGCTATCAGTGTAATTTTCGTAAACGACATTGGACACTTGGGTCTGGTTCCATGGTCGGACCCCGTGTGTGAAATACTGCCCTATACAGGTTGGCACGGCCGCGATGAATGTCCCGACCGCGTCGTTGTGTACCAAATTATGTCCCCGTGTCCAGTCCCAATCGTGTCAAACGCTGTGTGACGTCCTGCTAGCAAATACAACCTTCATTCAACATGACTGCCCCCCAAAAAAAACTGCGCATCAAAGGACAAGCATAGTGAGGGAATTTTTTTATTTTGCATAGACAGCAGAGCTAGCAACAGTGTTGTTTTTTGCAAATTATAGCTGCTATTGGCAATATCATATCCGGGCTTGGCCACATTGTTGCCATATTTAATATCGGGTTGACGTTGGAATGATGAATTTTGGGAGGGTCGTAAGATGAGGATGTGTGGCGGAGGCCGCAATTCACATCAAAGTGAGGAGGCTTTATTTTTAAAACTTTCCAGACGTTATTTTTTTCAGCCGTTTTTTATGGCTCCCAGGGCCGAAACTGGAATACTGCCGGATAGCTTATTTCATCGGCTACCCAGCAGTAATGCCAAAGTTGATAAGCGACCAAAACTCTAAGCTGTAGAAAGTGTGTCGGACAGGTCGACTTGCTCAAAGAAGAATTATCGGAGGCCTGAATGATACCATCTATTTTTAATACACACGTGACTGGCAAGAGGTAGAAAGGAATTCTGGATGCTTATGAGCTCCGTTTCTTGTTACGCATTTGTTATTCTGCAGAAGTTGGGAGTCTGGCTACTAGATGGCGTGAATCCGGTGCGGACTTGGAAGGAGGCGTGCAGCTTTGTAATATGTGCTGTGGTAGCCTAACTCGAGGCTAAGCTGAATAAACATGTTGTGGTAAAATCCAATGTAATCGCAAAAAAAATGGGTGCCATATCCTACAGAGTAAGTGCTGGATTATTCTAGTACAGTTGAAGTGAGTGAGTAAACCCGCGCAGCTTTTATGATACAGAGGACAGTATAGAGTGTTCGCAGTGAACATTCCAGGTCTAATGCATATCAGGAAGACTGGTAGTGTCCGTATTCCGGCATAACTATAGTCGTAAAAGGTGGCAGGGGCAGGCGCAAGTCCGTTTGCTTCAGCTGCATTGTAGCAGCGAGTTGAGAGTAGGCTTTATAACTTGAATGCATTGTAGGCGAGCGTAGTTAGCTCGGCGTGGCCTAAACGCGCAGCTTTAGGAAATCCCTCTAACTGAAAGGCTTCTTTTCTCGCTAGACTCAGAAACGGAGGGAAGTTGTAATAAAGCCAGAAACGGGTTTTTGGGCGGCGATGAAGGGGGATTTAGCTTTTAAGCCAATCCTCCCTATAAATGTCGGATTGGGACAAACAGCGTGGTGTAAATCTTTGGCTAAGTTCTGTAGCTTTCGGTAAGCAAATGGTGTCGGAATGTGTGAAGAAGCCAAACTGCATTTAATCGCCGATTTAATTTCATCCCCGCACCTGAGAAACTATCTCATGATTGTTGTTCAACCCCCTCCCTTCCTTTGCCGCCCCTCGAATTTCGCAAGGAGCTTTACAGGCTTTATCCTTGGTCTCACTCTAGTACGTGAGTAGCAGGCTGATCACTTCCGACTAAAGGTAGTCTACCCCAGTGCCTATAACTGGGTCCTTGGCGCGCGTTCCTGCAATGGTCGCGAGGTGAAATAATTAAATTCTTATCTCTCGCACCAGATTCCGTTTGTCCTTTCCGAAGTGTCGCCAAAGACCGCTGCGTGGCAACAGTGCACTAAATCTGAGTTGACGACTCTTGCTGCTAGCACTAGCTACAAAACGTGGATTTGAAGATGCCTAATGCCTGATAACGACCACACGCTTTTTACCTATTAGGCCTGATGTAGCACTTGGCATTTTTAGTACTCATACTCCTGTTTAACCCAAATGGTGTGGCCAAACGGGCAATATTAATCCAAGCGAAACGAATATGCTATTTTACGCATACGCATGCGTGGGCGCGTGCGCACAGCTGATCGTGACCATTGTAGGGAATTGACCGGAATTGACCTAAAAATTATAAACACAAATGTAAAATTCGTGTAATATATTAATATGATTTTTTTGTTATCCCCGCGCTAGAGCCCTAGGCCTCTTAGGGGAGTGGAATACCACCATTTGTGCAGGGGACAGGATAGGGATAATGAGGGGGGGGGGTGCAAGTTAAATGTCATCAAGTTAGAGGTCGTGTGCAGTCCCCCAGGGGGTCAGGTTACAAGACAACCCCCTAGGTGCGGGTCAGAAACTCGACACCGCACCTCCTCCTGGGCAGGGAAGGGAAGGAAGCGGCTGTGGCCTATTTTATGGTACGATCCCGGAATTTTTCCTGGGGCGACCTTGGAAAACCACAGAAAACCAAGGTCAGGATCGCCGGCCTCCGGGACTCCAACCCAGGACCTCCCGATTAGCAGTCGGACACCATATCCACTCCACGACTACTGCTTCGGTATATTAATATGGATTAAATTAATAGAAAGATGGCGTAACTTCCTTATAGGGAGTACTGACGGTTGTACGAAACTTTTGACGTACAGTAGGTAGTTGCGAGAGTTCCATGAGGGTATAAATACTAAAATGTGCGTAAATGTCAGCTAAATTTACGTGTCAGATATTTCCACCAATTTCAAATGATACTTGGACCAATAGTGTGGAATGGACGTATGGGAAGCACCAGCTTGTTCCCAAAGGAACCGGATTTTCTCCCCTCTCAGAAGAAAAGGGCGTAAGTTATAGCGTAGGGAAAGTGTAAGCTGCTTCTCTGGCCTAGCCAATTGGTACGCAGGAACACGCACTGGGGCTCAGATATGGAGCTAGAATTTTTAGAGCGACAGATATTGGCAAAGAACGCACGCTCGTTTCCCCCCCTCTCAACCAACGTGACCCCAGCGCACTTGGATATATTTCGTTAATGTCAAATGAGGCCGTAATGCATACCAAGGGTAGCAAGTGGCGGATGGCGCAAGTCGCCGACTGGGCTGACATTCTCACCGTCAAGTTATGAATGTTGATTTGTAGGCTGCATGGAAGTGCTGGCAGCCCGGCTACTTCTCGACTTGGAAGCGCCACGGCTCCTAGATTAGAATATAATATGGAAACATGGGGACAAAAGAGGAGGGCAGGCAGGCTGGATTCTGCCAGAACCAGGTGTATATGCAGCATCTAGTTAACGGGTGTCGCCAAAGTCATCCACCACTAATCGATGCCACGTCTAGAATACAGGGAGAGTGCTTTATATTATTGAACTCCATGAAATATTTATTAGAGAACGTTGTTACTGGTAAAGGCCCATAGCTGTTAAAGAGAGTGGCAGGCTATACAGTAGCATGTACGTTTAAAGCGCCTGAAAAATTCCCCCTTGTAAGTGGTGGAAATTAATGGATAAGTACAAGTATCGCCGCCTGGCGGTGATTTTACTTTGCATGAAGATCCATTAATTTCCACCACTGTACTACTTACAATGCAATGTGGGGAGTACAGTAGCACAGGTATAGAATGACGTGTCTCATACTTGGATGTATGAGTCGAAGCGAAACCAAGAGGGATGTGCAGTGGACCTTACGGCTAATATAATTGGCGTCGTCATGTGAGGCCTAATGTGTCGCAAGTTTTATTCCGGTCATCCGCGGTGGGATATGATCCCCATATTCGATTGCGGTTGGAGACCTATGCCGCAGAATTAATGTAACGGTGCCTACAAAATTTTTGAGTGTGTCTTGCGGTACAGGATTCCAACCCAACCTGGTTCTACTCGTTTGCTTCCTCCTGGGTTTCATTACAGTAGAGATGTAAATGATGGATCATTAAGTTGGCAAGATGTAGGCGAGAGAAGGAAAAAGAGGTCCATGTAAAGGAATAAGCCGTGAAATGATTGTGCAATCATGATTCGCTTTTATCTAGTGCTTTTTACTAGTAAGTGAATAGTGTTTGGAGAACGCCCTTTAGAATTTCATGGCAGAATTTATTTTTCATTTTCCCTTCCTAGACTGGAAGGCCCTGCTATGTCCCAGAGGGAGGGACCTGATTATTTGTCTTTGGAGTTTTTACGTGGCAGCGCAGTAATGAGGACAAGTTTCTGGGTAACGATGCAGTCTCACAAAAGGCATTCATTTCCAGATCCGTTTCTTTAAAAAACCCCTCCTCCTGTGTGTTGTCGCATTATTTGGAGTGCTGCATGCATTGGCGGACAACGTGTCAGATTATATATGTGGATTCGGAAAGGTCGCAGTACTTATTGGACGACAGCTTTAGGAGTCCGGTAGAGCGAGTCGGTTCTGCCTCATGCTTCTTCGCTGCATGTGACTCTGCGGGCTTTGGTTTTCTACTGCCCTCGCCTTCCGCTTCTTCACTTGTAATAGCCCACTATGCTAAAGATGGTTTTATCATATCGTGACAGTGGAGTAACATCTAGCATAAACTTTTCTACAACATTTTAGAAGAATCTAATAGTGTCCACTAAAAAATACAATGTAAATTTAGACGATTAATCTGATTATTAAAAATGGATGCGGTAGTTAGAAGCGGGGAATTTAAATTCAGGGAGAACAGTATGGCACTTTAACAGGATTACGTCGTTTTAAAAACCTGTAGGGGATTACACGTTGGTTAAACACGAAGCTAACCTCCCTACATCCCACTCCAGCACCTTCCTACTAATAATCCGCACCGGTAGCGCTTAGCTTTTGCGTGCAAAAAAGTGCATATCCCGTATGCAACACCATGACCCGAGCATGCGTCGTCTTCCTAACTCTTGTGCACTGGAAATTGCGAGACACAGACAGTTCTTTGTCACAAGTTGCTTCAAAATGAGTCGTCTGGCTTGAGGAAACCGGTTATTCCGGCCTTACCATAAAATAACTGTAACTTGTGTAGAACTCTGGCCATATCAGAGTGAAAACTGCTTCAAAACCCACATACGTTAGGGACGAGTAAATGTTGCGGTGTCATAGATACGGTACCATTTGTGGCATTTCCAGACAGGACCACATGGAAGCAGGCCTGTCTAGGCCTGGCTCGTCCCCCCACACATATTGCAATATTAATAAGTTATTGGATTACCGAAGTCACGCACATAACGTCCCAAGTGATATTGGCTGGTATAGAATTGCTGTATAAGTTGGAGTAAGACACATCTGTAGCTATATAGCGCATAATCTAGGAAATGCCCCAGTTGTTTGTCTACAGCACATACACCGGTATAGAATCGAGAAGTTGTTTGGGCCCAGCACTAAAACCGATCTGATGGTTGAGTGGAATGACAGTCATAGCTGGATGGTTGTGCTGTAGCGCAAGTTTGTAGCCTATTCTCTTCCGGCTGAATGGGGGGGCTTAGAACGTATTGGAGGGCGGGCAAGTGCGACACAGGTGTGGCGCAGCTACCGTCGCTTCTAATTATTGGAGTGGAGGCTACCAATAGCTGTAAAGCTCACGAATGTACATTCGCTACCGCTGAAAGGGAAACCTAATTCTCTCCTTGGCGTGATAGTACTTGGCGGGTTAATAGCTGTCAGGGGAGCCCTGCCGCTGCTTCTTGGCTTGTTAAGTCTCTGATACAGATACGGGTACCTATACCCCAAGTATTGAAGAAAATTATAAGGAAATGGTGCGGTCAGGTGAAATGATTACACGAAATTTGCTGAGATATATACTTGGTATAATGGCGGATAGAGTGGCGGGAATAATGGGTGTAGCCCACCCACCTTAGCCCGGGAGTAAAAGATGGGCGGTGTGTAATTAGGGAAAAAGGAAGGAAGTAATCAGACGGGTCTTCTATAGCCCCCTGCTTTTCAGTTCAGCGAAACACTTAGGTGTCCGGCAGACAATGCATTTCGTGGTCAAGAATAAGCGCGGGGTTTCCTCCCATCGCATTGTTTCTAACGAAATAGATGCCAATTGCCCTTAAATGCGACTGCAAACCTTGTTATTACAATTTCTGGATTTCAAATGGGAATTTATTTGCATACGCATTGTGTATGCTTATCTTTTTTTTCTGCGCGTTTTCAGCGTAATTCTGGATGGCTGTAGACTGTAGTAGAAAGGATTCTTTTGTGCTATGCTCCGCTGTAAGAATTATTCAGTGCCTTTTCGCGCACCTTAACAAAAATCAATAGTTTCTCCAAAACCGATCCCGATGCCAAGGGAAGTACTTGACTTGAAGTGCTCTTTGGGCGTGATATTGTCTTTGGTGCATGAGTCGTATTGAATTTCCAGCCACTTGTTTGGCCTCTGAGAAGGAAGATGGCCATTTCAGGTAATTGCAACTAAGGGATATCTATGGCAAGCGGAAATTGCCAAGAAAGGATCATTATCTACGAGGATGAAGCATTTCATCCGCAATTACCATTTGAATTAACCCTGGTTTTCGAAAAGTCGCCAGGACACTGCAGACCTCATTTTACATTGTTACTCCTAGTAATTTGTAAGCCCATTTTATTCAATTTTTTCCGTCTTGTACTGGGCCATTTAATATTCAGTATGATAGAACTTTTGTGGGTTACGCCCTTTTCCAACCAAGCACCTCTGATGTGGCTTCATTAAATAATAATTGCGCCTAACTTATTTGGTAGACGGACAAAAAAAAAACTGAGTACGTGAATAGGTACTGTACAGTCCAGGACGCCAATCAAGATGCTTGCTTTATTAACCTTTTGGGAAAAATTTTGATCGTGGTGAGCCTGAAATTCGAGGAATTTGCCGACGTCAAGGTGAAATGGGCACTAATAAGGGCACATGGCTTTGATAGCGTCGTTCCACGGAAGCTTGTCGACGTCGGGGAAATCATGGAGGTGGTTGATGGTGTCTGGATTTGCTTGGGGAATTACTGCTGCTCTGCGTTTACGCGCCGCTTGACTGGAGAGTTGCAATTTACAGTATTTCTTCCCTGGCCCCACCCCGCCTTACCCCACCCTCCCCGCTTTTCCTGCCGTGGGTGTATTCCTAATTAACATGGCCACATCTCACCCTCAACTTTTATCTCGGGCCAGGCTCGTGCCTAAACGCAATCACGCTGCTACACAACTGTTACGTGATGCCAACACAAGTGGAGATATGAATTGTAAGCAATTTTTGATGATTAATACCGACCATTATAATTTGTAAAGCGGAATGTCATCGAGGTGTGACTGCATGTAAGTTGTGCAATATCAGATCGCGTACATGTTTTGCGAATCTTTCACGCTGGACGAACCGCAACCGCAAACAAACCGCAAAGCATGAAGGACGGTTGGATATAGAGCCATTTTCTTGTAGATGGTGCAACCAGAGATCAGTGACCAAAAATGGTTTTTTATTATTATTTTACCGTGTCCAGAGGCACCATACACAATCATGATTAGCAAGTGGCACTGCCCTCCAGGCCCTGACTGGCTCAGGATGCTGTTCTTTCGCCTTCAAGATGGTATCTGGACCCAAGATGATTTCCGGAAGCCATTCCGCGGGTCCTTATCATTTTGCCTTCCGGATACGCGTTTCCAAGTACTCATTACGGGCCATCCTCTTGTGCCCAGTGACTTGGTTTCTTGGATCTTATCACGCCTATTGATTTCAGTTAGCGAAACAAGAAGGCATTTAAAAACCGGACTCCCGGCCCGGAGATGGCCATCATCCTGTGGACTACTGGAGGTTTGACAATGGCTGTTTAACACAATGTTGCCAACTACACGTAATTTGCAATATTTGGGCCCAAAACACCGACCATCACCCACATGGACAGGGATGAACGTGTGTGTGTGTGTGTGTGGATGCCCATTATGTGTCGAATTCATTCATTTGGGGACATGGCTAACACTAGAGGGGCTCAAGAGTCGCAAACGGCAACGGGTAACGGGGAGAGAATATTATAGCCCTCTCCTTGATGGAGGTGAGCCGTGCAATTACATCATCACTCTAGATAAGAGCCCAATTATTTCCTTGGATTTACTGCAGGAATTTTATTGCTCGTTGCCTTATCGGGTATGATTCAGTGAGCTCTGGCGCGGGTCCGAAATTAAGAGATTCCATTTCGAGCCATGTTTATACGCGGTGGTCAAGGAAGATCCACCGACATAGGGATGCAAACGACGCTTGTCGCTGTACCTATAAAAAGTGGACCGGGACTGGAATTAGCAGGGCTTCCGCTTATCACACGAAGAATATATTAGCCAGGGTGTCATCAGTACTTGCGCAAAAAGAGGGGAAGAAAATGTTCTTTTTTTTGGTTGGTGATTGATCAACCAACTGTTTCCGGTACAGAGGATCGTTTTTAAGGAGAGGGCCATTGCGCTGTTTCCCTTTCATCTCATACAGGGGGGGCCATTTTGTTTTCTTCCGTGGGCTCGTTTATTTTCGGTGGGAATATCCGGCCAAGAGACGGCACCGAATACTTTTCTGATCTCTAGAGTACGGAAAAAAGACAACGTCTCGTTCAGAAGCTGAGGCGTCTGCCTGGAGCCACTTCATACAACGCGTCATGTTGTTTTTTTTCCTTATCTTTGCTACCACTTTTCATTTTCCTCTTGCTTTTTTCCTTGGTAATATTGACACTCTGTGTGGCAGAGAAGCTTCAAAAGTCCGTATGTGCAAAGGGGCCAGTGATCTCAACCCACACTCAGTCAGGGTGGCCATGCCAAATAAAGTTAGCTCCTCCCGTTATGGATACCACTTGGGGAGGCCACCTCACCGTATTAGCAACAACTATACCGGGACTACCATAAAGAGATAAGGTGGGAAGAGGGGTTTAAAAAACAAACATGGTGTCTGTTGGCGATATGCATTCTGTGACGCCTATAGAAACCTAAACCCCCGTACTGCAAGGTTGTGGGACGAGGGGTAGGGTTTCAAGATGGAAGGCCAGAGGGAAACATAATCCTAGCTTGACGCCCATGGATGGATACACACTTCAGGCTGGGTTGGCTCGGACCAAGAACACGGATATGATAGCTGGTTTCATGTTTGTTTTCGTAGAGGCTGTACCAATCAAGACTGGTACTTGTGGCAGGGGGTATAATGGGCAGAAAAGTTGTCCCCATGGCGTTCCTCCTCTTGTGGGGCTTAATGGCCTGGGTTGCTGGCCCTGGCCATATTTCCTTGAGCGATCAATGCAGCAGTAGCAATTTGGGCGAGTAGGAAAGAGGCTGCAAGTGGCCATAGGTCGACTCGTGTTGCATGGGGAAACTGGCCGGAGTTGGTTCATCCTTCAGCCAAGGTATATGGGAGGTGGTATAGGAAGAGGGGTCGTCCGCATGGAAAAGAGCCCAGCTGTTTGACTTTCAAATAGGCGCCGTTTTCCATTTCCAAGGGAAAGAGTGCAGGTTGGGAGATTGATCCTGGCCAGGTCAATCGGCACTTTCTTCACGGCCGAGAAGACCTGTGGGGAGGAAGAAAAACCGTCTCTGACTTGTCCCATTCCGGACAGTCCGGCATGTCCGCATACTGATCGATCCCCGACCTGATGAATCTCGCCAGATTTGTGTAGGCCTACCTGTGGTAGAAGGCGGAAGCATCCACACATTGTACCCAAATCGATCGCGATCGCGAATAGATGATTGTCAGATGCAAAAGAAATCGCTGGTGCACGCTTCGTGATGCAAAAGTGACGCATTGCTATACCCAGTTTCCAAGGATGTTTGTTGGTGTCTTGGACCCAGGCTGCTAGGGAAATCCATGGAAGCTGTCGAAATGGAAAACACGATTTGACGCGTTTTCCATGCTGCCGCAAGTTAGGAGGCATGTCAAGGTTTGAAGCATGCTCCGCTGCCATTGACAAGTGCAGCCAACATGTCTCTATGACTGGGATGGATGCTAATACCCCCCGCGGCGGAAAATCGCTGTCAAAGCCAAAGCTGTACCGCGATTGTGCCGCAGTTTGTACAAGGACAAGCGAGGGGGTAAAAGGGGAGGGAGGGAACAACTATAGCCGTGTGATTTTGTCATGCACCCAAAACTACGGATATCGTTGAAATACTCATTCAACGGGCTTTGAATTTCCAGCCCGAAAAAAACCTGTCCGCTACACTGATAAATGATGAAAATGCCCTTGAAAACTTTCTTGGGAAAATCCGAAATCAAACGTACCTTTAGGTGCTAATTTGAGAGGTCCATACATAATCGTTTGGTGGTGAGCCTGCGGATCATAGTTCGAGTGTAATGCTGCTCTTGTGGCCTGTGGCAAAAGGCTGGAATGCAGACCGGGAAAGAGAGTCCACCCCAGTGAAATAGCAGGACCTGCAAATGGGGTTATTTTAACTTGAATGGACACCAATACTGTAGACCCGGGCTTCCGTTCGTGTTGAGTGGCCACTGGAGTGAAAAAGTTCCCAGCCCGAGCGTTTGTTTCCTGTGGTTGCCTGCACGCAATGCGTCGCAATTTGCCCTCTAGCTGCAGAATCAAGCGAAGGAAGCGAATTCGCGACATTTAAGCGTGAGCGAGAATAATTCTCGCACACGCTTAAATGTCGCGAATTCAGCTCTATACAGCTCTCGAGCGAGCTGTATAGGGGTATAGGGCTGATTTGAAGAAACCTTCACCATTTTCTCCAAACTTTGCTTATATTTGGTGAAAATATATATCTCTGGTCTAAGCTGGTGCTTGTTCGTCTTTCCGAGCCTGCTTCTTGCATGGAAGAGTCTGAGAGACAGCCTCGGAGAATGGTGGTAGGGCGGGCTTGATATTATTGTTCCCGCTTGGCCGGGCAGGGGAACCAGAGAGCTTTGATGTTGTGGGCACCTAGAGGGCATTCTGGGAGTGAGTGGCCCCAACGGGGAGTCAAGATGACGGGGAGGGAAGAATATAATCGATTCTCATAACGATAGCTTTCTCCGAGGTTTGGCATTTAGAGGGAAATTACTTTGTAGCGTGCTGGCTGCCGTTTGAGCCGCTGTCGATATTGCTTCTTCGGAATTTCTGAGAGCTGCTGGAGGATTGCAACACGAAGAGCTTCTTCAGCAGTTTAGTACAAGCCCGACTGGACACGCATGCATATAGACGGGGGGGAAATAATATGAGTGTTAACCCGGCTGCTCGATCGAGCAAACCTGACGAATTACCATGAATTGATTGATTGAATTCGCAATAGAACAAGTAGAATTAGTGTCGGCTGTAATGCGGGGCCGTGTTCAAGTCGAAATAACCGTGTCCAATATTATAACCGTACTTGTTTCGGAGCCGGTGCGAGCCGCTGCACACATGTTGATGCGACTGGTATCAAGAGGTGTGTAATATTCCCGGTGTGATTGATGAGGAAGCCGGTGTAGCTCAGGGGCTCAAGTAAGCCGGGGTCACGAGCAGGTTTTTGGAGGGAATGGCGACTGACCAGCAGTTAGAGGATGATGGGTAGGAGCAAGGTGAGTCTGAGTGCGGTAACCCCACCCCACCCCAATGATGATGCCTGCCTAACCGGCGCCACTTCCATCTGGCACTATCGACAAGAGGCTAACAAAGATTTGCCCTTTGCAAATGCTTTTTTCATGTAGGGCCTATCTTTTTGGCAGGTTTGTTCATAGAGTGATGGTCCAGCATAAAAGCATGGACTGAAATTGACAGGAGGGTTTTGTCCACAGAGTATGCCAGAAAAGAAGGGCTCTAATGTTAGTGTGTGACAACAACACTGACGCGGCTGAACACCACGATACGGCTTTGATTCGGCAGAGTTGACCTGGGAAAAGAGGTTGGTAGTTGCCTCCGGGGCTCAGCCTGGGCTGGGTTCAGATGAGAGGATGTGGTCCGGGGTTGCCGAGTGGTGGTGGTGGTGGGGCCAGTTTTTTAGCTTCTTTTTCCCTCTGGCTTCTGGTGGGCCAGGCCAGCTGCGAAGCGGCCCAAGGTTTCGGCCAGAAGACAGGTGCTTCTGGGACTGCTCTCCTTGAAAATGGTCACAAAACTCTGGGCGCGTTGCAGTCGCTGTCTTGGAATCTGATATGCTGTTAGTGCAGCGCGGTGCCAGGACACAGGCCTATTTTCAAAGACTGCTGGTGGGAATGGGTGGGTGGAGGAGTGGGAAGGAAGGAGGGAGGGAGTCAGTGGCCGACCACCGGATGTTGGCGCAGGAAGCCAACTGCTTTCTTACACTGCTGGCCCCTCAAGACGTCCACGCACGCAGCTGCTGTCCAGATAGCTATCCATTTTCCATTGCACCCCCTGCCCCCACCTACTCTTGTCTAATTATCTGTATGGAGTTTGTGTAAGAGTTCTTGCGATACACTGCCAGCTCAAGGCTGTTTGCTTATACACCTGCTTTCAAGGTGGAGGGGAAAAAAAATCTTGTGATGCAAAGGGTGCCAGACGGCCAGTGTAACATTTGTGCAATGGGTGGGCAAAAAGTGGCAGGTGTATATCTGGTCACAAGGAAGCGGATTACATTGTAGGATTTGTCTTGGCGATAAAGGAAATGAGCCCTCTTGAATGTTTAAATATTACCATGCTCCAGAGGTCATCTGTTCCCTAACGGCCTACTGAATGGAAGCATGTAGGGCGCAACACTCCAATTGTTGGCAGATAATATTGTATATTGCGATTGTGTGGTGGGCGGATGCATTTTGACAATGTCCTATAACTGTGAAATGGTACGGGAGGCCAGGACCTTCAACAAGTGACAGGGCACTCCCATGTTGTTACTGCCGATAGGCTGATGATAGAAGCCTGAAATTTTAAAGACGGGAGGGTTGGATCTATGTATCCCTATGGAAAGTTTCATACAGCCCACAGTTGACACCGTTCAGGCGTGACTAAAATTCTTCAACACCACTCGTGCAGCGTAAATATCAAAGGCGATATTACATATCTCCTTTGACAATTTAGTAGTGTTGGGACAACTACATACAAACCGACAGTGACATGTGAATATAGCGTGCCATGACATGAAAAGGGGGATTTTGAATGAAACATTTGTCTCGCACCAATTTACAGCTTTTACAGTGCAATAGGAATGGGAAGCGATGATTAAATTGTCTTCTGGCATGATTTATTTAGTCTACCCTAGTTTTGAGATTTCCTAACTACATTATGATTAGTTCTATCCTTTCTATACATGTAAGTGGCCGCGTATTTTCACAGTCCTGGCACGGCACCAGAGAATGTGATATTGAAAAACGAGCAGTGCATAAAATTTACAGCAGTGTTTTAAATGATGAAACTGTATTTGTGGTACATTGTTAGGTGCAGATATTGATGACTTTTTCACGGGCCTGACAGGCGCGCTGTATTTGCATTCTTAATGAGGCTAATGCTCCTGTATATAGATGCATGCATGATTTTTTTAAAACAAGGATTGGGCTGAGTTGGATATGCAGCTATTTGTGCACGGAACAAGAATAATCCGAGGCGCAATTTTGACCATAATCTCGTGCATTCAGCTTCCATGCTCAGATTCTGCGTCTGGATACAGTGCAATTAAACAGTACCTGTAACGTTCGCAGCGAGTTTGAAAATGAAGTAGTGCTCAGAAATAAGAATATTATGGAAGTCTTTCAGATGAGATGGGGCCCAAGAAGTCACCCATCAATATAGATACATCGATCTCTGATGCTGTAGCGAACTGGCTGGTTATATCATAAAGAAAGGATGTGGTGGCTTAGTAGTTGGGTCCTTGAAGGGAGCAGGTTCGATCCCAGGTGGAGCCACTCTAGACCACTTATGTTACACTGGCAAATATGGGTATGGTGTGACAAAAGGGGAGAATGTTGATGGCAGCAAAATGGCGACAGCTCAGTGCAGATAAAGTTAGGTCGGAAATGGAGGAGGGGAAGGGGCTGAAGGAGTTTTCTTACTTGTTAGTGCAGAGAGCGGGAATGAGAGAAGAAAAGTAGTTAAAATCGCACATCGGGCGGTCTGGGCCAAAGTCGTAACATTTTGGACGCGTTTCATCGCCTTTGGCGGAAGCCTCAGGATCACAAATGGCCGGGAATTACCTCTCAGCTAAATTTTCCAAACCCCTTTTGGCTGGGACAGCCCCGAGGATCATGAGGCTAAATGGCCGGAGATGAAACGGATTGTGAAGGATAATTTGTTAGGCACAGCAAACTGTTGCTAATTAGGCCCGAGTAGGGGCCCAAAACCCCTGGCTGGCATCTTGGAAGGTCGTTAGTGAGGCGGACCAAATTGCAGGTCAGGATGGAAGATGGCAGAAAAGGAAGCTGAACCATTCGCAAGATTACAAATTGACCAGGCAACTATGATCCTTACACGTGTGGGCTGTACTTGAGATTTTGGTGGTGAAAATTTATGGTGGTTTCAAAACTGAACGATAATCAGGTCCGGGCTGCTGCACACCCCGTAAAAATCAATTTTTACGAAGCTGTACTATGCTGATCTAGCACTTTTCTTTAACGTCACCATATTAATAGAAAATTGGGTCGAAGGTGCTGACAGGCCTACTTGAGCAACGTTGTTGGTGTCAGGCGTTGGACAAAGAGGGTGGGTGCTGTACTGAAGGTTGGTGACCGAACCAGAGGGCACCTTGTGGTCGCGAGTAATGTACGACAACATGGTTCTGGGGGAGTAATGTCCTCCCGCCCTCACTTGCACGGACCCTGCATGGCACAAAGAACATTTTCGTTTCACGTTAGCCTTTTTGGTTGGAAACGGAAACGCCCTAACATCATTTCTAGTCGCGTGAAAAATAGCCTGCAGCTAGTGGCTAGCAGTCAAAAAGTAGCAGCACCAACCCACCGAATGTGGCGATCCGTAAATATAATATAGTGATGGTCCCAACATCCGTACCCTGATCGAAGCATGTTTGTCATGGCCGCTTCCTGCGCTCTAGGGAATAGTTCATCCACCTGTTATGCCGGAGAGATTGGCTCAGCCCAGTAATATGTGATGCATCTGGTAATGGATCTGCTGATATCATTATCCGATAGCGTGAACAGCGGGGCCAATAGGCAAACCGAATCACGCTACAAGAGACTGCATAGAAATACAATCCAATGAAGGGAATGATGTCAAAGTACCCTCATTGCTCTCTGGCGCATGCTCCGGTGTCAAAATGGATTATTCTTTAAATGCCTGGGAGCTGAAGTAATGTCGCCCAATATAATGTTGCGGCCAAAGTCTCCTCCGCCTTCCATCTTGGAGGAGAGTATACACACATACCGTGTAATTGAAAATTCCTTTCTCCTTCTTCCTTCATAGTGTGCTGGTAATTTTCCGGGAGAATCCGGCTATTCCTCTCGACGCTCCCCACATCTGCGCATGGAGATGCTGAAATCAGCGTTTTCGTAATAAGCGTGAATTATGCCAATGCCATTTCGGCGGATTTTCCCTAAAACGTGAGATGAAGATATTTTCTCCCCCCCACCCACCCCAAGCTATAGTAGTCCGGGAGCACCTCTTTCAAGTTATGACGAGAACAGCGGGTGTAGGGCTAGCAACCAATCAATGGAATCTCCATTAGTGGGTCGGTGTGTGTAGGTCCGCTCTGCTTTTGGTTCCGAAAGAGATGGAGAGGGACATGTTCCTGACATGTCGGTCTCGCTCTACCGCCCTGGGAGGGTCTCCCTTCTGGCACCTGTTCACTCCCTTCCCACTCCCAACTTTGAGGAGCTACCTAGCTAAGTTTCCGCTCAGCCGCCTTTCCCACAGACCTCCTCTTGTATGAGTAGTACCACACATGCATCCCCCTTCGTTACGAGGTGCATGCACGGCGTCATTAGTATTCTGACCATCGTTCCACTCCTCGGGCTCACCCATCCACTTTCGGACTTTCTCACACCAAAACATCGATAGGAGGGTTTCTCAACCTGGGTTCCGGACTACCCAAAGGTGATTAATACGTAAGTTATGGAAAGCTTCTGGTGTTTGTACGCAAAAGTCTGGAACCGCGTCCTTGTATCGGTCATCTCGGTAAAAAGAAATATTGCGGAGGTACATGGTACATTAACGAACTGGCGTAATGAGTTGTCTGTAATATTCCGGGCAAGATGACTATAGCGTTTGCGTTAGTCGGAGTCGCTATAGCGCTGTCTCTTTGACCACACTCGTAGCGTGCAGATTGGTTCCCTGGGGGCAATTGCCGACCAGAATGTGCTTTCGCTGCCCAAGGCGTTCGTGCCATGTGCCAAAGCAGTAATTTGGGTGAATGAGGCATATAATATACAGGGTGATTCTGAAGACGGTTTTCAAAATTTGGGCGACGGTGCACACTTCTCACTCTTAAGACGCAGCACCCAACTGCAGGGTTTCGATTGGGGACTCGCCCTTAATCCAGCTTTTTCATCTGCAAAACTTTCCATTTTCCTCACGCCAACTATACTTCGCATGCAAACGCACAACGCGGCTGATGAAGTCTCCTTTACTGCTTCGTTTGCTTTGGGAACTTAATAAAAATGTTAATTAGATTCCCTAGGACTTGCATACCCTCCCTGCTTCCTCACCAAGGAGCCAAAATCCATCACACCTTCAATTAGAGCGGTTTTCAAATTTTCTTTCATTTTTTTGCAATTGAGATAAGCCCCTTTCCTCTTTGCACTTTTTTGGCCAAACTGCTCCATAAATTTGGATCATCTCCATTCCCCTTTAACCAGAACTGTAAAAAGCAAGTGTGGTGAGCTTTGCACTCTTGGAAGGATCCATACCTGCAATAGGCCTACCTGGTGGAAAAGCAGTGATTGCCAGTCAATTTAGGGAAGCCTTAATAAGCGGTTCAGCTGGCTCAATGGCGGGGGGGAATCTGCAATAAATAGGCGGACAGCAACAAAGTCCCGGGAGAACTACCTCCCGGCTAGGTTCGTTAATGGCTGAACCTAGTAGGGTAATTAATGCCAAGCGCCGGCGGTTAGTATAGGCACAAGAAGACCAATATTGACAAACACCCGCATCTTCATTCCTTTTGCCTCACGGGAAATGAATTTGGTATTTCTCCACCTAGCGTCTTGGGGCTCACTCTTGGTGTACAAGTGACAACTGACAATACAGGAGCGGTTTGGCTTGGGGCTGTACCAACTATTGCAATTTTTAAAACATTCTTACCTTTCACGTACATTTTATACTCTTACTGTAGCCTGGATGATGAATTTACATTCGGTAGGTTTTTGATTAAGCATTATGGTGAAATTGAATTAAATTGTATACAGTATAGGGCTTTTGCATATTTAGGCTAAGTCAGGGATTTAATGCAGAAATTCCATTGCTCAGCTTTAAAGCGGTTCATATTCCCACACGCAGCAGGATTTTTTTTTTAAATGTGTGCATAGATCTGTACTTGAGTAGGAAATCGCTTGTGCCACAAAGCGAGTTGGTCAGTTCCTGTCACAATTGTACAACACACCGCAATATCTATACCCTTACACTATACGTCGCAAATTTTTTAAAACTCGAAACTCCCGCTGAGTCCTGAAAAATAACGAAAGTGTATAACTGCTGGAGTTTAAGGTGGAAATGAAGCTAGAGTCACTCAATGAGAATTTTATGAAAAAAACATATGTTACGCAGTTTTGTGTCCTCTTATCAATGGCGCAAAGAAAAATACACGTCACCGTGCAAATTAGCGAACTGGAGGGCTCAGAAGTTCGCGATTTAACATGGGCCCTTATGGCAGAATTTTCAATAGTCCACAAAAAATCATAAGTAAATGAGAATTTTAAAATTAAATGTGGAATATGTCGGGACTTATATACTGATCGCAACCGCAAAAAGAAAACCCTACCTCACCGTGCTCTTTCAATTTGTATTGCGGAAAAACGATCCGAAAATGATCCAGTGACGTCACCTTGCTCCACTCGAGTGAGGCAGTGGCAACACTGCGTTGTTTACCGTAGCGAGATACGGTTGCAAATGACCGCGAAATATGAGTGCAAGTTAGTATGATGGTTTTTACAACGGCTCACACAGGATTTTCGTTTGGCGGGGGTGTTTGTCAGACGTCAGAACCGTTATATTAGTTTATATAGTTATAATTATAATACAATAATCGAATGATTCGAATCCACACGGCAATGCCGTCACATACTGCTACGCGATAATTGGCCCGGACCTTTGCTGTGTTGCCGATTCTACCTGTCACACGCGTACCAACTGAACGTGTTCCAAATCCGACACAAATGAAGAGCTACAGGCTCCCCTTTCGGAACTAAACTTTTAAAAATGCCTCGACAAATTGGGACCTCGTACTGACGACCGAATAAAATCGATTTCCATCAAAAATAACAAATATTAAGCACACCTCCAAATACCATGTTTAAGTTGGCAGCCGTGACAATTGCGCCTGCGCACAAAAACTTGCCGCCGGTAATGGGCCCATATTAAATCGAGTTTAAAACGCAGATTCGAATGGAATGCATAGGATTGAACAGCATTTACTGCTGCATCGGTTGCGTATGTTTCCCTGATTTTAGCCCTTCTTATTAACATTCCAATTCTAGACTCTCATTTGATTAGCAAGTCGCTTCATTTCCACCTTAATATAATACACATTTGCAGTGTAATGTTAATAATGATTTTAAAGGCGTTATATGCAAATGGTTAGATATGTCAGGGGAGAGTAACTCTACCTCTATACATGTTCGTCGCATTCATTTTTGAAGGCATATGTAAAATATGTTTAGCCAGCAGTCCCAATACCACAAGTTTTTGTGTCAACGTCATTAGTGACATTTGAAAGTTGTTCCCCTACTCTTTGTCAGGCTAAGCTTACTTAGTTTTCTTCGTTTTTGTACTCTCGTTAGCGGACTTCCATGTGGCATAGGGAAGTTAGTGACAGACAAAAAAAGGGGGCTTTACCCACCCCCATAGCTGCAGCTAAACAGTTTTTGATGGAGCAAAGGCCAGTTGCAACCATGGCGGAAACCGACGTTAACATTAGAAAGGAAAACCGAGACCGCGGGCTTGCTGCAAGAGACCAAAGGGGCGCTCGCGTAGGGGTTGGTCCCCACAAAACGTGGGGATCTAGCCTTACCCCCTCTAAATGAAAGTTGCGCTGCACAACTCATTCCGTGGTTAGCTCAAATCTCCTGACCACATTTCCCCGTGATGACAGGATTAAAGTGAAAATTGAAAAATCCACGCCCATTTCCCCCCTAGCGAGCTGGACTAGGGGAGGAGGCAATTGGCAGCGAGATTTAGGCTACTGGTCAGAGCTGAGATTCTTGAGACGGCACGGCAGGAGCCCCCATTACTTATTGATGTTACAACACTTGGGGCGCCGGATGGCGTGACAGTTTGTCACGCTGCTGCAGGTCACTACTCCGGGTCTTATTTGCAAAAGGATGCGGTGGAAAACGAGCAGTGGATCGTCCGATCGGTTCCACCGGGCCGGATCGGATCGACGGATCCGGGTCAAGCTCATGATTGTGGAAACCCTGCTTTAGAGCAACAAACATATCGTGACAGCGAAAGTAGTCGGCGTGGCATCAGATAAATTATATTGTTCCCGTACGCTGTGCATGACATTGCTGAACCTCCCTGTAGGAATTGGTGGGCTGGGGATTAGGTTTGCGTTGCATAATATTGCGGTATGCTACTTGACGTGTTATTTAAGTCCGTTAGCCCAGGTTTAGGCAAAAAAAAATGCGATGATATAATTCGACACTTTTTAGCTTGATCATTAGGGCAAAATCTATGCACCACGCTACAGTGTTGGGGTTCATGCCCTTGGACTGTAAGCATCGCCATGAGTAGTGCAGTAGCAGAAGTAAACATTATAAAATTTACACTAGAAAAGCTTACATTACTTGGTGGGATGTATACGTTACATCCATATTAAAGGTGACCACTTGTTCGCCCAATAGCCAGTGCTTTTCTGCGAGAGTTATTAATATTGCATTAGGTGCCTGTGCTAGTGGAAAGTTCATGCTGCACATGAAGTGCCTCACCGGCGTAAAATAGAACCAACCCTATTATAATAATTATCGATCCTCAAGTTTGGAGCAACGATGTTAAAGGAAGCTAGTTTGAATACCGCTATGCTTTCGACCGGATTTTGCTGATTTAATGAATCTCGATATATGCGCCGCACTGAATAAGTATTCAAAAAGCATGCAAAAATCCAGAATAGTAACCATACAGTAACAAAGGTCGACCCGAGCTTAAAACCTCGACAAGTTCAGCTCCAAAAATCATAGATTTCCAATATACCATGCCTTCTTGCACCTCCTGCAACATCTTGTTTAACCTATTCTCCACTAGACGGTCTAAAATGCTCTCGATATTTTTCCAAATAACTATGAATTGGACTAGATCGGGAAGCCATAATAGACGAAAAGAGGCGACTCCTAGCGCCAAATGGTCATTGGTGCTCTGACACGGATTGAATTGGATCCGGAGTGCCATACGTCAAGATATGAGGCAGTTGTACAAGTCCGCCAACGGTGTTTTACTGCATTTAGTTGGCTGAAATTGTCGGCAATCAAGTAGGATGTATGGCACAGTAGCTTTCCTGTTCTGGCTCGTCTTGGCTCGAAATGTCCTTCATCGTCCTAGCTAGGCGGCCTGGATTTTCGCTCCGACTGGAGACGCCCAAATTGCTCTTCCCATCTCGCCTTGTCTGCAGGCACTTTCAATTACGCCCGCCTAGTCTGGCATTAGAGCAGTTCTTCCAAATCAGCCTTTTAATTATGGGGGGAGGGGGCAAGGAGAAACCCAAGTTACTATAGCGCGCCTATCAGTCTAGTCGCCTGATCTGTAGGTCCTTGCTTATGGCTCCACCTGCTGGCTTGGCATGGCATCAGACACCCTGCGGCCAGGAAGTTCATTCATTGATGGAGCCTTTGCCCTCCTTGCCTTTTCTTCTCCTCCAAACACCTTGCAGCATTTTATTTCATGTTGCCTTCTTTATCGCCCGGCCATGCGATTTATGGCTGCATTTACGGCCCAGAGTGGCAATAGTCCAACATCGCCTTTGGCATGCTACAACAACTATTTTCTACTCCTTCATCTAAAGCAATTTGAATGTTCCTGGCAAATATTTGTAGATATTCGCATTTGGGCTGGTTCATTCATAGGTAGGCAGCAGTGGGTGGTGGGTGGGTGGGTCATCCATCCGGCTGGAGGCTCCCATGGCATTGACCCTTCCGAGTCCAAGTCCACGCCCGCCCGCCTCCTGTGGGCCGTGAGAGGCGGTGGGTAGTTGGAACTGGAAGGACCAGTTCTTCCAGCTCACAAGCTGTTGCCATGCTTGGCTTCACCTCCCGCCCAGCACTCTTCACTCGGCTACTACAACTCCGGAACACTTCTTCGGAAGGAACTCCAGGTCATCCTCGATCCAAATACCAGCCTGACCTTTCCTACCCGCAACCTTTTCTAAAGGCTGGCGTAAACAATCCAATTTACCTTTGACCCGAAATGAGCAACAGGAAAAGAGGAGTTTCCGCCAGCTTTAAATATGCAACTCAGCACTCCGCTGTCCATTTGTCATGGAAGCAATTTGCGGTAATTCACTTCCCATGTCACAGCCTCTCATCGTCCAGCCCTAGTTGAATTGAGGTTATCAAGTGGAAAAGTGCGAGGGACTTTTTCTAGCTCTATTTTCGGTGCCTCCCAATAGTGGTGCATACATTTTCGCCATCACTTTGGCAGTATTTTTTTATCGACCAATTTTTTTTTCTACTGGAAGGTTCACGTTTCCCTATGACATTCCGCTGCCTTGGATGCCTCTGAAGAGTCCTAGCTCTGGGAAAAGTGGGCCTCCTTGAGGGAGTGCAGGTGCTGGGCAGCCAAACGGTTGCTTTGCGCAGACAGGTGAGAAGGTAAACCGGCAAGGGTGTCCAACAAAGTCGTGGACAGAGCAGGTGTCTGCAGTATTTTTTGCAGTCATTATTATGGCCAGCACCTGTTACCAGAAAGTTTCTACTGGACATCCCTAGAGAAAGGAAGGCACGTGCTGCGATAATGCTATTGGGGGAAGGAAGGTTAACTAAAGAACACCTGCCGCCCCAAAAAGGTGTATGGACCCGCAGCACACGGGTAGTTTGAAACTGGAGTCCCCGGCACCAGCCTGAAGAGCCCATAATATTCTTAGCCCATGCAGCCCGTCGGAATGAATGGAATAAAGTTGCCTTCCTGGCGCCATCCTCGCCTAGATTGCAGTCGAGTTCCCTAAAATTGTGTCATATGCAGTGCAGTGGTGCTTGGGCTCGGCTCAAGTCGCCTCTGATTGCCTTGTGCCAGATCAACCCTTGATGCATGTGAACTTTACCTTATATATTCGTATAAGGTAAAGTTCACATGCATATGAAAATTGTTGGGTCTCACCCTATACTTGGGTGAGCCTATAAGTATTTCCCGAACAGATAATCAGGAGAGTGATCTACCTATCTACCTACCTGGTTGGCTGGCTGCCTACTGGGAATATGGATAATCAATTTATCCCTAATGGAGGGCGGCTGTGGCTCAATTCTCCACGCTGGGGATGCAAGATCATGAATGGAAAGCCAGTCGCGTGCTGGAAGCAATCGGCTGGGAATTAGCAGGCCCAAGTGCCTATCTATAGCCGGGGGTGGAGGCACCGACACTGCTATTCTGTGTGGTTGATATGACTAGCTATACCAAGAACTAGATTTTTCCGCTTGGCGGCACCCTTGATGATGTGACGGCCCTCACGAGAGGGCAGTGGCGTCTGGGAAAGTCTCTTTTGTAGAGAGAGTTGTGGGACGGCCTGGTTCCGGGCTTGCTCTGAACCTGTGGGGTCAGAAGAAATGACCTGAGGAGGTCAGCTGGAGTAGTTGGCCTATAAGCGTCTTTGGAAGCTGGGATGGGATATGTCCTATCCATCGGCGATATTCCTCCATGGGCACCATCCGAAAGGACCATTTCTTTATCCAGTGCCGGAGGAAAAGGAAAGGCAGTGGCCAAGTGTTGTGTTGTTTCAGGAAGTCGTTAGGGTTTTCCACTTGCACGCTGCTTCTCCCGTAAGAAGCTTAGGAAGTGGGAAAGTTGTGGGTTGTTAATCCTTGCTTTGGTTTGGGACCGGGAGTTCGATTAAGCCTCCGTTTCGGGAAAGGTCCCAGAAGAGCCCGGGCTCTTTCGCGCCCGATATTGAAGCTTGGCTCCTCTCTCATAACTTACGCCTTGTGCTGTTCTAAAGGAGGCGCTTGATTAAATTGCCGCCGGATAATCTCAACTCGGGAAAGGCTTATGGTAGTCGCTCACTCGAATCAACATTTTCATTACCGAATATTTCCGTACTCTGGACCCCCAACAGGAGCTATGGCCAACCTATGAGTTTATGGCACCCGGAAGGCAGGTTGGTCACGCATTTGCGTGTGCCCGATGTTTCTCCCAGCAACGTGAAGACAAACACTCATGTGCCCTCAGGTGTATGTCAAAATCGCTAGCTCTGGGATAGATCGAACCTAGCCGAGCCTTAGGGAGTCCGGTTGGGACATTTCGCGTCTCCTGGAGCCTTATTTCAATTTTCCAGAGTTTAATTGTGCATGTTGAGGCTGCCGCCTGGCTGCCTCGCGACCCAGCAGGAAACTCGTTACCGGTATATACGGCAGACCCAGCCATTGATTCCTCAGAGGGGAATAGCGCATGCCCTTGATGCCCGATGATGACACCTATTTTTTCGGGCCACACTCTTGTCGGAAACTGCAGCTGCGCTGCTCCGCACTGCACCGCACTGCACTACTGCACATTAGAAAAGGCCGGTGTGAAATACGGCCCCGACTTAGATGGCTATGGCCCATTGTTGCTGGTCGTCTCAAATAATGGGCAGAGAGCATGAACCATGCGGACTGAATGAAATTATTTAATCCGATTAATGGACTAAACAAATGGATCACTATCGGCCCACTAATTGAGTGAGTGATGGAAAGCCAAACAATTTGACTCATGTAGAGGAAATTGCTCATGCAGGATGCCCAGCATTTCTCTTGTAATTAAAATGGCTGCTCACTGGCTCGTGTAGCCCCCGCTGGCAGTTGTATGAGAAATGATGCGTCCTACATGTAAATATGGTCAAAAAAAGTGGCTAGTTGTTTTTAAAAACTGCATGGCTTTGCATAGAGCCAGGATCCAATTGCTGGCTAACAAACACTCGAAAAATGGCGCGACACCTACCGGGAGCAAAAGTTTTTTTTTTGAGGGGGGGGGGGGGAGGGGGGTCGTCAGGTGGCATCTTGGTGCAACCTGCCTCGGGATTTATGTGGGCCATACGAATTGTGCCCGAACAGCTAGAGAAAGATTCCAGGAGTCTCCATGCATAAAATTACGATTTGTAAAGGACGTTCGCCATCTTGGGAATTCGGACCTCCGCAGTAAAACTATTCGTATTCGTCCGTCAGTGTTAGGGATGCATGGCAGCCGGAGAGCCGTCCGAGAACGTGTAAAAACACTTCAGGACGAAGTGTGTATACCGACAGAGTGAATAAAAGTCGACGGTGACCACCTGCTGCAGCACCGTCAGTGGCGCCAATACAAAAAGACATAATTTATTGATATTCGGTTTGCATGGTGCATGTAAATCATTAGGGTGTGGGCAGTGGTGACCCTTGCAAAATGCGTCCTTGGCGAACTTGTTTTGGCGCGAGAAGCTGGATGTGGGCAATTAATGGAAGGAAGACCGTGCCATTCACCTTGCAAAGGCTCTGCTGCAGCACAATGGCGCTAAATATCCGTTGTTCCTGCGGGCTTTTCAGGGGGTGGCGGCCGGGCCTCGACATGAATAGGTCTTCTTCTCTTTTTCCTTTTTTTTCTGGGGGCCCTTCAACGAAGCCCCGGGGCCTTCCTTTTTGCCTCCTCTTTGTCGCGCCCAGTCATTCAAGAGTAGTGGCGTAGTCAAGCCTCCAGATTGCCAGATTACATAGCCCGAGGCCTTCTCGACACAGCGCCTGGATTAGGTTAAATTGCTGGATAATGAAGTTGACATTTGAGGACGTTGTATTGAGAACCAGATAATTACATGAGCTTTAGTAGTTTCCACCAAGTTTCCCAGGTGCCATTTATGCCTCTAAACCGTTAATGGTAATTGCATTTGTATGCGTAATATTGGTTGTATGCCTAATTGCATCTTTCCTTTCTGCAGGTACGTTTGGAGCCACGTGGCATCGTCCTGACGACGTAAGGTAACTGGTCTACTTTACATGCTCACTTTGTACAGGTGCATTGTGCTGCAATTGGCATAACTGTAAGCCATAAGTGGTTGGGCTACTTGTTAGGTTAACTGTGAACATGATGTATCAGTTAGCACCTGTACGGAGTGAATGTGCGAAGGAGGGTCATTCAACGCTGATTTTCGGCTTTTTTTTGACTCCCCCTCTTCTCCATGTATGTCTTTTCGTATATATATCCAGCAACTTGCAAGGTTGCACTCAGCCTGAAGCCAGATCGATCTGCATTCACGTCTACTTCACATGGTTGATCTTTGAAGGAGTCGAATACCAGTTTGCAATAGCGCGAGAGAAATACAATATTCCGCGTGCAGATTTCACGCCCACAGCTCAAGTAATGAGTCAGGAATGTGGTTTAGGATCCGCTTGCATGAAACGATACTCTGCACTGCACCACTGCAGCACTTTTTAAAAATGTAGTTAACTACAGTGTACTGTTGGCATCTTGGAAAAAGTCTATCAGTGAATTTGGGGGGAAATAGCGGTTGGGTAAAATTGGTGCAGTGGGCCAGCATGTTTTCGGATGGGTGATCATACACATCTGGATTGGGGGGGGGGGGGGGGAAGAAGCCAGTGCGCAAGTCAGCAGCTAAATCCGATTTGCACTAGGGAGGACCCGTTTTTCCCTCCTTTGCATTCTGTCCCAACGGGGCAGCACTAATGTGTGGCCTTTTGCCGCGATGGGATTGCAATTCTGGGGGTGCTCAGCGAATACTTGCAAGTCGGACGTTCTTTTCATTCCTGGTCATTGCTGGTCCTGATGGCATTTGGGTTAGGACTGGATTTCACACCCCGTCACAGAGAAGGCTGGACAACATTATTATGCGGTTGATCGGTCGATGTACTGTGTCGCTGAGTGTGCGAATTCCTGTCTAGGGCCGTGCTAAATTTGGGTTCCGGTCCAACGATGCGACGTTTCGAAGTTCCCAAGATGCTATTCATTACCTGAGGGAAATGAGAGTTTTTGAGCCCATTACAGGGGCCTGTAAAATAAATTTTGGGGACTTTAATTATTTTGTTTATTATTGTGTAGGCCAACTTTTATGGGCACGTAAAATCCAGGGCATGCTTGATTTTGTAGGGTTCTTCAGGGGGAGCTGCTAGGATGATGTATCCTGCTATCCAAATCAGTGAGTTAAATAACCCGTGTCCCAACCGCTTCCGTTGCTGTACCATTCGGGGTGTAGCAAGCCGAAAAGTGTTTAAGTATTTGTTCGGTGTCAAATTGACAATTATTGTCAATTTTAAGTACCCCAGTTCCGCTCCCTGAATAACTTAATATCCGATCACTCCAATCACTGTAACTCGGTTGTACAAAAGAAATTTAAGACTCGGGATATAGCCATGTTTGAAATTTTGATCCCCAAACTGCGGTTCGTATGATGAAAAAAATGTGGAACTACTTTCACCACAGTGCACTTTCCCCCGTAGGCGTGGAAATTATTTATGAAGGCTATATACAAGAGTGATTGGAGCGTATTTGGGCTATGAGTATACAGCAGAAATTAAGTTCCTCTAATTTTTTATAGCCTATATAGTTTTTGGGGAAAAAATCCGGGACACACGTGACGATTGTGTTGAGATTAAATGTCAGCTTTGGGCAAATGAAGTACTTGTGCAGATTTATTTTCTGTCCGTATGCAGAATGAATGTTTCCGAAAAGTGACTAAATATTGCTTCGACAAACAAGTACGTTTCTACTCTGCCAACAATCCCCCTGAATTAGGGTTGCCACCTCGGTTGACGCGACAGTTTGCCAGTAAAGAAATATATGCCTGCACTATTTTCCAACCACATCAATGACCGTGAGCAAGGCAAACGCCGCAATTCCACATATGTGCCAGATTCGTTTGGTTGTAAGCACGCAAGCAAGGGACGTATGTATACACTCATATAGAGCTTTTCCGTTGAATATAGCGTGGTCTGCTGTTACATGTTCCGCGAATGTTAGCCATGACGGTGGGCGTTTTAGCCAAATTGCACGCCCAGTCGGTCATCCGTCCATCTGTGCATGATGAATCTGTGGAAAGCTGCCATGCCCACGCAGTTCCAGGCTCCCTCAAGTTTGTACCTACTGGCCTGTGCCTATCTTCCCCATGTTGAACACCGGCAATGTTCAAGCACTGTTTTTACTAGTGTCCAGCTGACAATAACTGTCGGTTGACATCCAGCCAGTTGGCCACATATATGCATTTTTCCCAGTCCGGATTCTATAGGTCCTTATGTGCATGTGGTGTGCCGACTACTTTGGCTCCAATCAGCCATAAATTAGGCCTACTTTAGCCGTTTTGGCGTGTAACCACCCGTTAGCCATCCCCATCGCATAACTTTTTAACGCTATTGCAGTATCTCACAAAAGCGGGCGGCAACGAGGGGTGGGTTGACATGTGAAGCAGGAATTAATGCGGAATTGGAAAATGCTTTCGGACACGGGGACAAAGCGACGCATTAATCGCAAGAAATGAAGAGGCGTTTGTGGCAACATAATATAATATTGTGGAGCACTCGCTGCGTGCAGGAATTTCAGAGGAAAAATTTCATATACACATTCAAGCCCTGCAGCTTGAACTGAAAACTATTGACAAATAGGCTACAGTTGACGTAATAGCATATCCGTCTGACTGCATGTGGGTGTCAAAAAATGAGGAGGAAAGCATTGGAAATTCAAGTCTTTCCTTCAGGGGCGCTTCCGACATCAGTCCTTTCTCGCGAAAAGGCTTGGAAGCAATCTCATTTCTATTTGACAAACGAAATTTCTTTCCGAGTTTTCTCACGCTAATGCCTTTCCCCCCGTGCCGTCGAAAGGTAAAGTTTATCCAATTTGGAGCCGCGCCTCTGTCTCCAATGCCTTCTCGTTAAATCAGTTGTCTTAGCGCTGTGGGGGTGGGGGGTGGAAAGAGGTCCTTCCTCCCAGTACGGGATTTGGGGAGCAGAGGGTCGAGCCGACGCCGTCACAAGCCTCCAAACCAAATTACTCGGGACGTGGGGAAGGACTGTTGGACCCCCCACCGGCCCCTAGTTGCCCTGCCCTGTTGGCCCCCAGCAATCTGATTTGCCGGCCGGGGACGACGACGGCAGCGCCCGGCCGGAACATCCCAAAAAACGCCGAAAAAACGGGAAGCAGTGAATGACATGTTCCCGAGTGCTGGAGACACAAATCGACTTTGGACACACACTTTGTTGGCAAAGAGCGGTTTCCGTGTCCTTTTCCTGCGCCCGGCTGCTGATTTGCACGCGACAGCTAGCCAGGAGCGGCCAAGGGCTGTCGGTGTTTATTTTGGCCATGTATCAATAAGGGGGTCTTCGCCAGTCCAGCGCTGGCCCAGGCATTATTACCTCCTGCGGCCTCATAAATCGCTTCTCTCTGGGGGCGCGTCCATTGATAGGAAGCCAATTCAAGCCTCGCGCTCGCTGGACATCAGCCTCCTGCCCTCCCAATGCAACAATTCTGGCTGCCAATTTTCTCTTTCCACTCACCCGAACCCAGCTCCAGACCAACCAACATTCCACTTTTCTTGCAGCTAATCCTCCTAGCAATAATACGCTGATGGTTCCCTCAAAACTACTTGGGACTTTTTCCGGACCTCTCTGGTGGCCAGAACTTTTCCGGTACCGTAATTTAATGACCCGGCAGACGAGACCGGGAAATTAAATTCTCTGGCACTGTTTTGGTAATGCAGCTGTGTTTAACCGGTAATGCTGATGAACTCAAATAATGCGTGAATGATGTGTGGGCATGGAATTTTGCGGAAACTCAATAAGGATACTGTTACATAAACCTCAAATTTTGGGGATGTGGTTGCTGCACCAGTCATATTCAATATGTGCCTATTAATGGGAGGCATGCATGTAGCTGTACTTTGCCACCAGTTGCTGTTATTTTGCATGGAAAGGCGCATGTTCCTTTTACGGCATAGGTGTTGGAGAGGCAGGCTCCGGAGAAGGATTTCCCGGAGAAATCCGGCCCTCCTGCTGCTTTTCTGGAGTAGCTTCAACTAATTCGCAGCTCCACAGGAGCGCCGTCGACTTAGATATAGCGCTGTAGAAATTGACGGCCGCTTGTCTGGGGTCATGTTTTGCGGGACACTCGGAGGGGCTGGGAGTGACGTTAGTTGAAAGGCCTGTCCTGCACATTCCTCAAGTTCGTTGGGAGAAAATCGCGCGGACGATCGCCTCGCTCAGATTTGTACTGGCCTGTGGTTAGGTTAGGCTATAGGCTCGTGTGCCTATAGTGGCGAGCAATAGGGCCAACCTGCACGAGCGCCCCAATCTCTCGCTCATTTCCTCCACAGGCACCGCAAGCCCCGGGGCTTGGATTTCTCGCCTCCACAGCCTCCTAATCATTTTCTATGGTTCACAATATCCGTCCTGTCACATTTCACCTCGACTTTCTCTCCCCTAGCCTCTCCTCACTAGAAGCCGCCACTTGCATTTTAAAGCTGGCTTGGGCCTCTTATATACACGAGCCCTCATCAGTAGCAGATGACTCCAGTCTAACAAAATAGTTTTCCGAAATTGCGGCGAATGACAAATTGTTTCCTCTGGCCCAAATGATAACGCAGCCGTTATTGCTTTATTTTTAAAATTCGCATTATCAGTAAGTTATATTTTGTTTGATGAAGATGCGAGCAAACACGCATTCGTAATTTTGTGGCACTAGAGCCACACGACTTTTATGAGCCTTCAATACAGTGCAGGCCGCAGCGCCGTGTTTGTTTTGACGAGGTGCATAGGCGTGGAGCGAGTTATGGAACGCTCAGGTATAAAGGGGTACTATACACGAGCCAACTTTTGCGATGCGGTAAGTCTCGACATAAAAATGGAACAAAACGTGCTTTGAGAACTGACAGGGCTGGAAGACATATAGCCGCATAAACCATAATTGGTTGAGAAATCTATGGATCGCAAACTCGGGACCAACCTAAGCAGGATAATACTCTGAAGCACTACAATGACTGAAGAATCTTGTAGCGTTCCAGCTTTTCCAGCGAATAATTCGTGTCAACATGGTGGTGAATAGCCTAAGGCCTATATATACCGGCTAGAGAATTACACATGCGTTGAGGATGAACTTATCCACCGAAGAAACTTGAAGAAACGGTTGAACTGGGGCCAAGTGCAGTTCACAATTCTTGAGATAATGTTGCATGATTTAAAAAAAAAGAAAACCAACGTCAGGTAATTTCAATAGGTAATCCGATGCAGTGGCAGTACTGCGGGACAATTTACAGAAATATGGGTTAGGTCTATATTCATATTTTTGGAAGCAAATGTGTGCCAGACTATTGCAAACGAAAAGTAGCTCACTTGTGTGCTCAGTATAAGTTTGAAGTTGTCCTGCAGTACTGCCTGGAATTTGGCAGCATAAAATTTAAAGTAGATCATAGAAAACATGATTTTGAAAAATAAGGCATAAAACCTGAAGATTCCGGTGTGTTTTTTATGAAATAAATACATGATGGTATGATGAACATGCGCTAGTTCATACAACCCGGGGCCTACTAATCACTAATGTGCTGGTGGAAATTGCGGAGTCTATGGTACAAAAATAATGTTTTTAATGGGCGTTGTCAATCAGTCCGTAGGCTTCCATTTACCCAGGTGATTTTGACACTATGCACCAACTTTTGCGAGTTGGACGTGCGTGCAGAATAAATATGACCGATCCTAAACCGCTTGTAGTGCATGTAGAGCATAACGGATTCATTTCGGAAATGACATGCATTCTATTTGCATGATGCTGGTTTTAACGGGTTTAAATATTAAAAATGGAATTTTCTTCATTGGTGTGATTCTAATGCTAACTTTTAGGTACAAATAGTATATGACTACTATACCTTTGGGTATGCAGTATATGCATGTATTGTTCAGTATTTTTTTGAGAGCTTGGATTTGGTAGCGTGTAGATTGGGAGATGGAAGAGCCTATTTTCCTCCCTGACGCCTCTGCTTTGAATGGCGAGGGGGAAAGGAAGAAAGGAGCCGCCTGCAGAAATGGAAGTGCAGGAAGGCGCTCTATGGATCGCATAAGAAGCGATTGCGTGTATATGGCCTATCTGAACTGTCGAAGCTACACAAACATCCTATCTAGAAATTCTAGGAAATGTCGCCTGGGGCGTTTTGAAAAGTCCCGGAAGGTCTGACTATTTGAGCAAAAACTGGGTATAAGCCTATATGCACAGGCCGATTCAGTGAATATATCCATATTGATGCACGTTTTAACTGATGTGTTGAGTTATAATTCACATTACTTGTGGGTTGTAGACTTCGCAATACTGCTGCATACCATATAGTAATGTTAACACTATTGTTCAGCCGAATGTACTGATTCACTGAACCACTCTGTATGCCATGTTAAAAAGCCAACAATAACACGCACGTTAAAACCCCATGATTTATTAGCAGGTATCGTTCTGAGTGGCTCGGATCAAACAGAAATGTGTTTATTCATAAAATTATGTGCCGGAATATTGATTGTAATATTTAGCATGCTTTCGAAACTGGCAAATGGACTTTAATCCGCCAGCCCAGTTTTCATTCACCATTTTGTTTGTGCGCGTCGCGTTCCTGTATTAACTTAACAGTAATACACGTCATTGGCTCGAGGTCATCACGTTTTATCGCCATATCACGATCTGTTCATGCTGCGAAGAACAAATTATGCAGACTGATTAAGCCTTTAATTATTTATGTAGACAGGTGTTGTTTTCCTAGCCACTCTGGAGTGGCAGACCCAGCCGAGAACAGGCACATCAGGTGTATAAGCAAAGCATTTTGTCAAATGTTCACCGAGTCATGGATTGATGCGCGTATCGCTTTTGTTCTTTATGGTTCATGACTCTTGCGTGCATACCGGTTGGCCTGATGAAAGGTAGGTGCTGTTAACGCCATGTGAGCGATAAGACATAATGGCATGTTTTAACGCTTGGAAACCTGTCATTTCCGCCATGTGCAAGTGCGTAAACGGGGGAGGCATTGCTTTGTTATTGTAATGCGACACCCGTGATTCACGGGTAATTGAGTGTGTCAGTCTTGTCATATTACGCGTTTAAAAAATAATTTGGCCATTTTATTATGTATATCCACGCCTAGTATTAGGTTTTGGGTGCGGTAATGATGATGGGATTGATTTGTATTTTTGGTTCCATTTGCATTTTGTCACCCAGTAACTCGGAGCATGATTACCTAGAATTTCCTTCTGGTTGGACGCCATCAGGAGCCACTTGTCACTGCGATATCGCCTCATCCAAAGCTCCAGAGGAGCGATAGTCCAGCTTTACAGTCCTGCCAAGTGATGCTTTCAATGGGATCCCGATCTGATAGCATCCCACTGCCTATTAGACAAGGTGATAAGGAATGCAGGGGAGAACCGTTTGTTACAGCCCTAGACTGTACTGTAGTTGACATACAGCCGTATAAAAATGACCAGTTTTCACTCACCGTGATATATAGAATCTATAGAAACGTATAGTCCCCAGGCAGTCGCACAGGGGTCCATGGGTGGCCTGTAGAATCAGCGTTTTCCATTGGCATAGGAATGGACCTAGATGTCCAATGTCCTTTCCAACTAAAACCACACCCTGTACTCCAATCAAGACTTTCCTATCAGAAGTGGGTGAGCATGAGGCCGTGACGCCCCCAATCCCCTCGGACAATCTGCCACCCTCATATTTATTAATTCCCTGGGAAAAAGGTTCGCACCGTTTGCCCCGAACTAGTTTCTCTCGACCACTTCAGAACACAGGAGGTCAAGCAAGGAAGGGCCTGGGGCTGGGTCCATGTCTTGACTCGGAACTTTGTTACTAACTGAGCACGCACGTGAAACGTCCGGGCACTAAGGATCTGAACAAGTTGAGAGGCCTGTATTTTTTGAGGGGAAAGTAACTGCGCAAGGTGTGCATGCCAGTTGTTCCAGTTAGGTACGGTACAAAACTTTGATGCACCCTGAGGGCAGCATAGTATGGGGTATACGAGCCAGTGAGTTCCATACGGGTTATTCCCGCATAAGCTATATAATGTATATTGAAAGCTTGGGAAATTGCAGTTTGGGAATTAAAGGGAAGTAGCCTAATATTAGCAGTTAATATTTTAATGTAACTTTTGAAAGTTCTGCTGTAAAATATTTATATAATAATTTAACCCAACTGATATACTTGTATGAGGTACAGCAGTTAGCATTATTACTAATCACAATCTATTAGCATAGTTATTTGAACAAGTTGCTAGACATTGGAATTACACGATTGCCCTGCGGTAGTGCACCTTGCAAATTCCGTCTCCTGTTTTCTTTCGCAAGTCATCTTGCAATATAATATTAGCTAAAGCCATGGTGACACACAGGAGCGTAATATCTGCAGGCACTGAAGGAACGTATATACTGTAGAACTCATCTCGCGTTTCTGATATGTACGGTAGGGAGCCGCCTCTAGGTAATAAGTAGCTTGCTACGTCTGAATTAGTAAAGCTGAAAGCAAATCGATTGAACAAGCTGCTTGAAGCGTACATGTGACCGTGGTTTGATGTCAAGATGTAGACAGCGCGAGTTTGGGAAGAAGGTCATGCACTAGGGATATTCCGCGCGACGATTGAAATGCACCGGAACTTCTCGGAGGAATATTAACTCAGTTGTAACACGAACTTGTGCGCTATGCTCACTACTTACAAATTCTCTGTTCAACTTGGATGCAAATTGCTTCGAGGAACACATGAGAGCGTGTTCGGAAGCTTGAAGCTACTTAGGGGGGGAGATGTGAACGACTCTGAGCTACCCTAGATCATTTTCTTAGACCTGCTTGCTCGTTTTGGGCTTAGGAAGCATAACTTGAAGCTAGATTGAAAATTAGCCACAATTCCTGGCCTAGGCCTATAAGGAGGTGTAAGAATCTGGTTGATGTAGTAGGCTTAGCACGACTCAGCTCATCGTGGTATAATGTATGGTTGGTACGAGAAATGCGACGATTCACCTGCTGGAAAATAAAGTAGAGCTTATATTTTGGTAAACAAGTCGGCACGCAGGCATGTTTACACAAGAGGGACTCCCACCATCAAAATGCGGGGCACCCTGAACTGATGATGAAGGAAATGGGGCGGAGATATGACAACAATGACGCGCGAGATGGATTGCAGCAAATGATAATAATGGCATTTACCCTAATGCATTTTGCTGCCAGCATTTACGGCACTATGCGGAGCCTATATAAAGTATTCCTTCATTATCGCGTTTGCCAACATGTTTGCAAATTATAGTAAGGTAGTGCTGTTGTGCAGTGCAAGTTATCCCTAATAGTCTGGGCACTCGTGCGACTCTTGTTTACAAGATGTCCACAACAAATGAACCATTTAAGGCTTGTCCTGTCATTTCTTATTTATTATACTTGTAGACCCCAGGTCCGACACCCGACCCCCTCTCCCATATCCACGCCATCTTTTGACAAAACTGCCAACTCGCAACTAACCCCATCTTGTGGACGTGGAGGATGTCACAGTTGTAATTCCCTTACAACTGTGACATTCTCCACGTCCACAAGATGAAAATATGAGCAATATTTGTCAGTGGCCGGTACGGCTAGTAGACACTGTATTCAGAACGGAGGATGTGGATTCCGTGACTGCAATTGCAAGCTGGTGTGCAGCATTGACGTGCTCGACGGATGATGAAAAGAGAGGTGGACTCGCGCGGAGAATCCCGCCGTGGAAACCACGGGGCAGAAAACTAGCTTGTGGTCAGTGCTGGTTGGCCAAGCACGGCATCGGCAGAAGTACCAGGGACTTGCCTGCGCAACCGCTATCGTAAGGCTTGAAGGCACTCATCCACCGCTTTTCTCAAAACAGCGCAAATAGGTGCAAGGGCTTGTTGCGGTTGCGATCCTGATCAGGCAACTTGGTTCGGATCAGCGTATCCCTGCTTCACAGCCAGATGGCGGACACCTTACGGGGTGTTTTGGGGGGTAACGGGTAGCCGAGTTGCAAACCTATCTTGGTTGTCTTGCACCACTTGCGGGGATGATTTATTAATGACTGCTCATTTTGATCAAGTAGTACCGGGAGTGGTTCATATGGCCCCCTTGTCTAGCCCAATTCCGAGCGCCGTGTTTACATCGTGCATGTACAGTACTGCATCAGTACATGCACCCCTCGGCTATAAATTGGGGGAGCCTATTGGGCGACAAGGGTTGCATGTTACACCACCCAGCACGGGTTTGAAAAAAAAATTTAATTGAAAAATGTAAATAAGGGCACCGCTGTTTTCACCCGCCATTTTTCACGTCAGGAGGGTATATACTAGCAAATGTGTCCATAACAGACCAGAGATGAGACACTAAATTGTCCCATTACGGTATATTTTGTCTTTACTATCAGGAATGAAGTGAAATCACTTTGCAATATTTCTTTTATTGTATGGTAAGCATTAAGCAATGACTGCAAGTAAAATGCTGTCTGTGGTGGTACTTGACAAGGAGGATAAAAATAAATAAGAGGTGATTCCCGTTTTATTGGCGCCGTTGCCATGTCGGTGGTTAAAAACAACATGGCTGGTAGAGGAAAAGTCAGCTGCGTTTGTAGGCCATAATGACTGCAAAGAGCACTTTTCAGTACCACTGGGGTCTGCCCTTTGCATAAGATATAACCTCCTGATGGAACTCCAGATGAGCGCATACACTGTTTTTTTCTGTTAAAACACGAAACGTACTGTCATCATGCTATTTCTACTTAAATTCAGCCGTCCGGAAACTTGTTGTAATTATATTTGTTTGTCTGACTCAAGTACTGTGAGGTTCCCAGAAGGAGCCAAAGCTCCTTTCCGACCTCTCTGTTATTCTACGCTATATTAAATGTAGTGCCGAGTTTTAAATACAGTGTAACTGCGCCTCGCCTGTCTCTGAAAGCCACTCCGAGGAGGATCATTCTCCATTTTCCTAATGGAATATCATATTATTCAAAATCGAGTCCTTCGAAGCGTGCTAGGTAGCGAGATACCCAGTGTCACAGTGGCAGGACGCCCTGCCTGAAACAGAGCCAGGGATCAAACAGCGGAACTTTCCTCTTAATAGGAGATGGCAAAATCATCAGTCTGAAGCGAGGTAATCCATTTTGCAAGTACTCCTTCCTCCGCACTTGTCTACAAACAAAATCATTAGCCCGGAAGGGACTCCACCTGCCAGCTAGTGGAGCATATCTAAAATTCATTGGCAGAACAACACACTGCTGGTATAATTATGCCATTCTCCAGCTCTTGATAGGAAGCTGCGTGCACTGTAAATATCCTGGGCAAATTGACTTTGATGCAACCTAATTACTCCAAATGTGTAACTGTAACAGCACCAAGGCAGATCGGTGTGCCGTACCGTATGGCTGGGAGGCTTTGAAAGCATTGGGAAGTTTCTCCTAGGGGATTTTGGTTGACGCCGAGCCCTTCTGTAATCAAGCACGACAGCTGATGCATGGGACCTCACGTCACACCAGGTGCAATAATGGAATTTCATCCGGATTCTTAGCGGTTTCAACATGGCTTTTTATCCTATTATACCTACATTGCCTGGAAGGGAGGGAACACGTAAGAGGACAGGGCAGTGGCGCGTGTCCGAATAAGTAGGACAGGTGAGTCAGCCGAAGAAAAACCGACCTTTTTTTTACAAGGTGGCATCATAGCTGACTTCCTCTCCTTTGGTGGTGGGAGTGTACTGTTACTCGGTTGATTGGGCCGCCTTTGTTCTATCTGATTTGTTTAGCAATAAATGGGACGCAGTTTGTGTCAACTTTAATGCTGGAAGACTTGCTGCAGTGGTAAACAGTTGACTCGTGGAGACTACTCAGCCGTGCCGGTGCCTAAATATTTGCATGCATTTTGAGCGATGCATCAGCTATACCATTATTAGATCAATATTAGTTGTTTGGAGATAGGTAATACTGCAGTGCTGTTGGTTAGCGTTTTCCCCCCGTCATTCTTTTGTTGATGCGAAGTTAGAAGATGGTGTTTGTCACCGATACACATTACAGCGTGGTGTCAACCTATGCTGATGGCTTTTTTGAGTCGCTGTGACATGTAATAGCCCTGTGTTTACAGCCAGAATCATGCAAAAAGAGCTGGCAATGAGGCCGCTGGGGGTACGCCGCGAAGAAAGATGTGTAATTATAACGGGAAAAACATGGGTAGAAGACAGTGAGGTACCCCGGCATGCAGAAGGAAAACAGCTGGAGGAAAGCTGGCTTGTTGAATAGCCGGCAAGAGCTGGCGGGGAACCATTACCGTGTTATTAGTGTATGCTGAATGAAGCGGTGCATCACCATGCTGGCTGAGGGAAATGAATGCTTTCTTGCCTGGATCTGAATGGTGGTAGGGAATGGCTTCAAGGATGCAGGCCGAACCTGGATTTTTTTTATATTTATTTGCCAGGTTGGCAGGGAATGAGAGTGGGAAAACTGACTCAGTTCCCACGAAAATCCCTGGACTGTTAACCAAAGCTACCATAATATAATTATGTGCTTGGGGGCTTGCAACCATTGCGGCACAAATGGCCAGAGCAGGCGCTAGAATCCAGCCCTAGTCTGCAATTTATAATTAGGCGATGCTGATGTCGCAAAGGTGGCCCAAGTGGCCCAAAATAGTTAGGGCTCCCAACTTATAAAAAGCAAAGTAGGCGAGTAGTGGGTTGACTGGTAATCAAAGGGAACGAGAGGGGCTTTTTGGGGCAAAGTCTCGCATGGTTCAAGTCGGAGGCTTGCAGTGTTAGCATGTGCAGCCAGGATTCTATTTGGATCCTCCTCAGGGCACGTGCAGGCTCAGCAAACTGTCCTACTCAATCCCAATCCACGAATGCGATTTGGCTCCCCTGGCACTGTCTAGAACCTATTTGTGGTCCTTGTCCACTGCCTATTTTAGACACCTCGAGGCCGCATTTCTTGAACCAGCTCGTATGATGATGACACGTGATTGCGGTTGTGATTTGGTATAGTTTATAGGCTATATACCGGAAGGAGGATGTTGAACCACAACTGCCAAGTGTGACAAGTTTTGGCTCCGATGAGGTTTTATAGGCTCGAAATCATGCAGCGTCAGATAAACGAGGTCCTTGGCATGGGTTCAAGATGGCGCATCACGTAGGAAAAGCCCTGACAGGAAGAGGTTTGATACTCGTGTATAAGGCCGCAACGTTGTAGCCGACACACTAACTTAATAATGAATATGGCAACCGAGTATAAAAGGATGAGGAAGTGATGCGGGCACTTTGATGAGTGCGTAACAATGCATGGCACATATCTCGAGGGACAAGGCGCGAATGACTGTTGACTGTTGAGCGGATTTGGATTGACCAGGCCCCTCCGTTTCCCTATATACCGGATCCCTTTTGGTTTGCCATTCCACCTGCCAAACTGCATGATGGAATATGCATGTAATATCATAATGCAGCGGGAGGAGCTATTTAGTTTGCCCCGTTGCCATTTCTCGTATCTAATTACCCCGTGATTTGCAGGTCCCCCGTAACAATTTTTAAGCGCTTAATTGCATTGGGATATTAAACAAAGCCCTACTTGCTTTGTGTACGGTTTGGCTCATTACAAGCACCACTTGGCAAGCAAACCTATGCAGCATGCGGGGAGAGCAGGAAGGGACGTGCAAAGTGCGCTGCATTATTATAGGATATTATACAAGTAGGTATGTGTAAAGTGATGAGCAATCATACTCGAGTGTGCGTGCATGCGTGTGCCGGACTAACTTTTTCATTGGAGTCTGTTTATCTGGAAGGAAAGAGAGCGCGTTGTTTCTGTTGCTTGTCCTGTATACAAATATAGCAGCCCCCATGCGTTCCGCTCGCCTGGAATAGAAACGGGTGTGTAAAAATAAAAGTTGGCTCCGTTTTTTTGGACATGGCTCACCTCCCAAAAATTTAGGCCGATGCTTCCAGCAAGTCCTGATTCCTCTGATCAGGATGCGCAAACTAATTTGGAAGGCGCTTGTACACACATAGCATGGGCAAGTCAGCCGAGGCAATATTCCCATCCCTAGAAGCTTGAAGAGACGTCAGCGACGACACTAAAAGGCTTTGCTGCCAAATAGCAGCCAGCTGATCAGTGCCTGATCCTGTCGAGGAAAATGGCTGCCGGTGATTGCCATCGTCCGGATAACTCTTGGAAGCCTCCTGCCCCATCTTGGACAAATTTTCCGGGCTTACAGGCGTTCATGACCGGACTTGAGATTGAGGACAAAACGGGGCCAATAGTTTCTTTGCAGCGGAAAAATACCCCCTGCTCATCATTCTGGTGGAAGCAGCTTGCACCATATTGCACTTCCATGTACGTATAGTCTTGGCGGAACCGGCCTTCCTCGTGACGTTTTTCTCACACTGCCTACCTGTCTGATCATCATAATTAGAATACGCCAGATCAGAACATGTCTGATGAACATGTTAGCTGGCAGGTTCATAGGGTGTGTGCGCTAGTATTGGTCCTCTGGCCAGCGGCATCAGGCAGAAGTGCAGTCGAGTCACGCAACGGCCAGCTGGTCGAGTGACCGGCGTCCGCTGCGGTCCCGGTGCCGCCCAAATGGACAAAGTTTATTGAATATATTCAGACAAGGGACGTCGAGTGCAATTGTGCATATGCCGCTCGTGTCGTTTGCCTGCGCCGCCCTACTCGTTTGCACTGGCGGACGCGGAATTCGGGATAAAACTCCGGCACTAACACGAACCATTACTTAATCCTCACACTACTATATGGTGAACTAGCTGCCTCTGCTGCGTGTGTGGGCCTATACTGCCCCCAAAATGCCTGGTTCTATTTTTTTGTTTGCTTGTGTACAGGACATTAAGCGTGAGATGTTCAGCTTGAAATGCACGTAGTGTTGCAGTAGGGTCGTGACTTGCGGTACATCGGGTAGTGCATGTTGTGAACATGGAAACGTGATCGTATGCGGGCGGAAGCATATCAGTAGCGGCACATTGGTGTCGTTGCATCACACCACTTTTACCGCGCGCTTGTCATCCCAATAATGAGGTCAATATTGCCTGGAGTATTATGATATTGACCATCAGATTATTAGCGAACAGGCAGGTACCCCCTGAATCTCGTCTGCCGGATAGGGCTGGATGGATGCAATGAAGCACACATGCGGACTAGACACAAAATGTATGATTTAAAGCCGCACATGCGTCGCCAATCCAACTAAAGGAAGAGTGTTTGGACCAGCATAGACAGTCCATTAGCAGGAAATGAGCGATGCCGATAGTGGTCCATGACGGCGATGATTATGATAGGATTTGAATGTCGATTATCTGGATGCGGAGAGCCGAAGGAAATCCCCGCAGAGGCTGGATGCTGGTCCGCGGAAATTCGCAAACATGCACTCTGCAGCAGGCGGCCTAATAATTCTCCTTATCTGGAAGCGCGCGACTTTCAGGATGGATGTGTTCCCCGAGTCCCCATTTCAAAGTCCCTGCTGCCAAAGAGCACAGCATAGAGAGTGGTGATAACTCCGGATAGATTGACGTAATCTGGGCCGCCTGAACGATGCCGAGTTGAACAACCTGCAGCGACTTAATCTCACTTCGTACACAAAGAAGGATGATGCGCCCTGGATAAATTTGTTAGCAGAGTCAACATGGATGCGCCCGTGAGTAAGGCCGCTCGTAAATAGGCTTCCTGGTGGCAGCACACGACGACGACGAAAAGGATCTTTGCCAATCCTGGAGACGGTGTGCTTGCTCAAGGCGATGGATTTAATGATCGAGCTCTATAAACATTCCAACATGGCCAGCCTTCTCATTACTCGCCTTGTTGAACTAGTCGCCAAACAGTATGGATTCCGGTCCGCCATGTTGACTCTGGTGCTGCCACCTGCCTGATTTTAATTGTGGAAATACACCAACTTAAAAAAATGGGGGGTCTGCCCTTTTGCAATAAGTGAAATAAGTTCTTATCCGCATTTCCATGGCGTGCTTACATCCACTTGGAGGGCCATATGGAAATCCTAAGGCGAACGTATTATGCCGTCTTCCATATAAAAAGTGCTTATTGCCGGATGTAAAGTGGGTGGCAGGCTTGATGAAGCAGTGCAGCTGAAGTGAAAAGTAAGCCGGGGCTAGCGGAAAATGAGATGAAAAAAAGGAAAGAATAAGAAGCACAAGAAGAAGAAGGGAGAGAGAAAAAAACTGAAATGGCAGCTCTTACCTTCGAAGTGAAATGCAGGACATAAGACTGGAAATGAAGTAATGAAGGCGAAGTTGATTGCCCAACTTTGGTAAAGCGTTGGAACCAAAAAAGAGGTGAATCATTCTGCAGGAGTTTGCGACGGTGCCTGCACTAAATTGAAAATTCCTGCACTTGGGGAAGAAAATGACGACTTGTGAAATTCTTTGGCAGTGACGAAAAGTCATGTCAACTTCCGTCGAGAGCGGAATGGGAGTTTTCGGCCTTGATTGGAAGGGGCGGTGGCCAATTCATTGGAGAATTCTGCAGGGGGAAGGAAGGAAGGAAGGAAGGAAGGAAGGAAGAGGGAGGAGGGGAGTCTCCGAGAAAGAAAAAAAAAAGTTGGCTCATTGCTTCTGGCTGTGGGGTGTCTCGCTTGTTGGACACAATACGGGCTCGTCGTGTCGGGCGTTGATGCGAGGATGACACATGTCGATGCGGGTTGACAAAGTGCCGTCCTTCATCCCCGTCAAGGGGAATGCGGCCTAAGATGGATGGGGAAGCCCAATATCCAAGCAGGCTCGAATTTTCCTAGCAGATGATTACGACCACCCTAATTGGAATACGGTACTGCAATATGTTGACCGTATAACTACAATCAAATAGATTGTGCTGATTCGCTATCAGGAATTGATATAGTTTCTTCCCAGATATTCTGCATCAAGCTGAGTGACAGTATATAGGGCTGACAGAAAGCAGATGGAAATTGGCGTATCTGGCTGCTTAACCTCATAACCTCTGGCTGTCCTTGAGTGTCCATATTCAATTTCAATTGAAAAAAATGCGCCAATTCTATGTTCTAGTCATGGAAGAACATGTGTAAATGAGGATTGTGGCACTTGTAGACCTGTTCCAACCACTGTATAAAATATAGGCTGGCCCGAGTCAATAGCAGGGTCGGAAAAAGCCCCCGATTCAAACACTAGCACGAGTAGTGCGTCCCCCATGTAACATAAATAAGGATTTTCTCCAAACCACTTTCAAGTGGGATCCCACTTAGCAACTAATCCCCTGATGCAGACTTACTGAACTCGGGGGCCCCTGATGAGGATCAGTATTAGCGTCCGAGTCAACTAGTTGTAGCCCTAGAAGGTAATGACTATTTAAATTATTCCGAGAGTGTGCCGCTCTTCCTAAGGTGCAAGGACGCAATTCTTGGGGTCATGCATAATCCGCAACCAGTTGAGCCCGCTGGGTTCACACCATCAACATGGCTGTATAATACACGTGAGAATTGGGATAATTATTCTGGTTTAGTACGCAGCACGGTTTGGGAATCGGCGAGGGTAACCGATTGCTGGATATTATTATAATAAGTGCGCGTTCTTGACTCCGTGTCCGAAAAGGAATGGAGGGGGCTAAAGGTAATCCACGTATTAGTGTAGATGTGAATTCTGGGGTGAGAAGCTCTCATCTGAGTTGGAAATTTCCGAGAGGGCGGAGTAAGCTGCGAGGTAGCGGAGGGGATTCACGCAGCGCCGACTTTCTCATGGAAATCGTAGGGTCATGCCGCGGGGCTTGGATGATGAGAAAGGAGGTGGAGGAGGAGGAGGCCAAAAGGGGGTGGCTGGGAGAATTACGGCCATAGGAAGCCTGCGATCAGCTCTCTTGGAAGGTCACTACTGACACCTGCTGTACCGGAAACTTGTCGCTCTGACTCATTTCTCAACGGACAGGCACTTCTTAATTTGATACGTGACGTAGGACGTTCAAAGTGAGGTAGGATAGTGCCTGATATGTGACAGACAGAGGATATTGACAAAAAAAACGATTTTCAATGTCAATCGTGCAAAAATATCTAAAAATAATCGATATTAATTAATCGATAATTTGCGAAAAATTGGCGAATTGAACAGACTGCAGCGTTAACTATTTGGCCATGTTACTGCAGTACTGCAGTAAATTGTACTGGAACAGGGGAACAAGCAAAGCGTGATCGAAAAATCCTGGGATTCACGCTAACCAATGAACAATGCGTTGGCGTTTAGTTGAATGAAGTTATTTGAAGTGTCCGTCAATTCTGTGCTGCTGTGTATGGGGGGATGGAGGGGGAAGGGAGAGAGGGAGGTCAACGCATCCCGCAGTCGGCATTAGAACACTGCGGCTGAGGCACGATAATCACATGGCCATGTTAGAGCCCTGAATTGCTGCTCCCAAAGGGCTCGCCATTTAGTCTATACACCTAGCACCAAAAGTACCTCCCCTCCCCTGCTGGCCGGCGAATACATGCATAGCCAATTTTCCATTACTCATTGTTGCACGGGGTCGTACAGAGCAGGAGGCAGACACCCATGCACAGAGTGAGGACCCCCACTATTTCAGGCCTGGCTATCACCGGACGGGGTAAGGCCCCGACCCGCATCCGGCATGGATTATTGACAGACGGAACAATCGACACATTGCCGCCGCGTTATTGCGGTTCACTCGGGATGCCCGGCAAGGATCAATGGGTCATCACCTGATCATAATGGGCCGGCCTGTCACCTGCCTTCAACCCACACTGGACATGTGTTTTCTGGGGGAATACGGACTGAATTGTCTGATTTAAGCAGCTGTTCTGGTTCATTAACACCCTGCTGTTCATCCCTTTCAGATCTAATCTGTGTTGAAGAGTAGGGTACAAGTGTTGTGACAAGCTGCCACCCACACTGCACGTTTGATAATTGTACAGTATTTTGAAGGAAATATACTCTATTTATCGCTATTTATCGCGGAACCCCTGGCGATTGTTCGCGGAACCCCGGTTGAGATGTGTACTCATGTTTAGTAGTTTGGGCAGATCTTTAAAGCCATCTTTTGACCAGGTATAACTCCCGGACGTACAGTAGAGAAGGAATGACGTCCTTATGTGATTGGCCGAGTACGTAGTATAGAGTAGGTTACGATCTAGAAAGGACATTTAAGTGAAGTACCCGGGCCATAGTGGAGTCTCCTGTAGATGGCGTAATAGGCCAAAGTAACAGCAGTTGATAGGATAATAGCCCTAGGAAAAGGGAGGGAAGAGAGGAGGGCAGTGGAGCGCATGAGTGTCCTGTGACAAGTCCGAGTCTAGGGAGTTGACCGTTTATGGGGCACTTCCTGCGGTCGTGTTTTGGGTGAGATCATGGAATTCGGAATATCTGGATCACTTAAATTGACTCAGTCTCTTAAAGAGTTTTTTTAAACTAGAGGAGGTGACCAGAATGATGGGGAATCAAACTCAACCATTGACGGAATACCAAATCTGTACCGACTATAGTATAATAGACTGACATCGCAAATAATGGGCTAACTTTATACGTGCAACTCGATCCCGTATTGTTTTTAAAACTAAAGAACAATGGAATTAGGTCATTCTCATATTCCAGCCTGATTTCAGCATTCTCATATTTTGGTCAGAATAGACCTATTATAACTTGCACACCAGCAGTTCCCGTATGCGCCAATAGAAAAAGCGCCAAATTCCAGTTTCAACTAAAAGATTCCAATTGAAACACTATTTTAACTCCACGGTATGAATGTTCATACAGTTCCACCGTAATCAGTGCCCGGCCTTGAACTGAGGCAATCGTCCGCGAGATTCCTACTGATAAGCATCTGGGGTGTCTTTTCAGGGCGTGCCGTATATGGGCTGATGCGAAAGTGGTTGTTCATTTGTGTAAAAGAGCGCCGAGGGGTCGGCAAAATGAATGGGATCTGTTTGATAGTGAAATTCTGCTGGTAGTCTCCCTGTCCATGCTATGCAGCCGTAGTGTATCTGGGTGGACAGGGTGTGCGATTCCCATATAGAGCCATATGAGGCAGCTGGCGGGTCCATTTGAGCCCAGATCTGTTGGGCAGATTGGGAGCGCAGGCAGAGAACTCGTTGCGGCCTTCATTAACGGAAATCCAGTGATGCTGTCCGATTAGTGGAATCTTGTTGGATTGCCCCCTGTGTTCCGCGTTAGTTAGTAACGCTCATGTAGTGAGTGAGTGCTCCAATTGAAAAGGGCAATTCTGAAATCGAAGGGTGGGGACCCAAATTTTCCACGGCCACTTAGCTGTATATATACTGAGGGGCGGTGTAATGCGAATGTTGACAGCGGTTTGTTGGAGGAGACCGCAAATCTTTAATACGTTTTTTTTGCAGATTCGGAAGCGGTCATAAATTATATGCAAATTGACCCTTAACTCTGCAGGGGAATCACAGGCTAATGCGGATTTGATCACATTAGTTTTGAAATATAATCTGAGGCGAGTTTAATAAGGCTTATTGACAAACACCACCAAAACGGTTGCCAATCTTAATTTGCTCATGGGAAGCCAACTGTTGTGTGCAAAATCCCAAGGCTCACGCGCTTCATGAGTAATTCATGTGCACGCGTCAAGGCTAATAATTGCAACTAGGGTCCATCCGCTAGGTAAAAAAACTGGATGGGGGGTATAGCGTATAGGCCTATATCGTTGTCATTGTTGTCCCAAAGGTGCCTCCGGATGGCCATCCTTACTGTCTTGCAGCAAATAGGAGGGACATTTGGTGGATTTGCACACTTGGTTTATTTGTCATTTGCGTGGGCGACGGGTGATGGAGCGTGCAGCGGGCGTCGCCATGACGGACTCGGGCCATTGGCGCCGAATAGGGCCGATGGGGCACGCCTCGAAAGAGAAAAGAATTGAGGAAGTCGCCACCGTAGCAAGTCGCTCAACCGCAGGCTGCTCTTTTTTCCTTCAGCTTCTGGGCCTTTTTCTACTAACACACCCACAGTTCCTCAAGACGTCGTTTGCGACACTCATATTTCGAAAATATATTTCGCAAATTCGTCGTCCGAAATCTTAAAAGAGTCCACAGCGGGTACGTAGAAGCGCAATAAATTGAGCGAAGATAGTGGTGGTCGAGAGTGACTATAGTCTTGAGTTGTTAGGTGTGTGCTTGGAATGGGATCCCTCGTCTGGAAGTAGCCATTCGGTTTGGCCCCATCCTCCCAAGACTGAAGATTCGGGTCGGATGTCCCCATGGGAGCCCGATGCCCGGCACCTGATCAGGCAGGTGTATAGGGCCCTTCGCTGGGTTTTGGTGCCCATCATAGCTCCACGCCACGACTCTTAAAAATTTCGGGAGGAGGGCCTGGGCCCTGGCTGGGGTTGGATTATGGCCGACTGGCGGCAGCAGAAATCAGCAGAAGCGTCTGGTGTGCGGTCGCAGGCGGCTGCGGGTATAGAAAGAGAGAGGCCAGGCCATGGAAGCTGATTAGGGCATTAATAATCCAGTGATGGCCTCTCCATTGGTCTCCCTGGATGACTGTCCCAGGCACAGATGCCGTCATGGAATGAACGCCAGCACCAGGTGGCTCTGCCGGCTTGATCTCATTGCGATTACTGACACGCATCCCTGCATATCTAGTTACGGATTCAAGATCCTTATTAGTTTCTTACCTGAAAATTTCCATAGTCGCCATTATTATTATTATTATTATTATTATTATTATTATTATTATTATTATTATTATTATTATTTTTATTTTTATTATTATTGCAGGAGGAGGTTGTAGTGTGACATAGGTCATTGAATAAGTGGGAAGGGTGAGATCGATAACTCCCGGTGTCAAGTCGTGATCGGTCGTGATAGTCAATCATATTTCATTGGTCAATAATGTCATATGGGATTGCTGGAGAGGTGGGGAGAGACGATTTATAGGCGAGGGATATGCGCACAGAATACACTTGGGCGGTTCAAGTTCTGTAACATGAAAGCAAAATCGTTTAGTGGCCCATTTAGGCCCATGCCTCCCCCNCCCCCCCCCCCCCCAAAAAAAAACGTGCATTTTTGTCTCGGGAAATTATTGCACCGCTAACAAACGATTGTACTCATAAGGCCACCGGTTATTGGGGTTGCTCTTTGCATACTAGTGTCATGGAAAACCAATAGTGCGAAGTTTCATATCTGACGCTTCCTGGCAAACAAGGGCTTCTCGTAATTATGTTTCTGTTTGCACCAGTGCAGTGCAAGCCTGCAGCAAGAGTGTTCACTACACATGCAGAATACAGGCTCCCTACTCAAAAGTCTGGAAACTCGCATCAAGACCTGTAAACACAACATTATTACATAATATCACAATAGTAATGAATAATTTTTCTACTCGCTCAATGTGAGTATTTCATCGAATGGACAGTGAGCCGAATAGCCCGAAGTACTGGAAAATAACAGTTATTCCGCGAATAATCCCATGGTAACTGAAAATAAGGGCATGTAAAAGGAAGATATCAAGAGGTTGAATTCTCGGAAACTAAAAGCATGGTCTTCTGTCTCCTCCCTCTTCCTTTCCCCCCCGTAGCATGTGGCACCATTAGCGTCTTTGTCTGGAGTGGGGAGGGTCTCCCGCAAGGAGAAGGCGAGAGACTGCGGTTTCATGCTTCTGCCAGTTCTTTATTTTTGTCGTGCTGCCACCGCCTTGGAGGTAGCTAGCCTGCAGGAGTTGTTTGCCTTTTCTGCATGTCAGCTGGGGTGGGGCCTAAGTTCATTTTGCACACTGGGTCCAAAATTATGGGAGGGCTGTGCCAGCTCTGGCTCTTTCTTTGCATTTCATGGACAGGGTGTTTCGTCGAGCAGATCTGTCATTGATGACCCAGATGCTGGTTGTCACCAAATATTTGTTCATCTAAATTTAGTTGTGACAGTCAGCGTTTTTTGCGTGTTCAGCAAAGCAGTTACTTTAGTGGCTATCATATTACCTGATAATAGGTGGTATGGACGCGTTTTTAAAAGTACTGGAGGAACTAGTCGGGGAAAAAAAGAATGGGCTTGCACCAGTAGGTCACCCACAATGACTTAATCTTGGAATTTTATTGCAATACAAGACCTACATGCATCTACTCAACCTAATATTCGCGGCTAATATTTTTTGCACATTAGAAAAACAGCTTCAAAATAATACTCGTGACATTGAAATATATCTGTAAAACGATTCAGTTATGAAATTAATACAGTGTTCCAAGTTCGTGGATCGTTTTTATTTATCGCAAATATCGCCAGAAGTAGCGATTTTTGTGTAGTTTGTTGTGCCCCGATCCAGGTGCCTCAGTTGGACTACTATTAGGTCTTAGGTGGTCGAATGTAGCAGTTTCTATAGAATAGGGCACCTGGATCGGAGCACAACAAGTTACACAAAAATATTGCTGCTTGAAGCTTTAAGCGAAATTTTCTACAAGTATAACGAAAAGGACCCACGAACTTGGAACACCCTGTATTTGTAATTAAATTATGAATTAAGTTATAGCATGTTCCCTTGCTGCTAGGGACCGTGTGGAACAGTGTAGTGTGAAAAAAAAAATCGCAAACTGAAACAGACAATTTGAACCCACCTGAACTGTACAAGACGCACTGTTGTGAAAGGAATTGGGTTGCTGTAGTACAGTGTCTGGAATAAATGTGGAAAAACTGTGGTAGAATTACAGTTTTGTGATGTGAAACAAAGTTGTGGGAAAACCCGCTTGATTATAGATTTAATATCGTGTATTAGCAGTCTAGCCCAGTTTTATGAACCCCGTTAAGTAATAATCTAACTTGCAGTTAGATTCTGGCAACCGGCTGGTTTTTGCGTGTATCCTAGAAATTCACTTCCGCAAGCTCCTAACCGAGTTACCGGTCCTAAATGTAGCACCGCCCTTAATATCAGTGAGATATTGCCAGCCCGCTTATACAGTCAACCCACGAAGTTGCATCGTAATTGGTTCCGACACCGGATAGGCAAGTCGAGACGACATAATTCTGGACCGAGCAGGAATAGCCAATGATCATCATGCGCCATGTGAAAAGTGTGCCCAATAGACGCAAATCTTTCTCCAAAATGGAAAATGTGTGTTGCAAATTATTTCGAACTCAATATAGCTGAAATGGCTAGCCACTTGGAAAACCTGCGGGGTGACTGTGGGAATCGCTGTTTTTGTTTCCTTGATGCGTGCGATTGTTAGTGAGGAACATCCGGAACCCTAGGGGCTTGCGTGGACACGCCTCCCCCCTAGCCCTAGCCACCCCCGCACTTCTCGTCATTTGAAGGTGTATCAACCCCGCGCTCTACGTAAATTACAACTTCCCATTCTTGTTATTTGCGCAATAGTTTCCAGTCATTGCCTCCTTCAGCACATAGGCAACAAGACCTGGTTGGCGTCTAAAAAAAGTTCAATTTCTGGCCATGTTCGTGTTTCATTTCAGATGTGAATAGTACTTGTTGGAAACTGAACAATGGTAATTGGGAGCTAGCAACAATACAGGCAGAGTGACCGCAGTGCGGGCCTCTTGAAAGTCGTTTCCTATTTCTCTGATGGATGTGGAATCCCTTCAGCATCCTCCGCCTTTTCTTCTCCCTGTGTAGGCCTTCCCCCTTACAGAATGAAAGTCCAGCTTGAGGAAGAGCGAAGTAGGTGGAAAATAATTCGGGACGGGTCCAATAATGGAGGCCATTTCCATCCACCTTTGCGTGCTGGTGGAAGTTTTCGCATGGTCATTTACAGTTGCGAATGTGCACTCGAGTCAAAAAAGTTTCTTCTCCTCCTCCCCATGCAAGCTTCCCCGCCCAGTAAACTCGTCTTTCCTCAAATTACTTTTCCAAACGTAATTTCGGCGGCTGTCCGAAGGACGGACAGCCAAGGGCTTCCAGCTAATGGAAAAGAAGGGGGTCTGCAGGCCCTGAGTGAGGCGAGAACTGGCTTCGTTTGGACCCGGAGAAAAAGAGAACCTCCAGTCCCCCCCTCAACCTAGGTGTATATATACTGCAGAGGACCGCCCTTGTCCGCCCCTTCTTTTAAAAATAGCAGGGAACGGGACACGTGACCCCAGCGGAAGTGCTGGGGGGTGACATTAATTATTATCTCGCGGCTGGCCTGGTGGACCCGGGCCAGCATCCGACTCCTGAAGGCGCGAGGCTGGCTGCCGGTGTCCATTTGCAAGACGCCTAGTTTAAAAATAGGTGAAAAAGGAGGTCTGACGCGTAGGAGGTACCCCGTTCATGAGGGCTGATTCATAAGTTGCAAGAAGTCTGATCATGACTGCACTCCTTGGAGCGACCATTCCCCACAGAGCGACGCGACGGAGATGGTGCGACAATTCCCCACAGAGCGACGCGACGGAGATGGTACGACCATTCCCCACAGAGCGACGCGACGGAGATGGTGCGACCATTTCCACGCGACTGTGATGGTGCGACCATTTCTCGCGGAGCGACAATGCGACCATACCATTCAGTGAAACTTGCAGATATGTTTTTGGACGAAAATGGGTTGGAGCGCATGGCTTGGGAATAAACATGGGTTGTTGGTAACGGTGCGAGACAGTCTTGGAGACGTGTGGTGGGTTGTCTGGCATGGTTAAGTCCGGCCGTGTCCGCGAGTGCATCCCGAGAGCTTTACTGGCAGGCAGAAGCGTACAGGAAAAGCGGTTCCCGCTCGCCTGCATGCAACTGCTATATATTTAACGCGGCGTGAAATTAGAACGGGTCGCTGAAACGTAAATATTGGCCAGGTTTTTACGGGCCGTTGCAAGTAAAGCGGCCTCTTTTTGGACGGACCTCTGGAAACAAGCCATCGGACCTGATTTTCTCGGGCGGAGATGTGTTTTTGGCACTTGATGCACACCTGTAGCCAGCATCTGCTACATACAGTATGTGAGAAAAGGCTTCCAAGTTTTGCAGCGTTTATGAGCTAGCGTAACGATCTTGGATATTTGATAGGCACCAGGCCCCAATATGTTCCGGGAAAATAATCGCATTCGGTGAAGATGTCAACATTTACGGACCCATCCGCTTGTTTGCGTGTCGATTCCATCGGGAATTACAGGCGTTTGGTGGCCTATTACGTAGGTACGTGCATTGTAACGTACATGGCACTTGTGTACACGCAATTTTGTTGCCGGACCATGAACAACTCGGCGGGTAATAAACTGCGCGTTTAAAAGGCATAATGCCCTGCCGGCCTGATGTCAGGAATTAATATTCTGGGCGTGATTGGTGTCCCTGAGCTTTCATGTCTTTTGATGAAGGCACGCTGAACTGCGTTATACAACAGCTTCATTCAGGGGAAGTCTGTTAAGCTTATTTTAAACCAAGCCGTTGACAAATATATAAGTAAGATATATGTTATTCAAGTTAAACAGAAACTGATGTAACCTTTAAACTGGATTGTACATTTTCGCTGATGAAATTCTGTCGGGAGTTTCCTCTTTAAAAGCGCAAGTTACACAGTGCATGCTTAATCCCGAAGTGAGTGTGTCAACATAGCAAAGTTGACGTTCTCTTCGCCTGCCACTTAACGGGTAATACAATGAAGGACTCAGATCGGTTGGCATATATTGAATCACCCTGTAATAGTTGCATCAGATTTAGTTCCAACCTATGCTCGTTCCTTGTTAATAATTCTTTCTGCAGTAGTCAAGTGCGGCCCTTTTAAAACAAGCCGGATTAGGTGACAATGTAACCGTTCGAGTTGCACGTTTAGCGTGTGACTCTCCGTTTGTTTAACACTGAATTAAACATGAGGTTTTTCCAACCAGCTGTGTTGCGGTGCCGTTCACGCTTTGCAAGCCTGCATTTATGCCTCCTTTTTATTTGCGGCGACGTTTCTCATTAATTGGCAGGCTTGTTTGCCATTTTTCATAAGCCATTGGACTGTCCTGCGTTTGAATTTACTGTGGACCGTAGCACAGCTCTCAAGAGTGGTGTTCGTTCCATCATAATATGTATGGGAAAGCCAGTTAATTCCGGGAGCCAGTAGGTGCAAAATGATTGAAGCAAGTGATGGATGACTCTGTGGCAGCTCTTGTGGGAATAATGGTGCGAATATTGGTTCCCGCGACTTTGGTGATGGCTTGAGAATGGCAACCCTGGACAGTAGGACCGGAGAAATTTGGCAGTGGAGACACGGTGTTCGGTAGGGCATTCAGCTGCAGGATGGCCTATTATGAAAAGCTGTGATTATACGGTCCTGGCGTGACGCAAGTGTCAAGTAGGATATATCGTTGAGCAGCAAGTAGAATTTTCAAGAGTGGCTGTTTACAACAATGCAGCTGCACCATCCGGTTCAGAAATGATTAGTGTCAAGAACAGCCTGCTCCGATTGAATGCAACACCAGCGGCTCATTGGCCTATGTGCCCTTAACGAGCGGCGGTTGTGGACTGGCACCTGTAAATTCGTTGCAGGTACATCACGACCTACTCTAATTAATGATAAGCTTAACCGTCCATAACAGCCGCATTTATTCCACTCCCCGTATGTTACACGGTCCCGGCATGAAAAATGTAACACGACTCGTTGGAAAAGGTGCGAGAACAGCCCCTGTCGATCTAATAAGGCAATCAAAATCTGGCCCGCCTGCTGCCTATAAAATCATGTACTTCTTCATGATGCAGTAACGGTGATTTTCACAGATCAAATGCCCTTGCCCAGCCGTCGTTAATGGTTTAATTAGTAAACACCTGCGCCTGTGCCCATTATAGGCACTGATAGGCTTGCTTTAGTGGCGTCCACAGCTCGTAGAATGCGCTATAAAAGTGAATCACAGGTTTCGTAGCATATTGGAGGCTCTAAGAGAATGATGGCCAAACTCTGGTTGGACCCGATCGAGGTTAGTCGAGCAGGACAAGTGGGTCTGGTTCCCAGCTCTGGCGGTATCGTCAGGCGGTTTGCATAATTGACAGTGACAATGTGGAAATCGGTGGCGGTGGTTACACTCGTCCTCCGGCAGTTCCATCAGCACTGGTAAATTTTGCAGGCTCTACTCAATTAAAAGGGCAGGTGTTACGTTCGACCTGTGCCTGTTCGGTATGCAAACCCTCCATTGCGCATGCGGGAAGCCTATTTCTACCCTCCATCATATTGAGTGGCATCAGCTGCACTTGACTCGCACATCATGGTTCAGGAGACCCCACCCTAATCAGGGGACCCCCGAGCGCTTTTGGAACCCCCCGAATAGGGCGCATTGTCCACCAATAATTTGTCGCGACTTGAACCCTGATTAGCTTTCAGTTGGGAGCCTCGCCGACAAATTGAGTGGTACTGGCACGTGGAGATGTTCATGAATATGCACAAGACAGGACACTAAGCCTGGCTCATTGATTGATCGGTGGGTGCCCCCTTCAAGATCCCTGGGTGCGGGAAAGGTCCACGTACGAGTCGGACTAATTACAATCCTGGAGTCCACACATGCTTCTGGACCAAAAGTTGGGTGCAATTAGTCAAGGCGCGTCTTATTAGCCTGCCATGTGGTGGTCTTGATGGATATAACACGGGATTTTGCTGCGTCAAAATTAATTAACTGGGGACATGATGTAACGCGTGATGAAGGGTTGCACCGTGGACCACCAGAAAATTCCAGCAGAAGCTATGATTTACAAGCAAGTGGGCTTGGATGACAGCGGTTTGGTGCTATGGGCCCCGCTTGATGGCGGCGTGGAAAGGTTGATGCAAGAGGATGTTTTTGCTATCGTTATGAACCACCCAGTTGGACGAGTGACGTTCCCCCTCTTTTTATGCAGAATGGACAAAAAGGCCTAGAGCTCCTGTCAACGCCATGCTAAATACGAGGGTGTTTCCAGAAGGAATGTTTAATCAGGAGCTACAACTGCGTTCGTCATAATTTGATGAGTTAGGCCGGCTTCAAAAAGACGGCTGTTGACGTGGTGTCGGCCCCAAAATCAACCGGAAAATAGCGGGGGGAATCACATTGTCGCCTGGTTCTTTGATTAAAATGAATGCGGTCGGTTGCTACCTGTTATCCCGGTCCATTTGTCACCAGCCGGATTCTCACGCAAGTTGAAACCGCGACATTACAATACGAACGTGACATATGAGCCAGGCTTTGATATATACGTAACTCATTCATAGCACAAGGAGGTGAATCGGAACCTTTTTTCCCCCTTTTCTTTTCTTGGTTCCATTTATCTTGGGAAATCTGTGCGCGCAAAGCGCTTATTGGGCCAATATGAGGCGGCTCCCAGAAGCTGCCATCCATCATTTTGAGGGAAGCAGAGGCTTCTGGGGCCCTTATGCCGAGTGCACTCAACTCCAATACCTAGCAGCATTGTGATGAGTGGACGCCTCTTCAAAGCAGTCCGTGTTTTTCTGACGTGAAGTGGCGTCATTCCCAATCATGTCGACCAGGGGCTTTCGACAATCCCGCCCGTGGACTTCCCATTGCCGTACCTGCAAAGGGAATATAATAGCGGGCACCAGTACTCTACCTCTTCCTAAAGCCCCTCCTAGCCCGCCAGCCTTGAGGATTGGAGAGATGGTCCTCTTGGGAACCTGAGGTCGGAAGTTTGAAGCCTTGATTCCATATCTTTTCCACCACTACCAAAACTTGCCCCCATTCCCATAGAGTCAGTTCTTACGACTTGCAAACTCGAGGATCTTCTGGCGCGAATTTATGAGCGACAGCCAACTCGTGACTAATTTATTTGTATCACATACATTTATTATGGGACAGTTGCTACCGGTGTGAGCTGAAAGTGGAAACCTAGTTGTTCCCAAGCACTGTGTACGCCTTTAGAACTGGGCCACTATAGTCATAACTCACGCTTGCCTTACCTGCAACCTAATGCTGAAGATGCTCTCTGGAGGACCTGGCATTGTACAAGGATTTCGAAAACATGGGAGACTCATAACCAATGAAGGCGTCTCCGGCTCCGGTAATTTCTGGGGCTAATCTGTGACTTGGCGCATGTTGATGATTTTGCTAGGGTAAACACAATCCTCTAGGGGCTATGCAGTGGAGCAAATACGTGCCAGTGCTGGCGTTCAATTTTGTTTCGGAAGTTAATCACGGAATGCTCAGCAGTTGAAGCTGACTGATTTGAGCAGCCGCCTGTCTGTTGGCGATGTTGCGGGATCTATTAGCGCATAGAACTGGCTTTACACTGTTTTTGGCCGGTAGACTGGCCGACACAAACATACCCGTCGAGGAGAGTTTTGCTTCAAAATAGACATGGCTGGTCAAGTTGGACGAGACACAATATTGTTTTTCCTTTGCGTAGACAGTGCCGACATCATAAGTATACCACGCATGTCACTTGCAGGCATATGTAGCGCTTATAATAACTCAGCAGTTTTGCTCTTTGTTGAAGAGTTAGGGAGTCCGCCCTGTGTTTCTTCAAAAAGCGTGACATTTGGACCTGTATTGTAATTCTGGCTTTACGGTTGTTATGTTGAGACGACGCCACATGTTTGTGACCAATATACTAGAGCGACCTTTTCGATTCCTTTATAGGGTGTATTTAACGCACATGACTGCGCCTCTTTTTTCTGCTAGTTGCTTTCTATGCACTCCCTTTTCCACTGGAATGTTATGGAATATCCTGCAGGATAGATCACGCGACTATCACGCACAGTGACGGGCTTATTACCAAGTAGATAATATTACCTACCATTAAAGCTGCAGACCGTGGGCTTTAATGGGTGAGAATTTGCATGCGATTATCTCCGTATGGAGCCAAAATATTGTCAATAAACAAGTGCAATTTGGCCTTATTTATCCACAAGGCACCTAAATTTGAGACAACGTTTATGCTGTACTGTACCATCGAAACATTTTTCATTGTTTCGCTTTGTATACCACGTAAGCGTGCATTATCTCGAAATCAGAGATTATACAAGAAAAAACACTGATTACAGTACTCTTCTGGGAATATTCCCTCAGCATAGAATAACAATAATATTAATATAACACAATGAATATGTATTTTAGTAAATTGGCATGAAAAGTATGGGAAATAATACACATGTGGATAAGTTCAGTGTAGATTTAATATCACATTACTTATGATGTCCTGTCGAAGTGTCAATGTGTGACATGTGTTAATTAGTGCCATTTTCTTTGCAGGTAAGCATCGTGACTGAAGCTGCCTCCAACATGCTGCCAGTAAGTCTAACCCGGAACCTTAGATCAAGCCTTTAACTGCTGCATTTCCAGCTGTAAAGAGAAATAACGAGGCGGGGGTTTTTGGAGAGAGAAAAATGCTCGAGGTTCCATGATCCCCAAATGCGAGAAGGCTTTATAGGAAAACCAATATTCGGAAAGGTGCGAAAATGTAAATTACGTTTGGTAATGCCGTTGATGATTCAGCGATACGTCTTATCACGGGCCGTTGAGCAGAGAAGGAAGAAGGGCGAAGGAAAGTGGAAGGCAGTCGGATGCCTGCCAGGCCAATCCAATAGAGTGTTTGGTTGTCTGGGTGTATAGGGCGGGGGCGGCAGACGACTAGTAAGAATAGTAGTGTAGTGTAGTTTTTGGGCGACCAATGAGCCCCGCCTGTAAATAACGGAGGCCCCGGGATATCGATTTCCCGTTTGCAAGGAGGGAAATGCCATTAATTTTTGCCAGGGTTTCCCCCGTCCGGCGGCCCCGTGTACTCATTCCTTGTCTTGAAAATATTATCCGTGTAGAAGCAGCGCTCTTTAGGGGATGGGAAGAGCGTCCCCATCACTCATGGCTGAGGGCCCGTTATCCGGCCAGGAATTGAGATTTTGGTGGGGAACTGCAAACACTCGAGAGGTCCCTGGGGAACACGCGCCTTTTATGGGCGAATTGGTTTTAAAATATGCGCCGTAACGATGTTTATAGGTTGGAGAAACAAACCCCTGCCTCCCCACCTCCCCTCTCGCCGAGCTGTAAGGAGAGAGGAGGCTGTAGAGGCTTATCAGCACTTTTTTTTTCTTCCTCTCAGTTATGGTATCAGGCATGAAGGAGAACCTATTTTTGCTAGTACAGTACCGTGGATTTGCGCATGAAGAACGACGGTGCATTGTCCGTCTCAAATTGTCGCAATTTATAGCCACAACTCCTGATGAAAAGTTGGGTGTTTGATAATTATGGGGGAGGAAGGTGGTAAGGCAGTGGGGTGCTCTAATAATGGGTACAAATGGCACGTCTGAATTGGAGAGAAGTTTGGTCGTGACCGCAGCAAAGCATGTTGCGGAGGACGGGAAGTGATGGTGGACCACACCAAGGTGGCGATTCCGGTCATTTTCTCCAATGAAGCCTATAGGGGGTGCCCTGCAATTCCGGCCAGCGTGTTTCTTGACTCCTGCGGCAGAAATGTAGTCCGGCTGCTGTACAGAACCTGGAGGCCACAAACCATATGGCTCTATTGCGCCACGCTCGAGCTGGACTCCAATTAGGCTATTCATCATATTGCGACTTTAGGCGTGCAGTAGGGACGAGACAAGCTCATTTTCATGCACGGATTTCAGATATGATGTCAAAAATCTGCACGCTGCCACTTTGCGTTTTAGTGAATTTTTTAACGAGTTATATGCTGGAAGGTGGCAACTATTTTTTCAGTGTATAGGTTGTGAGGGTTAGCCTCCACAGGTCATCCCTCAGGGTCCTGGTCCAATAATACACAGGTTAGGAGCAACCCAATAAATTACGACCAGCCCGGAACCAGGCCGTTCCGCGACTCCCTCGACAAGAAAGCCCCACCAGGTACACACCTACACGCCACTGCCCTCTAGTGAGGGGTGTCACAAGGTCATGCTAATGTAACCCCGCGAGCATAAAGATTGAGACGGCAGGCCCTTTTTTGACCTTTCTTTATCCGACTCAAATTAATGAACTCTTTTTGGACCGAGTTAGGCGTGCGTTCAGGCATGTGTTCGTGTATTTATGACAATATATTCGATACCGTAATAGCTGAGATTGGCAGAGCAGCCTGTCGATGCCGTCTCCATCTTTATGCTCGCGGGTGTACATCTTCGATCAACTCAAATACACTTCACCAGGCGATACACAGGAACAAATGCTACTTAGTGGTGTACATAACTCAAAATCATCCTCCAGCTCAGCTTACTAAACTTGGCCAAGTGCACTAAATGAGCGTACGTAGCCTTCAATTACACGTGGCCAAGCACCTAATGAAAATGGAGCTGAAATTCTCCCCCCAAATTTGGGGCCACTTGTTTTTGACTCTAGGAATTTGCGTGTGACGCACCGTAATATTGCATGGCTAGCATAGTTTCCATTGAGAAATGAATTCCCCTAATTTGATGTATCCCCCCCATCTCCTTTGTTGAGCGAGCCGTCTGAATCGCGTTCCAAGCCAGCATCTCTCCATGTAAGCCGTGGTGATTACTGAAAGGAGTATATTCATTCGAGCCAGCCCAGCATCCATCTGGGTAGGCCTGTGTGCAGATGGATCCTTTTGGGCTGGCACCCCCTTCCCATCTCTACCCCTTCTTCTGCAGCATCTTCCTTTCCCATTCTTAAAGGCCTCCCCCTAATTTTCTATTTATCGTATGAATAATTCATCGAGTTTGCAATCTTTGCTTTGCAGTAGTGGCGGGAGGGCTTGATGGTGGGTGGGGTCCCGCCCTGATGAAATATAGAGCTCATCCCTTGAGAGGAGAGCTGGTGGGGACACGTCATCTCGTAAAAATGGATTCTGCCCGCTCTTGGTTTAATTTGGCGCGTTCCGACCCCCGCTTTTTTTTTCGCCCATGAGCCACCTTAGGAATTCCGCTACATGCTGGGATTCGGAGTGCACTTTTTTTCTGTTTCGTGTTTTTTTTCCACCTTCATCACCCCCCACCCGCGATGCTGCTAAAAGGACCAACTAACTAACTAACTAGCAAGTAGTAAACAAGCTCCTCTGCAAACTCTCCAAGTTGTCGCTACAGGCTCGCTGGGAGATGTCAACATATAGCGACCTTTTTTACAGTCTCGACGCGACGGGACGTATATAACGGTGCGTAATGGATCTAGTGTCTAGTGTAGAAAAAAATAGGATAATAGCAGGTGCTGGAGCTGGTGTTTTCAACATATGAAGAAATATGGCAACGTTTAGGTTAGGGGAGTAGGGCTATAATTATGCATCAGGAAGTAGGGTGTTACAAATGCCAAATTCCTGTGCCCGTTTTTTGTTGGGTATGAGCCTCCCTGTATGCACAAGGAGGATCATACCTAACAAAAAAACAGGGAAATACTGAAGTAATTCTTGGTTAAGCTGATCAGGGCATGGTTCCTGTAGGCTTATGCGATGTGTCCATTACATTTGACCGGCGAAGAGCACATTTGGAGCGTGCCATGTCTGGGCGAGTCGTTGAAAGCAAGGTTTCGCTGGGGTGGTGAGGGAGAGCTAATGACATTTGCCGTGTTTGCCGAGAGGCTCAAGTGCCGTAAGTAACTTTTCTCGCAAATAGGGGTGCTGAAAGTGCAAATTAGAGTCTTTTAAGTTAGGGTGAGGTTGATTTAGGTGAGCAGTTGACGATTACTTAGGCAGCCTGCTGGGGCATAGGCTTTGGGTCGCTGGCTCGGTTTTGCCTGCTCGCGATGCTGATGTCAACTTAGCAAGTCCACATCAGGGACATAACTTGAAATAAATATATTGTGCGTCCAGGCTTGAAAGGCAGCTGACCCTTAACACCACCAACTACCCCCAACCTGCATGATGGTGACTGAAAGGTCAGTGGAGTGATATGAAACAATCGGTTGTAAAGAAGGGGAAAAGGTAGAAGGTGCGGGTAGGGAAGAGGCCAAGTGTGTGCAGAGGCGACAATAGATGAGGCCAATAGAAGCTGGAGAAGTGGGTTGGGCATGAAAATAATCCAAAATGGACGAGGGAAGCTCCAGTGAAACGAAGAAGAAAAATAATAATCCGATGGTTCTACACTTGATTAGCACATTTTTGGGGAAAAAATTGCAAGCTCCTTATACAGTCTATGTAGCGGTTTATTCAAGGTAGTAGCCTACACGGAGAAATAGTAATGAGGAATTTCTTTGTGCCTGATAAAAGCATGCAAGCCGGAAAGCCGACTCCATTTCTCCTTTTTTAAGGAATTATGATGGGCTCCTATCATGGAGCGCCTCTTTATCCGTTTGATGTGGCTGCTCATTTAATAAGAAGGGCCGCGGAGGACTCAAGGCGGTCTCGCCTTTTAGAGCGTCAGCGAAGCAGAAAAGCCGAGCTGAGCAAAATGTAGGTTGCTTCAGAAAACGCCCGCTGCAACTAGGGGACCGGGGGGTGGGGAGCAAGGGGGTGGCGGGGACGACGACAAGTTTCAAAGGATGGATAGAGAATGATATTCCTACCTTTTGGAGCAGTGGAAAAGAAGGAAAAAAAAATGAAGGAAAAAGGAACCAACGAACGAGGGTTCTTCCATTTTTGTCTAGGATCGGAGTGATATTTCAAGGCGATCCGATTCCGTCGTTTGTGATTGGCAGCGACACCAATTTGCCGTGTAATTAAAAGTCCCCTTGTTAAGGAGACGGATCTGCCTGGCCTGAGCTTTGATTCGTTACCCTTGTTCATTTGTCCGTTATCAGTTACGCAATTAGGGCTGACATGTTCACACGGGACTCGTTGTGTCATTGGCTGATTCCAACCACATTCTAAGAAATTTGGGCAGTTTGTCATTTTTGTAACAATTAGAATGGAAATTACATACCCATAACTATATATTTAGAGACCCAAACGATGCTCGTGTGAATCCAGCTTGATACACTTGACTAAGGTGTCTGGGAGATATTCGTGCCGGAGTGTTGGAAGCGGTACATGTACAAAAAGGAGTGATAGTATCATGGCGGTCATATTTTTGTTATGGGTTTTAAAAACAGTGTGAGAGAGGGGGGGCCCTTTACTGGCGCCATAATAAACGCTGCGTGATCCGACTCGCTCCCAAAGTGATTTCGATGGTTCCAACATGCTGCAAGCTAGAAAGTAGCCCTTTGCTACAAATATACTAATTCCTGTACTTTCCACTCTGAATTGGACTCCCAACAAAAAAAGTACGGCAGTTTTCACAATGCAGGAAATTAGGATGATATTGATTGTATTGCTATGGACGCTGAAAATTCCTGGTAACCTTAGCTTTGGATTTTTTTTTTCAGTCCGAGTTGGATTTTTTTTTTGCTACACATGCAAGTAATTAATTAGGCAAATTTTCAGCAAAACCGCAGTGTGGCATCACCATAGCAGATTGATATATAATTAATGATACAGTACCGACCAATACAACAAGAAACATGTTTGTATCTGATGTTATGTTATTACAATTCGTAGTATTCCAACAAAATGCTATAATTATATCACCTGCAATCCTTTAATCCTGCAGCAGGACTGTTGTAACCCATTAACGTAATCACATGACTAGGCTGCCCGATTAACCAAATTACGCACGTAATTATTTAATTACTAAATAGGAATGAATAGTAGAGCATATTGGTATTAGCATAGGCCGGACCGGGCGCTGGAGCTTCACGAGCTTATTAAGTGAACTAGTTGCACACTCATACTTGGAGTGATTTCCCTAGATACCGTACTCTTCGTTGGAATATATTGCAGCCTGTTGGCTCTTCCTACCCCCCCTTTTTTTCACTTACCCAGCTTTTGCAGTCTGAAAAGGCGAAAAAGCGAGCGACCTCCCCCCCCCCCAGAAAAAAAACACACACTGTAAATCCCCACCCGCCTGTCTCCAACATAAATTTAGTAGTTGCAACTTGGCGACACGAGTTAGCTCCCCTAACCCCCACCTCTATGTCATTACGGCACGGGTTTTTTTTAGAAGCCAAAAAGAGTTTTAGGGGGGTTGAGAGTACACAGCATGCATGGCAGTAATGTAGGGAGACTTGAGATCATGTTTGTTTAGGGGGGCTAAAGGGATGTGCTATGAAGAAATAGTGATAGTTGTCATAGTGGGTGGTGGATTCAGTGGGCGAGAGAGAGAGAGAGCGCAGTCAGTGTGTATAAAATGGATGAAAGCAAAACACGGTATAATTAAACCGCCGATTAACATCAACATTCGAAATAAATTTACTGCGTTATTAATAAGGCTTATTGGCTTTATCACCACAGCTGACCAAATGAATAGTTTGTTTCCATGGTTGCAGTGTACAATCATAGCTGATAGACTGTCCGATCGACCGTGCCATAAGGTACCGGTCAGTACTCCCAATTATTTTTCTATACGACCAACAACGGACAAGGCGACAATTAATGGTCAGTATACTATAACGCCTGGTATGATAGTAATTGGGAGACTGATGATACACAAGCGACATCAAAGGACTGCTACTATCAAGCCTATACCTGGTTTCCGGGCTCTGTGAAGGAAGTGACAAAAGCCTGATTCCCGGTAGAGGGGGCCCCTAATTCGCGGGGCTGGTATCCGATATCCCTTCTGTTTCGCAGGTGCTTGTTTGTTTTAAGCCACTTGACGCAGCTTGTTACTACTGCTTAGTAAATAATTATGACGCGGCCGCTGGCTTATTGCAGTTTAATGCCCGCTTAAAGGCGACGCTTACCAAGCAACGCACGGCTAATTCTAAACATAATATTACAAGCTAATATTGAGACAAATATTAAAACACATTTTTTCTAATTATTTGCTTATAATATTTTTAGAATGAGCTATTTCTAAACTTAATATATTACAAGCTATCCAAATAGCTGTTGTCTCGTGTGTTATAAGCGTTATTCGTGACTTTGGACGACGCACCCAATTCAACCCTTATTGCGTTTCTTATTCGACACCCGATATAGCATACGTGTCTAGGGTGCGAAGGAGCTTAGATCTTGAGTTATGTCTTGATGGAGAAATAGTACCAGCAGGTGGCCACCTGTTACCCGGAATTTCACCAAGGTTTTGTCAACCCGGCCGTCTGAATCTAATTAAAGTTGTCCTTAACACCGGTCTGAGCACGTAATTCCGTTTTTTATCGAAAAAACGAACATGCTCTACCGGAAACGTGTGGGTAACGCGATTCATTTTCAGTGATGTTACTAACGGGATTTTCAGTAACCCCCCTTGTATTTTTTTTTTGCGCACTCTCTCACACGACGATTAAGAATGAGATCAACCAAGCCCACTTTTCACCTTAACTCTGACTCACAGCTGGGAAAGTTGGTAAAAACGCACCCAGCCATGAAGTTGAACAGAAGGAAAAGGCTCCACCCTTGTGCATGCGATGCAACTAAGAGGACATTAAGGATTGGGTCCGACCATCCATGCAAGTGTTGACAAGCTGTGGGCAAGAGGAATCGTTTGTCCCCCTATATTTATTTCGTTTGAATGAAACCGACGGATGCAAATAGGCGTACCTGCTGTTAGGGACAAATAAAAGGGGGGGGGGACAGATCAATATTATGCTTTTGGCAAATTACCGTTAGCCTGACGTCACTTGGTTAGAGGCTACTCGGCGGTTGCCACCAGAATGCAACCTCATATCAGTTAACTCCGACACTCCGATAGAATAAACACAAGGTCAGCAGTCATTGCCCCTATGCAACAACCTTGGAAATAACATGTCTTTTTATTTGTACGAACGTCTATAGAAAATTAGGGTATGGGAAAACTTCCGGAGAGATCACCCCGGAGTTATAGGTCATTTCAGTTGGTTCAAGTTATAGAACGGGGGCTAAAATCTGTCCTTCGATTGAGAAGTTTGGCAGTTCGGATTGTTCGAGGATTTTTTTTTTTTAACTTTTTTTCTGGGGCGTGTGGGTGGGGTGTTCAGAAGGGCACGAAAATTGGCGGGGGTTATTTCGAAGCCCCTTCTAGAAAGGTAGCATGGGAACCAAGGCCTGCATCTTCCTGTGCGGGTCGACTACCCCGCTTTTCTCGTTACCTCTTCTACTAGCTTTCGTTAATCAATCAGTGCCCTCAGGCTCGGAAGTGGATCCTCCGTCCCTGGCCGCCTTTCTGACGACTTTTTTTTAACTACTTAAATTTCTATATAAAAAATTTTTCACCGTTGAATATACGAGCTGAAAGCATTGGAGCGGAAATATGTTGGGTATGGTGAAGACCACACCCATTCCTCCACCTAGTCTTCCACCCACTTAGTTGGCAGGACATTTTATTAATGAACAAATCATGGCCTTCATAGGGTCAGGTTTTGCTGGCTTTTTACGAAATGATTTGCGAGCAGCTTGTGATTGATTTAGGTAATATTACAGAGTAGGGGGAGCTGTAGCTTTTTTACTGGGCGGACACGACAGCCATGTTGATACTGTAATGTGATGACATTAAGGAGATTATGATATCCACAAGCCAGCTCGGGCTCTGTGAATGACAAAATATTGGACGGGACATTCGGGGTAATGAAAAACGGCGACACTTACGTGCCGCATTATTTTAAGTGGTAGTGTCCACTGCCACATTCTGGAAATTGGATCCATTTTGCATATTGCTGTAAGGCAGTGTATTTATAAAGGTGCGATTTTGGCTTCGTGAGAAATAATTGCAAAAACAAAAATTGCAAAAATCAACTAGGATAATTTTGTAATGTAGGTCCCATGAGTTGTAATACCCTGTGCATGTCAACGCAGAAATGACTCAGAAATGAAGTGATTGAGTATAACGTGTAGTTTATGTCATGGATAATGCATTGCTGCGCTATAGAAGGCAAATGAATCCTCCAGGGGGTTGAATGTTGACCGATAGCCTTGACCAATGGGAAAACGATCTGGATCTCAGCACAAGCTGCATTTTATAACGAATAAAAAAAGCTCGAGCAAAGAAACTCCTCGCTTTTTTATCATTTTTTTTTCCTTTTTTTTTTGAATTTTACTTTGTAAAGTGGCACTTGGGCCGTGCCTTTGACCCCAGTTGGAACCCTCCCCTTCCTCCAGCACCCAGTTCCCGAAAATCCGGCCCCACACTCATCGAGATTTTGCTGAAAGTAATTGGAGAGATCAATAAGCAGTCTGCAGCAGCGCTTTGAAAGTGCACTCGGAATCTCTTCCGCTCGGCGAAGAATTTGAATCAACGAATTCCACCGCGAGTTGACAAAGATATTTCGAAGGCCGCGAAATAATGAGAGCTCGGCACCGCTTTTCTTCCCCTGGAGAGACCCCCCTAGCTAAGCCCACGATTCGCAGGCTCTTGTTGACAACCCCACAGCTTCTCGACATATTTTTTTATTTATATACACAGCAAAGTAGGGGGACATTTTTGGTCGACCCCCACACTTGTCTGTCAGGACCAAAAAAATGAGAGAACAAAGAATTCCCAACGGCGGTATATGTTTAGGAGTAGATTTGATCTAGCTCATGCTGTGCGGCTAATGCGATTTGTGTGCGAATTTTCTTAATTTTAGGTTAGCAATTATAGGGGGATGGAGATAAAGCTGAGCATGTTGTCAGTGGGACGTGTGAAGGTATAGAGTTTGGCCTTGGTTCCCCCAGTAGGAGAGCGTGAGTAAAAACTGGGAGGACCGCTGGTGTTGCGGGACAAGGTTCTTGACTTACAGTCCCACAGGGGGAACGAGAGCTAAATATACAGGTCTTTAAATTTTAGAAAACCCTTTGTAGCCAGTCTCTATCTTAGAAAACAGTATACACTGGAGGAAAAACGTTTCTTTGTGCGCCCGTATCTTTAACACCCTTTTTGTGCATTCGTAGTAGCATTTTGTAGACCCCAATGGCTTAGGAGACAAGGACTGATTAGTGGATCACGGATTGGGCGAAAGTCGTGCCGGTGGAAGGAAGAACCCACTTGCTGGCAATTGATAATAACCTGAACAGCCTGAGGGACCTGGGTGAATGCAGGTAGCCCATCCAGGGCTAGGAGGTTTGTCCGGGGGTACATCTGACGTAGTATTTTTCCAAGGCCAGTTGAAACCGTGGCGGATAAGAGCAGTTGCCTTGTCCGGCCAACCCAAGATGGAAAGCACACGGTGGGAACCTAACCGGCTTCCACGGCTGGCAAACCAGCCTTCCTTCCTGGCCACACTTTTTTTTCCACTTCTTCTTCTCCTTCTTCATCTTCTTCCAAACCCTGGAGGCATTTCTGCCAGCAGGTGGGAAAGCCAGACTAGACCTGGAAAAAAAAGGAAAGAAATAAGGAGGGAAGGGCAAGTTGCGTCTTAAGGGGTGGACGTGGTCTGCAAGTGGACTTGGCACCCAAGCCAGCCAAGTGTTGCCACCTTTTGGTGTTAGCAGGAGTTGTGGACAACCGGTCATCTTCAGGGCGTACAGATCACGTTGGCTGCTGATCCGCAATCGCCATCTGGGAATCGATTTCTTAGACCTATTCATTCGAGGGTGGCCTGCCGACCCTCTTTCATCATTCCAGAAATTGCGGATCTAAACTGGCGACAATTCATGCATTTTTCATGGCCGGGAGTACTGAGACTGCTTCCAAATATCTTTGCGGTGTGAGGAGGAGGAGGAGGAAGTGGAGTAACAATGGATGTCACGTATAGGTCTCCAGCTCCTGACTGGAAGGAAATTGCACTTTGAAATTGTCCCGACGGTTGTTGTCACGTTCCTACGCATTCTTCCGCAGCCAGATAACTAGGTTGTAACCCACTTAAAGTGTTGACCCTGCCAACTCCTGCTCATCTTAACACCTTCCCCAGGCTAAAAATACTGAATGAGACAAACAAAACGATACTTGATTCAGCCGTTTGGTTCGAATCATTTGTAGCGTGCTTGGGGAAATCTACAGAAAAGCCACTAATGATTGTTTGTCTTAAGAGACATCGGAACCGTGTTGGTAATCATCCAATCCTCAAGGGGAAGTCTGAGTAAGTGACCCTTTCTAATCCTTTTGTAGCCACATGAGATGGAGTCGAATGAAAGTGGGCTCCCCAAAGGGACCACCGAATTTGGCCAGGAGCAAGAGCGTGAGCGAGGATTCTTCTGCCTTGATTGCAATTTGGAAGGATGAGTTTTTTTCTACAGGTGAAGGTGGCTGGAAAAAAACACTGGGATTGCGTCGTTGTAATACGTTAGTCTTGGCTCTTGGAAAATATCAATTAATCTTGGCAATTAGATTAACTCGAATCGATTCGGTGGATTTGTGCTGCTCTAGCCACAATATATTGAAGCCGGCCCTTATACTATCACTGCATAGTGATAGGGAAATGATGGATAGAATGAAAATCCTTTGCTCGGTTGAGGAGTAAGCAAACCGCGCTTCAAAGGCCCTTGAAGTTCCTTTGTGCCAGCCCGGATCGCGAGTATAACTTAGGTCCAGGCTATTCTGAAAAAGATATTGAGATGGAGAAATGGGAAGGACTTGTCCCAGAATGAAAATCTGAAGGCATACATGTCCATCCCTGTTGATTAAGCATGTTTGAAAGTACATAAATCGAGAAGCTGTGGAGGGATCTTTCGAAGCATCACATCCAGTGAAATGCAAACTCGACTTTGCGAGTGAATCATCGCGCGGAAAATCCGCCCCCCTGGTCCCTCGCCTGCGAATTGTCATGCAAAATCGGGATCGACTCTGCATGGGAGACTACGTGCAGACTATATAGGTGACGGCTGGATTTGATTTTCGTATAGGAGAATTAATTGTCTGATGGGCTGTATAGTGTCAGCGCAGTGCGGGAATCCAGGGTGACACACACTGGCCCGCCTTGGCTGTGCCTCAATCGGCAAGTAGCTGCAAGTTATTAGCAGTGTCATAACGTATTCTTGAGAGGCGAAAATATATTCGATCGGGGGAAACGAAATGGAGATGGAATGGTGCGACTGAGTGGCGCTGTGTGTTGCATGGGAATTCCCGAATTCAGAAATTAGATTCTGGGAATGTCTGGGGTGGATGGCTGAGTCGCTCTGAAATGGGCCGACAAGGAGGAGGCTTTTCAGGGATATAAAAGGCAGAGTGATTTTCCTATTTAGGAGGCTTCTCGGACGTCAGCTGTGCTGGCGCCCACTGGAATCCTTGTTTATGGCTGGCGCAAGTTTTTGACACGCGCGTCGGATGAGCCACTTCTTTTCTCCCGCCCCTTTATTTCTTCCCCTTTCCCTGACGGCCGTCGTATTCGGGGAAATAGCCCACAATAAATTAATATTTGCTCTACGTGATGGCCATATTGGTTTTTCGTTCCTGCAAGTGGTTCGCCACAAGCTGACACGGGGTGCCATCAAGCTGCAGCCGGATTAAAGTCCGTGTTACAAATCCGATATTTTGCTTCTCCCAAGTGCCCTCATCAGTCAAACCCAGCCAAGAAAATGGTTGTATATGGTAAAATCCACAAGGTGTATGAATCTTCTCCAGCCAAACAAGAGGCCTTTGCCTGCAGCAGCAGCCCTGTGGATGGGGGGATTTGCTCTGGGATATTCAGAGGTGCTCCAAGTTGTCGTCTCGGAGGGGAATGGGATAATACCCCTTTTACTAAGCCCCGTGTTGCTCCGAATAATGAACGTCACTTGACGAAGTAGCGAGCCTTCTGACAGGTTTGAAATGTTGAAGTGCTTGGATCGTGCCAGTCGATAAGGAGCAGAAGCTGGCTTTACCTTTCCGCCTCAAAAATCCGCTAATAGTGTAGGCTACCTGCCCACTGTTTTCACGCGCTGTAATCAAGTGTGAGAGTAAAGTGCATATTATAGTTATGGCAAGTTAAAGCGCAAGCAAGCTGGAGCAAGTTGAACTAGGGCTCTGGAAGCTTTGAAGCCACCTAACCATCCGCCGTGCTGCTGTTGTTTGACGGTATTAGGGTAATTCACCTACGGCTCAGGCGCTTACATTAAACTCTGTCATTGCTCAGGCAGTACTGTAAATAAACAAGGAGTAAGAAATGGGGTCTCTGCCTGATGCTGCGGCTGTTGGACCTCTTCGGGCTATACAAGGGTGACTGATTCGGACGTACTGAGGGTACCGGTAGTGATGGCGCAGGAGTGCCAAGAATAAAAAGAGCGGGTTGGGCTGGTAGGGATAGCAATATTGGCCAGTGCCAATCCCGGACCGGGGATTCCCAGAGCAAACGGCCATGTTTGAACAAGCCACCGATCCTTAAAATCGTCACGGGCAATCACAGCGGGTTTTCCATAAAGTGCCCATGAATGATTCATGAGTTTGTAACGAGCTGGAGCTACAGACCCTCCCCCCCCCTCTCTCTCTCTCTCTCTCTACTCCCTCCCCTACTTTTTCCCGGGTTTCCCTTCTCGTGCGTTGTTTCTCCCCGAATAATGAAGGCGGTTGGTTGTCCGCCTGCCCTCACTTGTTCCCTCTTTGCCTCTACCCATTTATCTATTCATCCGTGCACCTATTCACATCGGCATACATAACCTAGCTACCTTCCTGAAAATGTTCCCATCCGCTCCCTCCCTCCTCGCCATCCACCGGAGCGCGACTATCACATTATTTTCCGAACAGGAAAGTTGAAGTGGGGGGGTTTACCTTGCAAGTTTGGAAACTAGCCCTCTTCTTGCGAGAACAGTTCGCTTATCACATTGCCAATTTCCGTTGGGCAACAAGAATCTTTGCCAGGCCCCCTAGTAATCATATTAATCGTCCGGAGGAAAAGGAACTTTTCCTGTCATGCAGATACATCTGTAAATGAATTGGAACTGGCTGGAGCTCCGTGTTCATTGTTCCGTTCCTTTCAAAACAGAGTTTTGGTGCTACCGGATCGAAAAGTCTTTTTTTTAAGCATCAGGTAACCCTTGTCATTGCTCCTGTGGCGGTGACATTCTTTGCGTCAAGGGAGGAGGAAAATAATGGGCAACAACAAGGCCCAGCTCCTGTACTCAACTGCGGGAAAATGTAAAATAGTGAATGGGTTCTGCCAGGCGGGATCCACGCTGGTTGTAAATCCGGTTATTCTGAAGCTTGAGTGTCGTCCCGGAGTAATGATTACTTGAGCCAGCACATCTGTAAAACCATACTGCCAGAACAGCAAACTTTTTGAGTTGTTTCTAGTTTCACCACCATAGGAAAAAACCCTCCTGATTGCTTTCCACACCCACACATATTTATAGTATATTGCGATTGGGATGGCGCCAGGAGTTGCATAACTTATGTAAATCCTGGCAAGTTGGTCGAAAAGGGGTATCCATTGCTGGCCGGCAGTGGTGTCGCGGTTCTTGAGTGAGGATAAATAGGTCCAAAACGTGACCCGCAGGAAGATGGGTGGGCGCCTGTGGGGCGTCGATCCTGCTCGGAGAGTTCAGCTTGTGCCGCCCGAAACGAGTCCAGATTCTGCGATTCGAAGGGACGCGCTCTTTCAAGTGGAAGAAAGGAAGTGGATCTTTTCGAATTTTTTTTAGGAGGCCCACTGGGAGCGTAAGAACAGCTTTGTCTACGGTGAAGAACTTTTGCTTCGAGGGGGTGGACGCAAGACAGAGCCCTTTTGCCCTGTCGCAGACCAATGTTTCATCAAGTCTCCTGCTAGACTTTGCGTCCAGCCCACCACCAAGGCTTAAGCCCATTCTCAGATAGCATGTAAAAAGAAAGATGGGGACTTTTACCCCCCTGCGTCGCTCCCTTCCGCTCCCTTGACCCGTGTGAAGAGAAGTAGGTTATCTTCGAGACTTTTGTGGTAATCAATCAAAGTGGTCTACGCGTGTCTGAAAGCAGATTCAGTGTTCCTGGATGTGTTCCCAGTCACCGGTCGAGAACAATATTCTGTCATGTTTTTTTCTCTCACAATTTCTCATTTTATGCATCGCGGAATGCAATTACCTGGGGGTCTGGTTTTGACCCAAATTACTCATTGCAAGTAGATAAGTGGCCCTGTTTTACGCTGGTAAATTACCTGCATTTTGCACGCCTCTGTTGAGAAGGAACTACGTACTAGGACCTGAAGTGCAGAACAATCAGTCTACTTAATATTTTAAACTATATGTAGGCTGCGATGAGGGAAGAATTCGGCAGTGTCTATAGAAAAAGAAGAAATATTCTACGTGGCGTGTCTAGCTGTTGATCTGGAGTGTTGGCTGAAGAAGTGGTTGCTTGACAACACTGGCCTTCCGCTTGCAGTCTGATTGGGAGGCATGGCGTGCCTCTTCAGGCTTGAAATTAGGTTCCCAGCTGGGAACAACACACGGGGCCGGACTTTTACTCTTCTGCAACGAAGGCTAGAGGAGGAAGAATCTTGATCCGGTTTTTATTTTGCGACCAACAGCCACACCGGGTTCCCCAATCCGCAGTGTTGAAAACCATATGCCCCAACCCAAACCGCTTAAACTTTCTCTCCGATGTTCGGAATAAGATGGATCAAGTCATAAAAAGCTCTAAAATCCAGCGATCTAACCAGGCAGCAACTACCTGAGGGATGCTGTGGCAATTATAAGGTAATGGGCGTTGTCTTCCTGCTCCGTCGGTTAATAAGTGGAGGTTTCAGAGAATCGGAAGACGGACGCCTGGGGCCTAGAGAAGATGAGAGGAGAGATCGATCCTACCAAGAGAGAAAGGGTTCCAAACCATTCCCACCCAGACCCAGCCCCACCACCACCACACTTGAAAGTGGCCTACAGGCTTAGGCTGCTGCCTAGGAGGGTACTCGATGAAGTAGCCACGTGATGAACATGGCGGATGGGCTGCTACTGATTGGATGTACACGAGTGGGTGGTTGACCAACGCACTACTATCCTGTTTGTTTGGATTACAGCTATAAATTCTGCATTGTCGCATTAGTGAGCGCTAATTATAGTCACGGGCCTCATATTTATAACAAGTTGGGGGTTCATTTAGGGCCATTACTACGCCTGGACCATTATGGCAATGCGGTCCACAAGTAACTGTTTGAGATGGCTGAACCATCCTTTTTATATACTCTGGCTCTAGGGGGTTGGAGGGCGTTCTTCTTTACTTTCCTCTGCACATGTCAGCCTTAGAGCACTAGATGCATTAGCTGGCATAACAGTCGGGGTAGGCAGGAAGGTTGTTCAGCTTAGATATGGCGTATGAAAAAGGGAAATAATCTGCAGCTAAAATGCAGCGTTAAGGAAATGGAAGTTGCAAGACGTGGCTTTTAGGTCGAATCCGGCCGCACTCCCAGAGTGAGGCATTTTCAAGGGGAGCTCCGGTTGAGATGTTTGCCTGTGTGCTCCAGCTCTGCGAGTCACACGTAGCCCAGACTTCAAAGGGCTAGAAGTTCTTTAGCGATTATCTCGGTGACCTGTGCCGGCCTAGAGAATCATGTTTTATGGAGTGGCCAGAGAAATACTGTATAAATATGGCGGGGAGTCCCGGTTGTTTTGGGCTAGGCGGAAGAGCAGATTTGCAGCTGTGCTGCCCATGACATGTGGATGGATGGGGGTGAATGGGTTGAATTTCACCCTCCAGCCTTCTCAGAATAACCAAAGACTAGAGTCCAAAAAATTTGAGGCAAAAACAAACGTACCGCAGAATCCATGGAACTCTACCTCTCCAGTGGCAACGAAACAAAAAAAAAACTGGGCGACCGTATTGACTGTGATAATGATGATGATGTTTGCAGTAGAAGCCTGCAGTACCTGGGTTTGCATGAGTTGAGCTGCCAACCGTACATAGCTGCAGATGAGATCTGGCAATCTGTGCTTGGCAGCAGGGGCATCCTTTCCCGAGGGCAACTCAGAGAAACCCAATCCGGCGGGGAAACTTTTTGCGTGGTTGGCTGAAACATCTGGTGTGCACATGCACATGCGTGCGTTGGTGGGGGGTAGGTGACGGAGCATGACAAGTGTCCTTCTTTGTCCTGTTGGCCTCTTGCACTGGGATGCGTTCCGTTTTGGATGTAATTATACGCTGCGGTTGACATGTGTATTATTAACCGGGATCTTGCAGGCTATATTTACACTTAGCCACAATATGAGTTAGTGACACCAATTTCATGCGTAGAGTAACAACACGGTTTGATTTTGATGCATGTACGATACGTTGTGTTATTGTGTCAGGTGCACTCATGGCCAGGGCCGTATTTACGCATGGGCAGTTCGAGGCAATTGCCCAGGGGCGGCAAATTGTGGGGTTTGGGATAGTGGAGGGTCGAAATATGGTGGAGGAAATTAGCGGAGAGAAAAATAACGCAATAACCACACGTCAACAAAGGGAAAAGCGAAGGGCACAATCATGTTGAATAATAATGACACTGATTTTTTTTACTGGGCTGAACTGCTTTGATTCTAGGCTTGGGTTCCGATGGGCTTGCTTCATTTAGAGATAGTAGTGCCAACTAACTAAACCAGGAATGTCAGTTCATATCAATAATCACAACGCAACCAGTGCCAAAGAAAACATATAAGAATTATCCCATCCGTGACCAATTAGGATTGGCAACCTAGATATGAGATATTTTGTTCCAAATTTGTAAGGGAATGAAGAGTACAATAGACCTACACATGGCTAATGATGACGCCCTTTTCCTGCCACTGCTGTAAGGCGATCTCGAATCACTTCCCATTCACCAATCATCAATCAATAAACCTGGCATCCTCTGCGACCTCTGCGGTTAGATCTGATTTTTTGTGCGGGTTTTTTATCGAGCCCGCGGGATACCAGATTGCCTGCTTGATAGTAATTGAAAAGAATAATTAATATTCTCAAATTACAAGCTCCGATGGTGTAATGGGGGATGGATGTGTTGCTCGATCGAGGCCTTCAGTTTTCCCAGTAATTTTTGAGCGATATACTGTTTCAAAAATTATCCAGTTCAGAAAGTGTGGAAATTAAAATTTTTACATACTAAGATTCTTATCTCTATTTGCATCTGAAGCCCGAATGGCATATACATGTATTCAATTATTTGGAAGTATACAGTGTTGGTTGCCTTATTAGCAGGATGATACTCAGGCACTGGAAGAATTTTACATTTTGCTCGCTGGCCGCATATACGACTATTTCAATATGAAAAATTGCTGCACAGTATAACGCAAAATCAGTGGAAAACTTTCTATTTTTAACCGATGTGATTAAAACAAATCCAGCTAGAATATATTATCTCCACTAAAAGCCTGGATTCTGGAATATCTTGTAAGTAATCGAGATTCTAGAGCCTGCCCAAATGAGTTATTAATATCTAATGAACCCTCCAAATTAATACTGCGTTAGACTACAAATCTTTGCAGAGACTGGAATGTTAATATCAATCTGAAAGTTGAACATTTATTGCTCATTATCCTCGTGCGGGAAAGTGGACCACTTACTACCCTATATCCTGCAGTTGTAACTCAGTAATTCTGGCCATAATTCCCTCTACACATATGTGAGCTTCTCCTTCGTTTAATTCGGCCCTACATTGCCTCAATTTTGTCTGCCACTACTTAAAGCCTGTTGTATCCATTCTCAGTGGCTCAATTGGGAGCGACACTATTGTTGAAACCGCAGCATGTACCAGGTGCCGCCCGGCACATCGATGGCGTCTGCTTTTCTCGTCTTTTCCCCCAAAAGATCGGAAGCCTTTTCCATTGCGCAGTGAAATTGGCCTATTCCTCATGAACCTTCAACCATGACCGTGTTCCCTCCATAAACTCCAGGAGGCGATTAAATCTTCCCACCGCACTCTGTCTTCCGACAAAAGAGATGGAGGGGAGGAGGGGAAGGAGAGGGGAATCTTCCATAGGGACTGACCGGAATATGACGTGTGTCGCCACCTATCCACCCCAGGAGAAATCAGGCAACGCGGCGTAGGAACAAAATAATTTCGGAAATGGAACTTCTGATGGTACGCATGAAAAGCGTGGCTCGAGTTGATCGACAAAAGAGATGAGAAAGAAATGGGAAAAAAAAGTACTTGGGTTTCTAGGAAATAGTGTCTGAGTTTTGTAAGGATCCGGGGATCTCTGGGATCTGCTTGTCGATCGTTGGGAAGAAGAGGAAGTTGTAGCCTACACTTCATGGACTACGATTTCTTTATCTAGGCGCGTTCTCGGAAAGTTTTCTTTAATTTGGAGGACATAGTGCGCGAACGTAAAACTTCTCCGACAAACTGCCTCCTCCAAGTTTTCTCAAGGTGTTCCGGAAAATTCGCTCGCCGTTCCGCATCGTAATGCGCTCTGGCCTTCCTTCGGGGGAGACTGCTGGGCTATGGCAATTAGGAACGGATGAAGGAAAAGGGAACAGAAAGGCAGTCTAGTAGTGACTTCCAGGGCTAAAGGTAACTAGTTCGAGCCAAGTAGCTGACTTGGGCTGCCCCATACACCTCACACTTTAGAAACACCCTGTACACTCCATAATTTAAATTGGAAGGTTTGAAGTTGAATGTATTTTCTGTCTTTACCTGGCAGTGATTTGGAATTGCAGGCATCCATTAAGTGTGTCTACAGAAGCAAGCCCCCCCCCCCCCCCCCCCCCCCCCCCTCCCCGTCTTGTTAAGTAATAAGGGGAGAGGCCTGTGGGAATAGGGACGTAATGAATTGAAAAAGGAAGAGCGGTCGAATATTCGGAAGAGTGTCGTCAACAGCGCGTCAGGCCGGGTTGTAATGAGAAGCTGAATTTTCATCTGACATCTTAATTCGCACCCACTCGGCTGCAATTTTGCCACAGCCATATTCGTAGCAACGGCAGCAACAGTGAAATAGGATTATGACCGGCCTAAGTGATAATGTGCACAATTAATATGGCCTCTCTGCATTCAAGTTCTGTGCATTAATTTGACTGCCGTGTTTGTTTGCCCGCTAACTAGAGTGCCGTTGGCGACGGCTGCATCCGTGCTACAGTACTTTGCAGATAGTTCTGTTTATGCATGAATTTTTAAGCGCTGCGTGTGACATTATTGCGACGGCAGCCGACTTGCATGCTAGAAGAATGTCCAGTTTGATTTCTGCAGCAGTTAGGTACCGGTACTGACTCAACTGGTTAGCGTGAAGGGTGCCGATGACGGATGTGGCAATCCAGACTGCCGTTTTACTTTCTTCGTGCTGCGCCCGGCAAATGCGCGCTTTAGGTTATTGTTGCTTGGCATGCGAAACACTATTTGAGGCAAAAGTGGAGGCACGCTCTATACGTACACTGCAGGATGATGGTAGGGCCTGGAGGTGTTTCAGGAAGTGCGTGATCAACTTTTTTATTGTTCATTGTCGTGAAGAGCGTATGCATTATTTATGCTCCTCTCGTTCCATTCATATAGTCAAGACAGCCGTCTTATCAAAAGCAAGATCGGTCGACTTCTTTGATTCACGCTGTTGACACTTATTGCAACAAAAATCTGTAGGGATTCAAGCAGTGTACAGTAATATCGACGGTTGCAGCTGGTATAGGCTTCGGCTGAAAGGCAGTATTCATTACAAAAGCCACCTAGGCAGAAGCGGAAGCAATGAAATTGCAGATAAGAATGATGCAGTAACTTTCTCGGCAGCTTCAACATTGGCAGCATGGGGTAGGCGGATTATTTTCCTTCGTCGAATGTTGCGGAGGTGAAGGGAGAAGCAGCAGGAGGGAGGGTGGGTGGGAAGAGGAGAAAAATGGGGCTATGGGGAAGGGGAATGAGGGAAAGGAGCCGTATGAAGGGAGATCAATCTCAAAGATGAAGCTCCGGCACATGGCGGCCGGAAATATTATAAGAGACTTGAGCTCCTTCTCGGTTCCTCGGTTTCGTGTTCTGAGCATACACGGATCACTTGTCCCGAATTGAACTCATCCCTCGTCCATAAATTGAATGAAAGAGCTCGGTTCTGAAAGCCCCATACATCTCCATTATTATTATTATTATTATTATTATTATTATTATTATTATTATTATTATTATTATTATTAATTGGGTGTATGTTGTAGGTAGGTTAGGTAGACTATAGCTGGGGGTTGATATAGCTCGGGTGTGTGAGGGCGGAAAAAATACTGGCCGTCTGGCGATTGGGGAGTCTGCACTCAATCCTCAAGTCAGGCCGGAATGGTCGTTCATAAATCCTGAGCCGGTGCACGTCGTGTGGGCCGCCCCCACCACGGCCACATCTTTGTTCGCCCAGCCTATTGGTACACCCCTCGGCAAGATTTGAATGCTAGTCAAGTGGCGGATTGGGAAGACTCAGGTGGTGACCCCCCTCCTTCAACAGGCGTTTCAAATCTGGTGTCAAGTTGATTTGAAAGAGCAAACGCTGAGGCCTCTCTGCCTCCAGAACCTCCACTCCACTATCTAGTTGGAAAGCTTGCGTGCTTGGCGACAAGCCAGCTCCACTCTGGAGCTTTGGGAGAGAAGAAGGATTGTTGGTCTTTGCCGGGTTTGGAATAGCATAAGTTAGTGTATATACCGGCTGGTAATCTCGCTGCGAGTGAAATATTATATTATTGTCTCAAGCTAGTAGCTGCCAGGGGGGATTGGGTACAGGGCCAGATCTCATCCTGGGACGTATGCAACCAAAGTGGCTCTTTTGCCCACCTCAGTTGCGGGCTTGCCGGGCTGAAAACTCGCCATGGGAAGTTGCCGATCCGGGCTTGTCTGCATAATGCCATTGTGGCAGAGCTTCTGGCAATTCATAACAACAATTTGTCAAGAAATGGGAAGGGCCTTTGTCAGGGGTGAACGCCACATGAATTATTCATGCTGGGGCGCGAATTTTTCCTTCACTCGCTCGGCTCGCAAACATTTTCTGGTTTTTTTTTGCGACTGGAAATTAGGAGATGTGGGATAATCTTTTTGGGAGTGGAGAAAACTTTTTGGGATGCACCTATTGTGTCAATTTTTGAATGCATTGTTGTAAAAAAAATGACAGGTACCAAGTGTAATGTCAGCTCAGCACTGTTTCTGGCAGGCGTAGGTCCAAAAAAGTAGGACCGAATTGCATGCGAAATGTTTTGCCTTTTCGGATGGGTGCAATTATTGTGTGTTGTGGCTGAAGAGAAATGATGCCAGAAGCATACACTTTTTCATCCTGGCCCTCTCTTGTCGTCGTTCAAAGAGACAGGTTTTATGGTGGACGGCTGGTGGTTCAATGAAGTAGTCAGCCGCACTAGACCATTGGGGAGTGTGTCACATGTGTCTCGGCCACATGTTACACATGGCCTTCTACACCACCAGGCGTCGGCTGCCTCCTCTCGACGGATATTTATCCCTTTGTAGCGGAAAAAGCCCGGGAGAGTTTCTCGGCAATCAGTTGAGAGGTAAAGGATTTCTAAAAAAAATAATTATGCGCTTATAAAGGAAGGCGTATCAGGAGAATGGGACTTGGTGCGGCACACACTTTGCTGTCTCTTTATTCTCCAGGAAGGAAATCAGTAGTTGGCTCCAGATTTATTGCGGACGTTCGTTTCGTAAGGAGAAAAAGGGTGCCTCAAAGTGTGAAAACGAGCTCAGAGAAGCTCTGACGGTTTTGATGTTGTATATGTCGTGGCTTTACTTCCCAAGTGAAGCGTTCTTTAGAAGGCGGACTTAATTCCTTCCAGAGCTTGCCTTTGATGACTTTGACGTTGCCTTCTGCCAGGGCTATTTTGTGTTTGCGCTCTAGCTTGAAGGGAGAAACTATGAGAAGAGTCCAGGAGAATCAGAGTGCGAGGTTGCTAATTAAGAGGTAGAAATGCGAGTTATTACTTAAGATAAGGCGTTTTAAGGAAATCTGACCCGATCGTTGTAATGAGAAAATATGTTTTGGACGTAAAAACTGCACTTTGAGCCGTTACGTACGAAACGCGCATTGTAATAGCAAAATTCCCTCTTAGTACTCCGGGAAGCACTTTTAAAGTCTCAGGCCAATTGTTATTAATTCATTCCTCAGAATAAACCTTATTAAAGACTTGTTGTAGCTTTCAGGATACTTTTGGCATTTTCCGGAAAATTAAACAGTACAGTTTGAAAACTCGAGTGACAGTTTGGGTAAATGCTCCACTTATTCACAAGAGTAATTCCGGATTTGTTGCAATCTTCATTTGGCCATATTTCCCGCCTCCGAGTATGAAACTAATCACTCACCGCGGATCGATCCAGCTACCGGTTTCCATCTTTTATAAAACACCAGGCGTCGACTTTGAAGCACTTTCTGGCAGCCCGTCGCTCGCAATGTAAAGTGTTTGAAAGGTGCATGGATGGTATTTAAACTGGAGCCTGATTGCGACAGCGCTAACACAATTTCCTCCTGTGTTGCAGGTAAGCGAGGATCTGGCGCGGCATGTGTTGCGCGTCTGCATCAATCCCTCTCGGCCAAAAAGTTTCTCCTTGAAGCGGCGGTCTGTGAAGCATGCTTGCATAGATATTAATTGCGCCCATTAATAAGCAAGCCGTGCATGTGGGCCGGATCGCAACGAGCAGCGATTTTTCAACCGGCTGCAGTGGGGAAGACACGCCATTCTACTCCCGAAGTCATGTAAAATCTTGACTACTTTTTGAAAAAAACAACAAAACTGCAGAGTCAGGAGACGCAACCAGTATAGGTTGAAGAAGTGTCCAGTATTTTTTAAGGGACAGGTTGTGAGGTCGACCTATCGAGAACGTCTCTACTGACTCTGATTACAGGTTGCCAACAACCGGGTAATTAAACTAGCTTCATCTCCGGCCATCTCCCGACTGAGACTCAGGTTCGTCACTCTCCACACCCCGCATCCACGCCATCTCTTGGCAAAATTGCCAACTCTCAACTAACCCCATCTTCTGGATGCGGGTGGATGTCACAAACTACACACTGGCAGGGTTACCAGGTATAGTCGGATTTTGCGCAGCTGCTTTGCCTCCGAAGCCCCCGTCATGATAATTAGCAGTCGGCAGAAGAAGATTCGCATTCCGGCCCGAGCTTCGAAAGTCATTAGAGAATTTGAAGGCAACGTAATGGAGCCCGGAGAAACGTGGCAGTCCTCCTCACCTGACGTGTGACGAATTAGTTTGCAGGTACTCCTGATTAATTTCACTTGGACCAAGTGCGGGGCTAGGTCGGTGGGCGAAACATTTCCCACTCCGCAGATGTACCGGGGAGGCTTTCTTGACGGTTTACTGGTCGTAAACTCCATCTGCCGGGTCCATATGAAACAGGCAGTAAACCCTGGCCGGTGTTTAAGAATAAAGGAATGACTTTTATCGCCGGCGGAAAATGAGCTGTTCGCTCCACGTATGGGACATTTTGATGGCGCATGTCAAGCATAACCGCCAAATATTATTATGGATGCCAAAATGCCATGTTTAAATCAATTCTGGTATTCATGCACATCCAGACCCGGCAAAATGGGGCGTTAGTATCTGTGCGGAGTAGCGCATTGAACATGTTTTGTGCTAATTAAACGGCAATTCGGGAGCAAAATGTTACTAAGCCTCGACTGGGTATAAACTTACCCCTGGCTACCATATTTTCACCAACTGATAATCACGTCGGTATACCCTACATATGGTCTTACGGGGGGGGGNGGGGGTAGTATAGGGCTTAGGGCTACACTACGATAGCAAAGACTAGTTGTGTATACATAGCAACAGTTAGAGACCTCTTGATGGTGTTCTCACGCTCTCGTTGTGAGACAGCCCTGGTTTTGAACGCGTATGTGCGCGCCGCACAAAAGCCTCAGGACTGGTGCTTTGAAGTGGTGTCCTTTGGTGACAAGCTAATGGGTATTCATTCGCCTTTCATAGACACTCTACCTCCCGATGAATCCCGCTCCACAAATGCCTCTGACCAGGTTTTGCAGCGCTAACTGTAGACACAGCAGCAGTCCTTGTTGACACGGTATTTCGACGACCGCGTCGGTTAGTTCACTTAACCGGTTCCGCGCCCTGCATCACCAAAAGCTGCATCTTGAGTCCTGGCTGAAACATAGTCCGAATATTGAGCCAGTTTTTCCAGAGTAAAACCGGTGCTACAACGCCTGGCCCAGCTTTTTTTTCTTCTTTTTTGGTTTAAACATGCAGAGATATGCAGTGAATTCTTTCCGAGTCTAGGCGTAGTATATGGGAGGGAGGCACCCTTGAGCCCGGACCCATCAGAGGAGCCCAATTTCTGGAGTCTTTTCGTCCCCCACCCGCCTTCCGATTTCCCGCCTTGCGCCCCAAATTATAATGCGGAAACGGGTGTTATCTTAAGACGGGAGAGATGCAAGCTCTCCTCCCGCCCTTCCTCCTTGCTTTGCGAGTTTCATTCCAAGCCCTGTGGAAATGGGTTTTGCTTTGTGCCGGAGTCGCTTGGGCGGCTTCATCAAGCGGCAGGAAACGAGCCAGTTTTCCTCTTGTGCCGACCAGAGGGCTCTTTGCTATTGCTGTCTAGCATAGTCGGGGGCTAGTTGTTGCTCTAACTAGACTTGCTGCATGTCCGTTTGCGCAGATGAGCTGACATGTCTCCCGGTTTAGACGTGGAAAAGTACCTAAAGTATCGCTTGATGCGAGCTGCCATCAAGGGACGATATTAGGGCAGGTCATCATTCGCGTTGCAGAGCGCTGATGATTACAGGCACTGCTGAAAGGACATATACTGTGTGTCAAAAAATGTATCCAGGCGCTATGCATTTGTTCGAACTTAAGCTGCGTTTACATGTGAGCGATTTGACAAGCGAAATCTTCTCCGAGGCTGAGTAACCCAAGTAACCAATGTTGTTTCAGGCGAAAATCGATTGTTAATTTCAGCCTCGGCGAAGATTTCGCTCGTCAAATCGCTCATATGTAAACGCACACACGAGGCCGTTGCTAGAAAAACATCCTGCCAAACCATTCAAATTGGGAGATCAGACCTTCCTAAGTAATCTCTACAAACCCAGAGCGGTCGTCGTGGATGTGGTCCAATAATTAAACAGATGTCTACAACCTAGCCTGGTCTCCGGCTGTCTCGCGACTGACTACAACCTCAAGCTCCACCCCAGGTCCACACCAGAACTAACTCCATCTAGGGGAGCCACAAAATCTGATGGAATATGTACGATGAGGCCATATCAGTGAATGAGAGTGGAGAGTGAGTTGTTCAGGACAGGTTAGCTGCAGGTAGAGGGGTTTTTGGGAGAACGCGTGCCAAGTGCTCGAATGACTGGGCGCAGATTTTTGGCGTTCCAGTTCGCAAAAGGGCCGCCGGCAAATAGCAAACTGAACTGTCTGCCTTGTGGCGGATTAATCAGCAAAGCGCAGCGGCCAGAATCGTCCAGTCTCCCGGCTCCATTTGGCAGCCGGCTGAAAGGGGGTTGGTTGAAGCTCGCATCCATGAAATTCTTGCCTGCAAATTGCTCTCCAAAATTGTTAGCTGGGGGAAAAGCGGGTCCAAATATTTATCCAGTGTTGTGCGTGCACCGAATCTGACAGAGGAGGAGGTAGCACGGGCCTGGAAATAATCATTTTAGTCTACTTGACTTCTCGACTCCTTCTGCACGCGTGTCGGCTCGCCAGACAGTTTTGTACAGCTTTTTAGAACGTGGTAAGGCAGAGGTTGAAACATATATGTTCAATGTAGCTAATTACAATTAGTGATTTTTACAATTTTTCTCTCTCGAATACGCCTCAATAAAAAGGTATGTGCGCGCGCAAGTCTGCACTGCGGTCTTTTAAAGGCTGGCTTTTCTCCGGTGAAAAGCAGAGTACCGAAACTATTCACGGGACTTCTTATGTATGGCAGCTCACTGACTCGCCTTTGACGGCCACTTCAAGCCCTGGTATCAAGAGAGAGCGGAACGAGAAAAATTGTGGAAGACAATACTGCAGTACGAGTTCCGTCAAAGGGACGCCTCAGTGTACTGTTGAGATTCCAGGTCCTGTTGCTATGTAAATATTAGTGAATGATTTGGCACGTGAGACGTGGGTCACGTGTCCTTTTGTAGACCAAGGCTTTTTGTTAGTCGCCCTTGGTTTAAGTGTGGGGCTCAAAGTGTCCTTCCATAGCATCTGTCCAGAGCCAAGGATGATAATGGCAGTTGTGTATGCGCTAGGGCCGCGCAGAAATCCCATCTCGTGTCGGCCGGCACCATGAAGGGGAAAGCGCGCGGACACCGGTCTGCATAAAAATGTGGAAATTTTCTCACGGGGACTGGAAGTGGAGCTGACATGACCTCAGCCTGCGCTGGAGTGCTGGATGTCCCCGAGAAGAACACCCCCTCCTTCGGGGTTGGTCCGTCCGTTCCCAAAATGGTGCGACTTGAGAAGCGAAACCACACGGAGGAATTGGTTAGATCCGAGTGTGTAATGGGGGCGAGGCCTAATTACAAGGGTGGAAATGGGGTCTCCTTTTGTTGGGGCTGGCGGGGATGGCCTGCTGTTCCCGGCCCATTCAACCGGCAGACGACCAGAGAGAGAGCCCTCCGCCCCTCTCACTAATGCGCCCTCGGAGATTAGTTTGTTGAGCGCAGGCCCAAATCAGACGGCCACGGCACGTCAGGAACGATGGATCCACCCGAGGGCAACGCAACTGCATATATGCCTCTCTTTGCTTCCATTTGCGCTCACGAAGCTTTGGACTCCGACTGCTAATGCCTGAAATATCATTATGAGCCAAGGTAGTGTGAGCATTAAATCGTGACAAGGCAATTCCAGTCGATTGTTGACTTTTCAGTTCACTATCGTCGAGCTCCTGACAGGGCACGTACTGGAGGCAAACTTCTCATTAAAATTTGGTCGCCAAGATGAATAGTTTGTTGTCAGAATGGAAGTTGGGTGGATAGGAAAATGGCGGGGTGCCATCATCACCATGTTAATAATCTGGGGTGGGGGAAGAAGGTGAAAAGCAGTCAGGGTGGGAAAGCTCGACGAAGGTGAAGATCCGGGCTGAAAAGCACTGATCCCCAAACCCCGAGCATTTCTAATCGGGTTGGAACGCTGATTTTCACTTGAAAGCAAGAAGCAGGCATGCAGCCTGAGCTAGAGGAGAGAAAAGCAGAACTAGAAATACGGATGGGCCTGGAATTGACGGCTGCCTAGGACAGAGCGCTGCCTCCCCCTTTCTTCTGGAAATGGGACCATGCACTTGATGGAAATGTTCCGCTGATGCTTTGTTCACGCTGTTTGTACTCCCCTGACTTTTAGGTGGCTCCGATTTTCAAGTCGAATTGGGGGACTAAGCAGATTTGGCCTTTAATTATCTCACCCTTGCATGCCTTCCTTTAGTTACGACTGGCAGAATGGATTGGCTCGGCGTATATGTGAAATCACGTCACTCCAAAATCCAGTCTTGAATGGCTCATTGCAGACACGCCTCGCATTGCTTAAGCAGGACGCTTGTTGGCCCAGTAGCCATTCATTCTGGCCTTGTTGAAGGAAGGAAGTTCATAGTTGATGTAAGGGTTGACCTCGCGGCAGCCTCCCGAGACAGCGGCCTTTTTGGTGAATAGGTGGGCTTGGTGCAGGAGTGGCTCGGACCTGGTGATTGCAAAATAGGATCTTCCTTCCCGTATTACAGTATACTCTCATAACAAGTTTCACTAGGTGGGGTTCCGCGATTCATGCAGGAGTTTGTGCAAGGTGTATGTGAATACAGGCCACAACTTTAGAGCCGTCAGGCACGGGGATGATTGGGTTTCCCTCCGAAAGCCTGTAGCCTAGACAAACTTCGCATCCAGCTTCTCTGGGAAGCGAGGCGCAGTACCTACTGGTATTATTTAAAATTGCGCTGTAAGTATAATAATGCACGGTACTTAAAATGAGAGCTAGGTCGTTCTTCTATTGCTTGGCTTCAGAGAGCCAGCGTTCATAAGCGAATCACAGTAGGCACGAGTTTGTTACCCTGGCACAATCCATTCAGACTGAATAATCAATATGTTGCAATGTTTGATGCAGTTCCCCATCTGCATGAATGAACGTTTTTGTGCAGAAATAAAATTACAAAGTAACCAGGGGTATTTTTAAAAATGTGGGTACGTGTTTTGAGTGTTCTGAAATTATTATTTCCAAATTACATAAATTGTATCGATTCTATGAATTCAGCGAAGGTCTGTTTGGCCGAGGGATTCGGAATGCGCTGTTTGTAGTCGAAATCGGTCCTGAACGTCATGCAAATAAAAGAATAGGGCAATTACTGTATTAGGCTGAAAGTACTATGGGTATAATTTACTGTGCAGTGAACACGATTAGTGAACAATATTATTTAACTGTCTGCTACAAAGTTCAAAAGTTTCATTCAAATTAGCCATTATTTTAATTACCTAGCTTGACACATTATCACAATAATAATCAGCGTTGAATGCTGTACGATTTGTACGATCAGTATTGCACTGAATGAAGAATGAGTGGACGGTGTATGCAAACTAACTTGTTGATGCGGCAATTTCCCCAGTCCATTTGCAGAAGTCACGAGTAGGCAATATTGGGAAGAATAACTGTACTACTATTGTGTGCCATTAACTTTTTTCACGGGCCGGTTACCCGTCAAAGGGAGTGCGGGAGAGCATTGTGTTCAGCCCGAAATTAAAACCCTTAACGCCTGCAGCCGCCAACTAACAAGGGTTTTTACCAGCCTCAAATCAAATAGAGAGAAGTCAATATGTTCATACCTTCTCTGGTTTAATAATAATAACAATAATAATGATAATATTATTATTATAATCGAATGAGAGGTTAACCATACGGGAACATATTCATTAGCACACGCTCTTGTCTAAACCTCAGCAGAGAGCAACTAGTCAACACTATTTAGCCATCACTCCCCGGCCGGTTAGTTTGATTTAGCGTGACGCTAATTCGGGCAGTACCGACATGACCCGTAAAAAATTTTACCGCTTCGGATGATTACATTTGTTGTTGTCCGTGGCGCTCCCGTAATATATGCTCGTCTGAAATTGCGAAATGTGTACGAAGTCCAAACAGGAGTAGCGACATCAGCACACACATTTACACACATTCGCCATCTCTCACCCAACGCGCCCGCGCGCACACAGACACACATGTTAGTGGGGTCCACCACAAAATCCCGCAACTGCACATAGCCGCCATTCCGCAGAAGGGAATTATTAGGACACATGTTCTCGCGGGACAAGAAAATGAATGGTGATAATAATGTAGGCCAGCTGGCAATGGATGGAAATGTTGCAGGGGCGATCACCAGGACGGGGGGGCTCATTTAGACACGGCCGGGATACAGCTGCATGCATGTTTGAGTGAAAGGTAACCCAACAGTGCATGGGGCCAAGTAGTAATGAGGCCGCCAGCCAAGCTGGGCTGCTGACATGGAGCAGCTGGGGGGATGCTGTGGCCTATAATAATAATCATCATCATCATTGGCCGGGCTGACTTTTTTGTGCTGGGGCCTCCCCGATCATTTTAATCGAGGCGGAGGACCAAGTTGGGTCGGAAGTTGCATTTCCCCGGTTACATGCTCGCAATCAAGTCGCGTGGGAGTGTTGATACTCCGGTTCAATAACCTGGCAGGAAATTACTATGTGGGAGCACACAATTCCCCTGGTTTCTAGTAGCATCAGATGTGACAAACGAGGTTTTTACCTACTCGGAAGCATGTCGGAAGGATGCCCATTAGATCTGTTTCGAGACATTATATTTGTGCCCGTGTCACGTTTCTATCTTTACGCCCGTGTAATTTGATTAGGAGTCAAGTGCTTTTCCCTATTATGGCGACGGTGCTGTACAGATTCTGCGGCTATATGGCAAAAACCTAGGAAGTGAAACTGGTTTTATTTTGCTTATATGTGATTTTTATTAATATTTTTATTTAGTTTACCCCGTGATGACCCTTACGGGTGATATAGGGAGGTGGCATACCACCATCAGTTTTCTGTATATATTTTCAGCTTCATTCTCCGGTGCAAGGAAACAGGGACAATGGGAAAGGATAGGGATTTTTGGGGAGGGAACATGGGTACAAGGTGCAATGTCGTAGCTATGGGTCATGTGCTGTTCCCCAGGAGGTTAGGTTGCCAGACACTTTGGTGCAGGTCAGAGACCCTCCTGACGCAGGTGAAAGGAAAGTTCCCCAAGCGGGGATCGAACCTGGGGCCTTTCACTCAGCAAGCCGAGACGTTACCATCTCGGCCATCTACACCTCCCCCATATATATGTGAATAGGGAACTACAGCATGTCTCAATGCAATGGTTTTGATTTGAAGCCCCTGCGATGTAGGCAACACGTTGCACAATAGAGGCTTTTGGGTTGCGTGTGTTTCAGGATGAGGCCAGGCTCGGGTTAGATGGTGGTTTCGCATCCTTGCCTTGTCAACCTGAACATAACCACCAGCATAAATCCGAAAATCCTCGAGGGTAATTAGTGCAGGTTGACTTGGAAATGGGCACTTGGGTCCCACCCCTCCTTCCCCCTAAAGAACGCAATGCCTGCGGAATAATGAAGCGGGCCGATTCTGTACAATGGCACCCGTGCCAGATGGCTGCTTCCACGGAGACCCAGCCGGAAAACAAAGAAGAAGGGGAATGAGCCGCACCTATTGAATGCCCCCTCTCGACTTGCCACCAGAATGTTATCATGGGGAATAAGACACTTCACTTACCCCGCTTTCTCCATGCCCCAGAGGAGATGTTCGCGGCGCTTCTTATCTGTGATCAGGACAGTGACTCTCAGCTTCCCTTTTCAAACTTGTTACGATTGTTTTATGGTGGCTATTCATAGGCAGCAACAGTTATTTGCATTCCGGGCCGGAGATGGCACTTCATTGGGAAGGGCAATGGGGTCGAGTTGGGAGAGAAATTGTGCTCAAATTTCAGGCGTTTACACCATTGTTGTGCCAACTTTGTATTCAGGATCGCGATTAATGCCAGCATTTTTATGGAATGAAAGAGTGCTGGGTACTGTACCTTACATGTAATGCTTTATAGTCCGACGTTTTACATGCCAAGTGTCTCTGAGATAACGGACGTTGGCGCACTCGTATGGCTAGTGAGTTCCGCTATTAATAGAACATCCCCCAAGAGGTAGACTTTTGTCATAATCCGACACTGGAGACAGGAGGTAATTAGTCCCGCTGTTTGCTCCTGGGCAGCTTGGAGTCGCTTCTCTTCCCCCAGTTGTCACCAGCTTGTAAGTTAGACGGACTAGATCTCTCACGCTAGCTTGGTCCAAAATAATCATCGCATTTTTTCCATCTCACCGGCTCAACGTAGCTTTTTGCTATAACCAGCATGCAAATTACGGAGATTTATGCCAAAAGTAATGACACGAGGTTACCTCGTCAAGCTTGGAGGAGCTTCATCCTGGATGTAGGCTGTGCCTAGGAGCAAAGGGTCAGTGTCATATGTTTTGACCGAGTCCTTGGAAAACTGTCTATCCGGCACATTTCGAGTGTTTTCGGTTGGTTACACACAACTGGAACCCTCGGGCAGGTCGCTGGGATGAGAGTTTGTGACATGCTGCTTCGCTGAAAGCTGGAGGCTTCTCCCGAGCCTAATCGATGTCAACCCTTCCTTTTCAAATGCTGTCAAGGGTCAACTGGTGAATGCAGCCAGTATTGCACTGTGGTGGTCTACTCGCAATATTACACGGCCAAACACTGGCCGGATTCTGCCTAGGGCATATTTAATCTCCCCTTCTTTGGAACCGGTTTCCAGGTTAGGGAAAGAGGGGAGTTGACAGTTTCACAACCGACTCTTCCTATACGCACACGGCTACAAACTTACCAGTAATGTAAATATAGGTTTGAAATTCTGCCTCGTGTGAGAAAAGGGTATGCGCCATGATCTGGACTAACAATGGCAAGGCAGCACTCATGTGTCAGGGAAGATTGAATTTTTGTTCACATTGCCACAGAACATTTCCTCTTCTCGCTGAATCGAACACCCTGAAAGACGAGACATGAGAAATTCGGTTGTGTCATTGTTGCAGTGGGTTACTAGACCCCAGAAGCGACAGTTTACAAATACGAGGTAGACACTGTACTTGCAAGAGAGTGCAGCTCTTTGCCCGTGTGACATAAAACATGGAAAAGACCTTTTCGAATCAAAAATCTTTCCCTTTGCCATATCAGCTTTTGGCACCGTGTATAAGTAATCCTTTGTGAAAGACCACAGTGCTGGCATAGTAGAAGCTTAGGTCAGGAAAAAATACCTGTGAACCAACTTTCAAGTTAATGAGACCCACCTTTAAGTGGCAAAGAAGTAATTTTTTTTTCTCTCGTTCTTTTTCACCTTTCCTTTTGGATGGATATGGTTTGAGTCTTTTTGTAACGTGCGGGTCACTTTCTTGATTCTCCAGATTACTTTTTCCTAGAAGTGCGTTTTTTGTTCCGTTTCTCTCCTTTCTCCTTTTTTCCCCGCTCCTTTGGGAGGCTGGGGATAGGAGCAAGGTGCTCGGAAAGAATAAATTACACCACTTTAGTAGAAGGCTTGGGAGCCACATTTTAGCTGCCTTGTGCCACTTTGGTGGAGACGATTATTTGCTTCTGTCTTGTCCCAAGTCCTTTGCCCCCTGCGGCATACGGGTGAAAAAGACTTGTGAAATGAGACGACGGTGTAACATCTTAAAGATTGAGTTGTAACAAAAAGTCTTTTAAACCTCCATCTATTACAAGTACGGCTGAAGCTTTATGCAAAAAAAGTGTTCATTGCATGACGTCACATTTAGATTGATATGTTTAAAACTAACCTGGACTGTCAAGTTGTCTGGATGCCGATGGTTTTGTAATGTTCTTCTGACAGCCCTGCGATTGTGACCGTCTCAGGGACTAAAGAAAGTAGAAGTGGTTTGACAAACCCCTTATTCCCATGCTTTTCAGCCGTCAAATATTCTATGTATGATGGCTCTCACACACGTGAACACAAAGGACGTGGGCACGGTAAAAAGAGAAAGGGGTGGAGAAAGCAAAATCTAGAAAGGACACGGCCTTCTAGCCTCCTCCACTGGGACTAGGAAGGCCTATGATCTTCGGAGACTGGCTGTCGGCAGCAAGAAAAGCGCCAAGTGCTTTCAGACAGCTTCAGTACAGTCGAAGCAACCGGTCAAAGAGCAGGAAATGGGATATCTTCCTAACTGCCATACGTCACTGTAGTTTCCTAGTAAATCAGCTCGGAGTGCAAAAGGGTTGAGGGGGGGAAGGGGGGTGGCAGGGAGACCCGGGAAGTCTATAGTTTGGGACCACTCGTAGTGCCTTGTACTGTACTATCCAAAGGAGAATAAGGACCATTTTTTATTCTCCGCCATATTATTTTGGTAATGAAGGCAAATTGCTTTTCCGAAGCCGCTGGTATATATGGGAGACGGCCAAGGCAACGCCCCAGTTGAAGGTACACCAAATGGAAGTAGTCCTAATGGGAAAAGTTGGCACATCTGTTGCAGATATTCACGAGGAAATTTTCTGCGAGAGAAGAAAACGGACTGCTTAAATACGCAATATTGTCAGTTGGAATAGGCATGGCCAGTCCGTCTTTTCTTTACGATTGCCGCAATTTGTTTTGGCTAACTGCGACACACACATTAAGGATTAGTTTTGGAACACAACTTAAGAGTAGATGGCGGTGTCACACGAGTTCATTCCTTTGGACACCCTCTGACTGAGAGCGGGCCAATACTAGCGATTTGCTTGTATTGTGCAGTAGTTGGATAGCCATCCTTGGGCCAGAAATGTTGGGGGCAGGAGCCCTTTAGCAAGGCGGGGTCGGGCCCTTTGGCAAACTCGCTAGTTTGCGTGTCTGGCATAGGAAATAGCACCTGTGCCCCGGCTGCGTTTGGCGGCTTGTTTGCAATGTCTGTTTGAGCAGCGCCGCCGGCGCCCATGCCGGTACCCGGATAGGCTACTGTACTATGTATACACGGGGCCCCACTTCTTCCTTGGGAGACCCCTAGGACCAAGCGGTTCGTGCCTGAGGTCAGACCAGGATCCCAACACACTATTACTTCTCACTTTCATCCATTGCATTTTGCTGGATCATTCTGTGCCTGAAAGTAAGATGCCAACATTATCTCACATAGTGTTGAAAAAATACACGAAATTGAATTGTATATGCAGGAATTATTTCACTTGAAAATGTTCAGAAAATGTTACGAGCGAAGACCTTTAACTTCTTTGCATTCACAAAGAAAAGCACATGTTGCTCGCTCTCTTTGCAGAGAGCGAAATGACGTCATCTGACCCTTGTTTGTGTCTCTTTATGTTTTTGTGGAAGCCAGAAAGGGATTCTGGTAAACGTGCATCTCTCAGTCTCCCTGCCCGATGCCCCCAGGCGAAGTAAAAAATTCATCTGCCATCCAGTTGAGAGAGGCAGCTCGAGTTGGCTTTCAGCGGGGGAGAGAGAGAAAGAGGGGGAGAGAGAGGGGGAGAGAGAGGGGGAGGAAGAGAGGGGAGCTGTTTTGAATTTAATATCATTTTCAGAACAAGACGTTATTTTGTTATATTTTTGTTCTCGTAAAACACAGCATTGCATGTTTCTTCGACAAGCAGGAATCAGTACTTACGTAGTTTTATAAAGCAAAACTAGGCTCTTTATTTTATTTTCATTTTCATAATGTCTTGTTACCAGGAACCCTATTGTTTGCTTGATTTCTTGGTTCAGTAGTTGAGTAATAAATGAGGTGTTAAGTGTGGATTCAGTGACTTTTCTACAGATGGTTATCAAGCCAGGCGATTTCTCGTACAGTGCTGGCCATATATCGAGGCAACCGCCAGCGACATTTTTCCGAAGCGGCAGAAGAAGGAATCTAAGATAAGCATGCTACAAGCCGGGCGAGCAAGATTCCTTCTTCTGCCGCTTCGGAAAAATGTCGCTGGCGGTTGCCTCGATATATGTCCAGCGCTGTACTCAGTAAAATGTGACTCTGGTCGTTCTGTATTTCTTGTCTTCATATTATGTTAGTAAACGTAATCATATAGCCTCTGACATCATGCTGGTATCATATTTTGGGTCATTCAGTGGAAAATGCGGCTTTCAGCGAGGAGAAAATGATGCCACTGTTGGTGATGTTGACTATGGTGAATTGACAGGAAAGACAATGTGCGTTGTTACGTTTTTACATCAACCTGGCAACAGCGGAGAAACAAGGTGGCCATCCGCCACTGTTATGAAGGAAAAGCGTGTCCTTTTTGTATAGTTATTTATTCAATTCTTGCGTCTCCTTCATCGATGACTACCTCTTATAGGGAAATGTGATCATGATCATGATGTTTTAATATATTATAGCCCTACTTTCCCATGCATTTTGCGTTAATTATTTTTGTCCTGAAGCGATTATTACCAGAAATGTTTTGGATAGTGTGAATAATTGTCGGCGTTATGATCATATTTACTTTCACATTCCGAAAAGCTCTCCCGCAAAATGGTCGGGGTGAAGTATCACTTGTAATTCTGTACCATAATAGAACCGCATGTGTTGCAAAAACCATCTGCGCTAATATATTTATGGCCTGCGTCGACGATACATTCTTGTGCGTTTAGGACCGCTAGGAATTCATCGCTTGCTATATTTTAAAAAAATGGAGAGCCTCTTCACTTGCCTCTTCACCCCAACAGCACTTGTACGCATCAGCAATGTAATATAATCAAAGTAAAAATGTCAGGAATGTATGCACTGAAAACGCACCGCGTATTTGTGACGCGTATTCGACTCGGTTAAACAGTATAGTATGCAGCCGTCTACTTGGAATAAAAGAGGGCGAAGCTGAAAACGCAAAACTCAACTTGATCGATGAAACTCACGTGCCCGGAGGACTGCACATCATTCTAGTAGTGTATCTTCTTCAACTTACCTCCAAGGTTTTATATGTACTCTTCCCTCCTCTCCACCCCCCACGGCATCCCTTTTTTTGGTATGGGCGAGAAGAGGCAGGCGGGTGGATCCGGGACTCTGGGGCATGTCCAGTTAATGGAGATTCAGGGACTGAGGCCTCCAGAGGCGAAGCGGACACCCGGAGCTGCGTAGTCTCTTTGGGCATGTCGGGTCCAAGAGCAGTGCCAGGCGCCATTCGATTGCCACCTAGATAAACCCCATGACACTCTACCTCGCGATAAATTTTGTAGCCAGCCAGGGATTCAGTGTGGGGTAGATATGTATCGACCGCGACACTACTTGAGTCATGTGTGGACCGATATATTTCAAATGAATATTTTTCTATTTACAGTGGAAGGGCAGCAGCAGTATTTCCGGCTGGGACCTCTGGATATTGACGTCAAAGTGGGCGACACTGCGCTCCTCAAATGCGAAGTCAACAATCAGGCTGGCGAGGTGCAGTGGACAAAGGATGGATTCGCCCTTGGTAAGTGTTTCCCGATGGCTTTTTATTTGCACACAACTGTTGGCAACAATTATGAAGCAATGCAGGTATGGCGTGTGGAAATATTTATGGCATTAGATCCTATTAGTTGGCGATGCAACGTTACCGCACTGATTACCACTTGTGCTCTTGGCATGCCCGAGAGAATTAGCAACCACCAATCAAAAGTTTGAATCGATTCCACTCGTGAATTATGCCTTCGAGTATGTTAGGCTTCAAAAATATTGTTTGATGTGTTTGTTGGTGCCACATTGGTGGTATGGTCCTCCACGGATGTATGTGGCAGTGTTTTGAAAAATAACTTAGTGCCTGCGTAACACGCAAACATTTTACCGCAAAATCACACCTTAGGGGACGTAAAAGGACGATGATTTTTCTGGGTCAAAGCAGCTTTACGCCTTCCGCAAATTGGAAAAGTTTGAAACCGCTGTCTATCCAGGGTTGCAAGAATGGTTATGCGTCTGTTATTTGGCTGTGAGAAAAAGAGGAGTTGGATTGGATTTAGACCCGGTGCATTCCAAAGACACCAGAAACCCCACTGGAGCAGTGGAAGGAGACAAAAAAGGCGCCACTTGCTTTCCTTTACTCATGGGGGAAGAAACGGAACGCGCTTGACTGGATTACATTTATCGAATCTGGCGCAAATGGGATACGCCCTATTGTCTTTAGGTTAGGTTCTGTTTCGGCTCGCCTTGGGATGGAACAAGTCGCACCAAAACATTTGGGTTTAATTGCCAGCCTTTTGAGGGTAAGCAGTTGGTGACCACCTTTCCAGGCTTGTGAAGCCATGAATGCAGTGCAACAAGCAGATAGCCAGCCCGTTGCTGCCAGTCTAAGAGCATTAGCAAGTTGTTAAGGAGAATATAACCGAGACTAATTTGGCATGATTTGAGAGAGTCGTGCAGAGACGCCTGCACATTAATGTCCCCCTTCCTTCCATCCTTCCTTCGCCTTGTCCCCTCAGTTGGTGTGCCCCTTTGCACTGTAGGTGGCTGCCGGGAGAGCCAAGGTGAAACGCACAATTTGCTCTGCAGCACAGTACTTACCCTTCCATGCCTTTCCCCAGTCCCTGGTCTGGCTAATGGTCCTCTTCTCCCCCCTTTCTCTCCCTCCCTCCCTCCCTCTAATGCCCCAGACCAGCTTTGCATCTGCTCCTCCCACCTGCCTTGCAACTCGCCGCAACCTTGCTGCTCCCCTAATTAATCGCTCAGACTGGCCGACCTTCCTTCGGCTCGACACCACAGGCTTGCTTGCAAATTCAGTTTCGCGCCCGCTGCCCATCAAGCACCGGTTCTATCTCTGTCGCTTTACAAGATTTGCCCCCACCTTTTTGTTGGATCCTTCGGGTGGTGTCAGGTTGCAAAGTATTCCCTGACCCTTCTGGATTAACCGCGCTCTTTTAGTAGGTAGTTGACTACTTTGGGTGCAAAAATAGCCAACATCTGCGACTAATATTGAGGCTGAATCCGGCTGTACTCGGAGATTAATTCCGTTACCAAGAAATGTGTGGGGCATGCTTACATCTGACTTGGTCCTGTAATTTCGCTTCTGAGCATCCTTGGCCCAATGTTTTAAGAAGATCCAAAGGGAATAATTCAGGATTACTTACCTTGTCTAACTTGAGCCAGACATATTAGTTACGATTTCGTTTCGCCTTGCTACTGCCACCTGGGGGTGTACACTCCGCTTCAGCTCAGAGCCACGACGGAAAGGGGTTTGTCAGTATATCTCGGACAACAGGATTCATGCAAAGCAGGCCGTACCATCGGGGCCAGGAAAAGAAGGCTAGGCCCTGAGTTAGTTAGTTTAGTGCTCCAGGAGAAAGTGGGGACAATCCAGGCGAGGGAAGTGATTTGATTAGATTAGGGCAGCCGGAGCGTCGTTTGGGGCGGCTGTTTAGCTGTAGCCGCGCCGCTCTTCTGCTTCTCCGGGGAACTTGACTCTGGATTAGAGAGCCCAGCTGGGTTAATAGGTTGTTATGAGCTCGGGGCTTGGTACCGGACGGCACAGACGTGACCTCAGAGCTAGAAAAATGCCACATGCTGATCAGACGGATCTTGCGGATGTTGGTGTTTTAAAAAGTGCACAAGTCCGCATTGGCGCAGAGAGGAGAGGCTCTTGGGATCGGGCTAGTCGACGCGATAAATTTGCCCCCGCCTCTTCTCCTCCACCTCCCGAGGGTAAAGGGGGTAGGAGAGTCTTGCTTCACTTGCTTGCTGGTTGCCTGGGCCATAATTTTCGCGCTTTTCCCAAGTCGCGGAACCTCCTTTAATCAAATTACTCCCAGCGTCCCAGGCGTGCCGACGAGGCAAGTAGTTTTGGGCGCCGTCCGGTCTCGGGATGCAAATTTTGGAAAGAGGTGCGAAACCGAGTGAAGGAGTTGGGAGTGTTGTCTGGTCAGGTGAGAGGCAGGTATGCTATATCCGGGAAAAGAAAAGTTTGCAGATGTGTTGAATTTTAGAGTGGAGAGCGGGTTTTGCGTGGGGGAGGAAAATGGGCTCACACAAACTCGGTTCGCGGTTTGTTGTTCAAGCCTTGTCTTCTAAACATGGGGTGCGTCAGGAACAGGTGACATGGGCTGCAAAATTCTGCTCTCTCCCAAAAACCTTTTTTCATTTCAAGAGAAATCCGAATTTGGTTTCAATTGTATATGGACAGCCCGGAATGGTAATGGACTGTGAGTCTGGTAGGGCGAAATCCGGGGAATGTTTGTTTGCTATTGGTGCTGGGAGGGAGGTCGTGGAGGAACATGGCTGGCATATTTTTTTTGTCTCTAGGATTTTATTATATTTTGTGTTTGCTTATTTTTCTCACAATCTCCTGCCGTCACGAGACACAGTGAAGGTTTGTAGAAAATTGTCATCAGTATTCCGGACGAAAAGCGACGTTGCTGCCTCTGAGGGAATGGGGCTTAATGAAATGATGGCAGCGGACTCGTGTTGTCGCTCCCTCCCCATGCTTCCCCATGGCGTCACACATTCCATATGCAGTTATTTTGTTTTGGCTCGCAGGAGTGTGCAGAGTGTAATCTCGCCAGGTTGAACGTACTAACGTGTAGAGTTTTTATAAGTGAAATGTTTTTGTTATTATAGTGTGTAATTTTTATTAAGTAGCCAGCTGTGGGGCAAAGTGAAAAAATACTATTTAAAATGCGAATAATACGAGGGAGAATCAAAAAGTAATTGAGTAATCTTTTAATTCAAAGGTTTCACTAGAGAAACTGAAACTAAGATATACATAATTATGAAAGTGCAAGTCTTTCTCTAATTTTAGACGTAGTCGCCATACAATTTGGTGCATTTGTCCCATCAGGACACGAGTTTTTCCATACCCCTGCAGAAAAAAGCGTCCGACTGGGTGGGAAGCCAGTGGGAGATGGCCTCTTTCACTTCCTCGATGTCGCTGAAGTTCTGACCTGCCAGGTCCTTCTTCATTGGTCCAAAGAGATGGTAGACCATGGGTAAAATCACCCCTTTGGACCAAAAAAGAAGCAGCTGGCATGTCATAACTTCAGCGTGGGTGGGAAGCCAGTGAGGGATGATCTCTCTCACTTCCTCGATGTCACTACGTTCTTGAGAAGCTAGTGTTTCTTTTTTGGTCCAAAGAGATGGTTTTACCGATGTTCTACCATCTCTTTGGACCAATGAAGAAGCACCTGACAGGTCAGAAGACCTTCAGAGACATCGAGGAAGTGAAAGAGGCCATCCCCCACTGGCTTCCCACCCAGTCGGGCATTTTTTTTTCTGCAGCGTTATGGAAAAACTCGTGTCCTGATGGGACACATGCACCGAATTGTATGGCGACTTTGTCTAAAATTAGAGAGAGACTTGCACTTTCATATCTATAGGTCAGTTTCAGTGTGTCTATAGTGAAACCTCTTAATTAAAAAATTACTCCATTACTTTTTGATTCTCCCTCTTAGTATGAACGACAGGGCAAGCGTTTCGCAGATTCATTGTGGCTGCCTAGCTATATGGGCCGTATGGGAGTAGAGCTGCATCCAAATCCACTGATCCTTGTTATTGGGTAAACGATACCAGGAAGGCTATCGATCGCATACTTCACCGATTCACGTACTACTATTCATCATTGGAGTGGATAATGTATTGCATCGTTTAGGATGAATGAAAAGGTGAAGCACCTCCTTTATTTCTCTAGTGTCGCCGGATGACTCCTATAGATTTGTAGCGAAGCTTTAAGTAATTGATTATACCTATAATTTATCTCTACCGATGTGGAAGATGATATACCTATTCATATACAGGGTGTGCTTAAAGTTGCTCATTTTCTCTTTGACTCAGGGCTCTTGCGATATGCATGTACAAAATTACTATGACTGACATAATATATAGGTGATAATATCGTGTTAACTTTTGTTTCATACCTGACACAAGTAATGGGGGATATCCGGCGGGTTATTCCACCGTCAGTCAGCCGAGCTACATTAATCGCCTGATGTGCAGAATGTCCTGTTATTCACATGTGTACATGTAGTTCATATGCAATTATTTCCGCAATGAAGCTCGTCCAAAATGGCCAAATCACCACCACCATAATAATAATAATAATTATTATTATAATTATAATAATACACCAGATCGAATCATATGAACATCTCTTAAATGGCGACACTGTGGCGGAGTGGTTAGCGCCGCAGCCTTCCACCTCTAAGGTCCCGAGTTCGATCCCCGGGTCGGACGAAGGATACTTATGCGGATAGAGTTTCGATGGGTTCTCTCCATGTTCGCGTGGGTTTCCTCCGGGTTCTCCCGTTTCCTCCCGCAATCAAAAGGCAATGATTAATGACGGTTATTCAAAAGATGATCCCCTAAGAGGCCCAAGGAAGCCTATCACGGGATATCCATTATTATTTTTAATTATTATAAACATCTCCGATTTAATGGATGCTATTCACTGATTAATAATAATAAGTGTTGCCAAATTCCATAGGTTACGCTATGTGTGTATTATTTTTGTTCAAATATGCTGCAGCTAACTTAGGGACATGCCCTAAATATAGGCTACACCTACAATACCGGTATGCAGAGAAGGAATAATTATTGTATCCGTTCTAAATAAAGGCAGTCCAGGACAGGATTAAAGGCAATTATTAATTATGCTCCTAATTTTAGACAATCATAAATACCTGCTTTTATATTACTCGAAAACACTCGAGTCTAGTTAATCCAAGCTGCATTATTTATTCTGTTCCGTCCCTATAACCTGGATAGGAGAAGCCATCCATTGTAAGTAAATAAATATGTTGAAAACCCAGTAGATATGTGAAAATACCTATTTACAAGACCTCCATGCCACAGTAAAATATACGACACATGTGATAGTGGGTACCTCAGGGACACACAAGATAGAGATGCTGCACATTTTTTAGAATGTTAAGGGAGCAAGGAGGGAAAGCATACTGATAGAGGAAATGGTAAAGGATTTTGACACAGAATGTCAAGAGTGGGGAGGAAAATGGTGAAAAGGTGAAGAAGAAATGGGCCTGGAGGCGCCTCGCTCGACTCGGTCTTCACAGTGCCGTGCCCGATTGGTCATGCACGATCAATGTTACCATATTTCAGCGTCGCCACTTAATGCTTGTCAGGACTTGTCGGAAAGGGAGGGAAAATAAGGCCATTTTCGAGTAACAAATATATTTCAGTATTAAAATTTTCTCTCGTGTAAGGGGTTATAAAACGAAATTGCTTGGTTCCACCCAAATAATGGCCTCTTTGACCTTGTGCCAAGTTGTGTGTGCCGACATTGCGATAGTTGGGAATAGTGTTATGCAGATGGTTGAATGCGGTCGAAAGTTGTAACTTTTCAGACGACATTTGCATATGAAAATACTGCGGCGCAGATTTATTAGATAGGAAGCACTGTAGTTTGGACATGAAGAATCGCGTATTGATCACGCGATGAAGCCATGAACAACCTGCATTTGAAGGTTTGTCAATTAATTGAATGGGAAATATGCCGTTAATTTTCAATGCTGATTAATTATTGGATCTAGAGCTATTGCGTTGTACTTGCCATTTTACACGCATAATTGTAGGCAGAGCAACATGAAATATTTGCGTTATCAGTTTTTGCAATGATTTTTAGTAACTTTAAAATGGGGTATGCTGTGTTAAACGAATATATGTTACACCCTGTGTTTTGACAAATGGACTATTGCAACGGACAAAAAGCAAATACGTCTTCGTGTTTCTTGCCACAGGCGTATTATGCACTCGCAGTCAGTCCTGAACAAAAGAACATTTTGCCTCGGTTTTCCCTAAAATAAAGATTTTCTTGAGTTAAATCTTCTTAAAACTCGCAGCCAGCAGAATCACTCACTTTCATGCCTCAAAAAGAGATTCTTCAGACTGAGAGGGAGCTCGTGATTAGATAGAAAGCCCTTCTAAGTAGGTCTTTAGTTCCACGAAGTGACTTGGGAATCATGTATGTAAACAAGGCATTTGGAAAGTCGAGCGTAATCTATCCATAGCGTTATCAAATCTTGGTCAAATTTTATGATAGGGAAGCCCTAGTCCATTTTTTGGATCTGGTAACATTACGGTGATATCGACCTTTGGGTTTTGCGACATTACATCTGGGCGACTTGCTTAAAATGGGGCGCAGGGATTGGTCGGGGCATAAGGGAACATCATTAGGGAATTGTCTGACGTTATGGCCTGTAAGATCCTAAATTAACTGACTGGTTAGTGTCGTAGGTTCGTGATTGGAATGATTAATTTTATGAGAGGACTGTAGAGTACAGTTTCGGCATGGATGCTTACCCTTTTCACGCATTATTATTATTATTATTATTATTATTATTATTATTATTATTATTATTATTATTATTAATTGACTTCTAGATCATTTGGGGCCCACTTGTCAGTTGGCTGAACCACATTGTCAGGTATTCCGTGATTACATTCTTCACCACAACACTTTAACAATGCAGTTTACATAATTTTATGCTAGTCTAGGTGCTCACAAAACAGCTAATAGAACAATGGATTAATTGGCTCTGGCAATGAACACCTCCGGCATAATTAGAAGGCTCAGGAGCGACAATGAAATGCCAGCAGTTGTTATTGATGTTTTGTAGGCAGTTTTAATGTGACCCAAATTGATGTTTAGCATGCAGGTTTTGTGGCGAAGAATAAACCGGTGCATAATTTCGACTTATGCATTTCAATTGCGGAGTACCAGCACCAGCTCTTGTTGTTGAGAGAAAACAATTGACCACATATATGTGTATGCTCAGGGAATACATGTGGTCCAAACCAAAATACGTTGTCACATGACGCAAGCTGTACGAAAAAATAATGTCTTATCAAGGATGAGGTCACGTCAGACCAGACACGGCGCAAGTGTCCTCTGTGATTACTGCAGGACTCCCTTTTGGCTCTTGACCGCAGTGTACAAGTAGGTTCGGCAACTTTATGCCTGGGATTCTGTTAAACGCCCCGGAAAAGGCTTCATTTCTTCACAAATGGGCTTCATTCCCTGGGGCCAAAGTCGCTTTTGGCTAGCTGGCAGAGAGTTGAGCCAAGTAGTTGGAATTTGGCTTGTCCTTTTAGCCTCTATGGAGATTGGGAGGAGGAGGAGGTAGGGCCAAGGGGCTGGGGGTGAAGCCCGTTTCTTATTCTTGAACTGGAATACTGGAGTGTTGGATATCTATGAAGGGTAAATGTGGCTCAGACATCACCTTATCCTCAGACATATTTACCTATTTACCCATTAATTAACCTACTGGTTGTTTTTAGGTTTATTCTCATGAGTTTTATTAGTTCATATGTTGGGTTAGCTTGCGTCTCCCTTCATCGCTGACTACCCCTCATAGGGAAATGTCGTGATGTTGTTGTTGTTGTTGTTGTCGTTGTAAATGTGGCTCATGTGACGCGATATCTACTGTATACCTTTACTCAAATATGTCGCATGTGTGGTTTATGGGCAGGCTTAGCAGGACTACTGCAGGTTTAAACAATTTGAGTACCGGTACTGTATATCCGAGAGCAGAAGGACGTAAGGCGGAAATCAATGGAAGAGGTGAAAAGTTGAAGTTGATAGGTCACGTTGGTTCTGGTTAAATAATTGGCATGTGTACCGGCGGTCCCATATATTTTACTTGAACCGACGTGACTTATCAAACTGATTCTTCTCAGGTCTCCGGTGATATGTAGCCAGCAAGCCACATTCCCTGGCAGCAGAGCGAAATCACGTCCGCTAAGTCCATTGATATAAAGTTGTCCACGTCGGAGCATTCCACTACCCCAGGAAGTGGACAATGCCCGAAGCCAAATTGAAATTGCCAGCGAAACAGCCGAGTTACCATAAATTCTCCATTTTGTGCCCGTTCAGGAATAGCCCTTTGAAGTCTTGCAGATGAGCAAACTAGATTTTCGATCATACCTCTTGCAGTCGAAAATACTTTAGTAATCTCTCGTGCGCTTTTCAACCCCCAGGTATGATCAAGTATCACGACAGTATGAATGTGAAAAAAATCTCACATGCTGTATGCATTAAGCTGATATAACAAGAGCATGGGTATATCCCGCTCTTCTTCTGGATAAGTGAAAAGGCTCTAAATATTTCCATTGTGGCACTCGACTTTGGACACTGGGATTCACGCACCCTTCCCCCGTGATGCATTGCATTATTTAATTCACCTTGCTTCCGTGCAAAAGTTTCCAGACTGTCAGGGTGCACATTTAGGGCGCTATCCATGGGGGAAAAAACTGCAGCATAGCTATTTGAATCTGGTAGGCTACCCTTAGGCTGCAAGAAATTAGTTAGCCATACCGCATTTAGAGAGACTGACCTCTGATATTCATCGGTGCTACTTGGTTTCTTTACAACCCTCTGAACCATAGCCGCATTCTTATAATATTTTTAAATGTCTGGAGGCTTTTTTAAAAAATTCGATACCATCGGAAGCAGTACCGTAGGGAGGAAAAATGCTCCCTTTATCGGGGTGACTGGCCACGTTATTATTGTTATATTTTTTGCCTGAAATTATGGGAGAAAAAAAAAGAGCCGAGATAAAGGAGAGCCAAGAATGCCTACACATACATTATATAGCCGCTTGGAAAACCTGGACAGAATAGTCTATTATTTTTCCCGATTTTTAATATTCAGCGCATTGAAAGCTTGAATGGCTTCCCTGCGGCGCTGCTCGCTGCTGCTTGGGTGTCATTTTTCACTTGCAGTTTGGTGCATAAAGGACTTTGTGTGCACTTGGGGGTCCGATCGATAAGTGACAAACTTTCCGTACTGCTGCGACGAGAATATCCGCACTGTGGAGAGGTTAATTTCATTGTGACTTTCCATTGCAACCTAACTGAGGGAGCTTTCTGTGCTATGGAAAGTGTGGGGACGGCAGGCTTTTTTTGTACGCTCGTCTCGGGCCGTGGAAAGAAATACAGCCGTTAAAACGAATTTCATGTAGCCGGGGAAATGATTGATACTTGTTTTGCTGGCCCCAGATTCTACGAAGGAAGGAGGCAACCAAGCGCAACGCAACTCCCTCGGGTTTATTTTTTTATTCGGCAATGAATTTAATTAATTTTAAGCCTGCTTCTGCCATATGTTGACAAGGCTAATGCTCCAAGCCTATTTTGCAAATACAGTTTCATTTGCCAAGCACCACTGAAAGCTTTGAATGATGTGAAATCATACAGGCGTCTCCTAGGTATCGACTCGGAAGATATTAGTCTGGGTGGCGTCCGTCACCCCCATCAACCTTCGTCTTCTGTAGCATAGTGTTGCAACAATACACAAGTGGAGTTAAAATTAAAGCTGAATTGTGGCAAGTGCCACAGGTGGGTTGAACGAACTTATAAGCATAGATTTTCGTGTTGGTCAAGGTGCTAAAGAACGGTTCTGAGCCTCGTTTTGACAGGGATAACCAGGAGGACACCAAAGTCCCACTTTTCCAAGAGCCTCTTTTCGTGTCTGATTATTTTCCCTTCATTCTTTCGGTTCTTTTCTTTTCCCCGTGGCTTCCCCATCATCCCACCCGCCTGCTCCCCCACCCCTTTCCCGGAAGCGAGATTGGAAACGCTAGCTGTCTTTTGGGCCGGAGGATTGGTGGTCTGGTAGTTTCCTTTGATGCGGCGGAATCCTTCTTCTCCTCCTCCTTCCCGTCCGGGTTGGTCACACGGGCGGGAAGGCCTGAAAAACATTCCCCTGACCGCAAAAGCCATATTGAACCAGAAAATCTGATATCGACTGTCTTGCAATTTTTCTTTGTTCTGGATATTGCGGATGGAAATCGCCTTTGATTCCATCTTCATGTTCGGAGCCCCAAAGTCCTACGGGGTTCATTGGAGCAGATTCAGCAAATTGAGGTCCTTTTTGGAGCAGATGGGTGTATTGGATGGGGTGCGGCTCCGGGAAAGGGGGATTGTTGATTCTCGTCTGTGTCTGTGGAGGCGGGATGCGAAAACGGGCCCTCTAACCTTTTCCCGATGCCATCTCGTTTGACTAGGTTTCTGTCGCTGACATTCAAGTCGCAAATGTGCATTTCATATTGCCTCTGTCTCGCATGAGAAATTGAAAACTAACGCTGCTCCAGTTTCCTCCACCAGAGTTAATAACCGGCAGTTATAGCAGCCCATGGTGACCTGCTTGCAAGGGCCAGGATCAGCTGATTAACTAAGCTCCAAATCGATATCTAAGGAGAAAAGTTCCGACTTGTCTGACGTGCTCAACTAGTAGGATAGTTGGGAGATGGATAGGTAGATAGAGCTCCAGCCACATTAGCATTCGGATGAGTGCCTTTCCTGCCTGCCGTCGTCTCTTCCCATCAGCCTCCTTCTAATGAATTCCACTTCTTGCGGCCAAGCAACTTTTAGAGGGGGCCGCTCCAGCGAGTGCAACAAGTTTAGGGTCTCAGCACCTGAAGCTGGGCAGGAGGAACGTCTTGCACTTCCGGAGAGATGAATGCCTGTCGAAATTGCCCGCCTGCTCCCAAACTTGTGCCAGGCAAATATTTCGCTAGGCTGTGCTTTTCTGCGGCGACAGTATAACACGCACATCTGCACCTACTCTGGGAATTGGACATGTCGCATTGTTTCCAGATCCAACAGCGCTGGCTGCGTGTTCGGTAGGAAAATGAGGCGCAGAATGAATTGCAAGTTGGTCTGTTGCTGCAGCTGCACTTCTTTTGACATGGGCGGAATCACGGTGGAAGTGGAGGAGAAGAGGTAGGGGCGTCATAGGTAAATGAACGATCCCTGCTGCAGCCTGGCAGATGCTTTGGAAAGCAGAGAAAAGAGGTCAGGAGCTATGGGCCCTGGGTGGGTGAGTGGGTGGGGTGGAAGAGAAAGATGTGTCTGTTGGAAGTTGACGAGTGCGACTGCAATATCAAGACCACGTCGACTTTTCCATCTCCTGGGGACGTGGGCGCTTGAGATGCAACCTGCGCAGACGAGTTTGCCTTTCCCCTTTCCCAACTGACAAGACCTGAATTGATTCCTTCTCCACTTTTGCGTTTCAAAGGGGCTGCAGCTCATGTCGAAACGTTGGCGTTGATCGCTGCTGCTGCTTCCATCCCATATTTCTTTAACCAGCCTCCTCCTCCTCCTCCTCCTCCGTCGGTAGGAAGACTGCTGCTTCCAATATTCATAGTGTTGATTTGCTCCAGGACGCACCCATCCGTGTTTTCTCACAGATGCCCGAATCAAGGAATTCAAATGTTGCCATACACTGTGACTAACAAATAACTCGATTTGGAACTTCCAACTTTTCCTTCCCTTTTTTATGTTGTGGTACCTTGAGACTTATAGTATATTCAGTGAACACGCTTCCACGATACCACAACGAGCTTCCAGCCTGTGTCACCTCCCAATCGGTGGACACTGCCGCTGCAAGCGACATTAATTTCACCACTCTTGTAGATCGGGAGCTGGAAACACAAAGGGGTAAAGTAATTAGTCTGTGCTGAGCTGACATTGCACACGTGCCGCAGGCCACCCGTTATTTTGCAATAATTACATACCAATGATTCCATGGTCGGTGCCCTTTTCGCTTTTTTTTCCTAAGGATACTTGGCCATGCTATGCAAGGCCCGAGCACCAGTAGCATGTGTGGCAGTTGGATTGGAAATTAGTTCATCGCACATGCCGCAGCTCGACTGGGTTGACCCCGTCGGGTTTTAAAGCAAGGAAGGAGGTATCAATGGTCGGCAGTGTTCGGTTCCACTAATAGGTTCTATCAATCTGATTATGTCATGGCTAAAATTTCAAAAGGAATGCTTTTTTCGTAGCATTCACATTGCTCGCGTGACGATGGCTTTGCATCGGTTGGCCGTATACGGTACATGAGAGATTTGACGTCCCTGGGTCATCTCTCTGACCCTGCAGACTAGCCTTGACTAAGGCTGCCACGAGACAGCTTACAAGGACGCCTCCAACCAGGTCCTCTCCCGACACCCAGCATATCCACTCCATTAGCGACAAAACTCACAACTCGTTCACAGCCCCATCTAGTGGATGCGGGAGTGTCATATGTACTGTATAAATATGCGATGAGATCGCCAGAAATCTGGAAAAATGTCACGTATCTCTTCCCCTGTCTTGATTGCCTCCTCGGGAAACATCACTTAGGTGCCATCGGCAAGTGCATCTGTGACAAAACTCAGTTGTCTACTCGGCGAACTGGAAGAAAGAATCAAATGAAAGGGGGGGAGATGGCGAGGAGGGAGAGACGGTGACGATCCGGTTGGAATGGTTAGCCAATGGCACTTACCGGCCCCATCCCGGACCTGGCCCTTTTTACGGTGAGGTAACGAAAGACTAAACACGGCCATTTGATCCCCTTCTTTCTTCTGTTGATGGTGCCGTCAGCGGACGAAATGGAGCTTCTTGGTTCCCCTGGAAAAAGGCGATGGAAGAGAGAGAAAGAGACCTTCTGCAATGCAGAGAAAAACTTGTCCCAATCGACAAGGCTAATAATTTCATCGGCCGCGATTATTTCTGGACTCCCCTGTTATTGACCCTGTCTGCAAGTTCCAAGTTTTTCCAAATTTCGATACCGTCCAGCGTCAAGGGTAGTATTGTCACTTTCTTTACGACCACACCTCTCCCACCCTCCCAGGCTGGATTCATCGATTGGCACTTGACTCGGCAACGGGATCAAGCGACAGTCTGAGGATTTATTGCGCACGGACTCGTGTCTGTCGTGCAGCAACTACCAGGTCATTCTTGCTCTGTGTGAGCGCTAATGGCCTGCGTGTTATCGCTGGCTGAACCTGCTGACTCCCGATATTTCCATATGAAAGAAATACGAGAGCAACCATGCATCAGAGGCTGCACTGGCGAATCACAAGCAGAATAGGACATGAGTTCTGGTTTATTATACAAGGAGCGCAAGTGGCATGCATGGCGTATAAGGATTTTCTAGTGGTGTAAGTGACTAGTCAATTATTCAGTCTACCGCAGCGGTAAGTGCTGCGTACCTGATGCAGAGAGGGTGCCAAGTTGGACTGCGGAGGTACGACGACGGTACCTAAGGAGGGAAGAGGTGTAATTAGGATCTGTGAGAAAGGATTCATTCTCTGTCGAGTGAAGACATGGCGAGTGGTTCATGGTCCGGGATCTTGGTCCGGAGTTGCCCCCCAGAACCGGGGTCTCGCTTAATCCTAATAGAGTGCAGGCTCTAGGGTGCACTTGTCTTGCATAATGGAGGCAGCAGGAGAAAAGCCCCATGTTTCTGGTGCACCTTTAGAGGGTGGGGGTGGGGGGGCGAAGAGGAGCGGGAACGGCGGCATCTCGCTTTCAACTTGGGTCGCATTTGTATAGAGGAGTGTGCGGAGAGCCACACAAAGACGAGCCCGTTAACCCAACTGCTGGCTGTCATCCCAAGTGCAATCTCCATGGGAGCCAAGTAGACGGTGGGCTGCAGCTGCGGCTTTGCGGTCGAGTCCTTCGATCCAACTCGCTGCATGCAATTTGTACGGGCTATCTTTGCTGTGTCCTGCTGCACTTTGCTTCGGCCAACAAGCTCTCAAGAACACTCTTGGATATTGGGACCGGACACTGCCATCAGACACCGACGGAATTATTCACCTTCGGAAGCTTCAGTCTCTGCAGGTCGTGTTGTACTGACTGATGGTGTTGACCACTTGCAGTCTGCTGGAAGAGAAGCGCTTTTAGGACCCGTTTGGCAATTGGTTTTACACGGAATGGCACCGACATGTCCATATTGTGCAGCCGCAATAGAAATCACGCGATTATGACATTCAAACATTTTGCAGAAAAATACTCGTTCTAAGGACGTAACAGTGCGTTACACAGTAATATTAGTGACAAAGAGTATGGCTGTGTATTAAACACTTCCAACTCGTTTATACAGGATATGAAATTATGTGCATTTGTTCATTGGGCAGGGCTGGGAGCGATCTTGCTTCGCATTTTTGCGCTGGAAGCGTTTTTTTCGCTAAAAATTCCAGGCTTATGAAAAACTAATTTCATCAACGAATCGAGGTCCATAATATTGATTGTTACCTTTTTAACTTCGACTAGAAACCAAGTTGGTTTCCACTTAAAATAAAGAATAAATGCCAATATTGGCAAAATTTCACTCTAGGTTGAGCCTAATTGGAAAGTCATAAAATTTGTAACGATAACGTTGCTTGGAGTGGCTATTTTGTGTGCTATTCAGTCGTTCAGCGAGTTCAACACACTGCACTTTATGCTAGTTAGTTTCCCACTTATAGTCGAATTTGTTCAGAACCATGTAGTAATGACTATATTTTTTGTAACAGCATGTCTTTCTTCTTTCTAGGTAAGTGAAAGCACCACATTTCGAGTTGTTTATGGCGCAACCGAGTACAGGTAGGACAAGGCATCAGCATAATGCATGAAGGCATATACAGTAGTTCTGTGAAACTTCACCTTGTTAATCCTCTTGCCCCAAGAGAGCCTTTACAGTGTTTCAGTAAGGCCGAGCGGAAAGGAACATTTTTTTTTGCCAAGCTTGTTTTACAGGGTAACTGTGACAGCACTATGCTTTCACCGTCGCATTACCAATGCGAGAGAAAACTAGGTCCATGACAACGTAGGGCGGCAAAGCAAATGAAGCAAAAATGCGAAGTTCTTTGTTGATGTGTGGTGTGTGGCGCATGTGCCGGCTGTGCAAAGAAATCTTGGCCAATTACTTCCCTTCCACATGTAGGCCAGAATGCGCCAGGGGTTAGTTCCGAGCTCCATGTAAATTTTTGTAGACGGTCCCCGGCCCAGGCTCTCTAACCCTCCATTCTGTTGACCTTGCTTATATACGAGCCTGGAAATGAAGCTGAGAGAGAGGATGGGGGAGGTTGGGTTCATCACAGTCAGGGGACGGTGTCACGCATTTGTAGTCTCCGAGGCATGGTTCAAGGGACAAAAAGTATACAACCGTCGGGAGCATTGTGACAAGAATGGATGTGGGTTTGAGTGACATCATGTGAAAAGGTGGCGGTCCTACTAAAGCGGGCATAGGAGGGATAACAAAGGGTGGGGGAGCTGCGAACGCCCATTAGCACACGAATCGAGTCAAATTGATTGCACCATGAATGGGTGAGCTCTGATGCGCTTGCACTTGCAACACACGCGTGATTGCCGGTCTGGGCTCTCCTGCTCTGCACCATACCGACTGCCCTCTGGTTTAGTACGTAGAAGAGCCGTGGTTAGGCATCTGTTTAGCAGGCTGCAACATTCCACTCTTGATCTTGGGGACCTCCACACTCGGCTGGTGGTGATGTGCAGTGCGAGCTGGAGCGTGAAAAACGCGGCCTAGGCCTGAATAGTTCTTGGGGAGGTCCGGTTGGGTTGCCCAACCCGGTTTTATCGCAGTTTTATAGGTGTTGGGGATGGTCGAACGAGTTCACTGAGGCGCAGGGGTGCAGGCACTTGAAACCAAATCAGTGGTAATGAGCAATGACAAGAGCGTTTTCCAGCGCGTGGCTTGGAGCTGGGAGGAAGGATTTCATGTTTGCTTCTCTTTTGCTGGAGCGTTGTCCTTATGCGGGCTGACCTCAAACTCATTCCCCGACACATCCGACCGACCGACTCTTCACCAACATTATTATTATTATTACTTTCCCCACGCATACTGATGAGGCCAGCATGAGATTTCCCGGTTGTAAGCGGATGTGCACTAGTCCATGCATCATGCATGGCGTTCCAGTTTTTGGATCCCCAATCCGCAGGTTATTAGGCTTACGTCCGACATTATCTGCGACTTTGCATAAAAATGGGCCGAGATTTTTTGGCAGGGATGGGAGAGACCCGTGGCAAATGGTTCGACCCGGGAGGAATGGCAGGAATAGATTCGCTTGCATCCGCACCTTGTTCAGCATGTGGAGAGTATGGGGATCGATGTGTAGGGTATAAGGTTCGGACACATCCTCTTCCTAATTGAATTCATATCATCAGCCACTCGACACTTCCCTTGCCGGAAGAAGTGGCTTCACTGCTGTTGCCATCACTTATGTCCGGGGTCATACCCTGCCATAAAGCCGACTTTGTTCTTTAGTGGAATATGCCTTCCAGATACGGCTGCCTAATGCATGGCTGCCTAATGCATGGCTGTGGCTGAACACCAACTCCCCTACGGTTAGGTCTCAGTTCTATGTAGTGTTTGCAGTAGATGGCTATTCCCAAATAAATAATCGGGAAACTGTATGAAACCAAAGGATCAGAAAGGGAAAGACTTCTCATATACAGTACCGAATCCAGGGATACAGGGAATATGGTCGACCAATCTGGCTGCGTATTTCAATATCATGGTAATTTTTTGAGGGTGTACCATACAGTCAGAGAGAGTAGTGTACTGAACACTTTTACCTCGTATCTTTAGGTATAGCATACGCCTCTCCTCTTCCACTCCAATCTCGTCCGTGGATTTTCTATCCCACTGCTATCTCTTCGGCATGTGGCTATATATCCAGAGAAGAGTTAATGTCTGGAAAGATATCGTGCAGGCCACCCTATACACCTAATGCGATATTCTAATACTCTCTGGTGATACAAAATCAATGATACATACCTGTTCTGTAATGTCGATACTTTAGAAAATGAAACTTAAGTACAACAACAAAAGTTCAGTGTGTTGACTTTCTATGACATATAGCGGAAGAAAGACGCTTTCAAAGATTGGCTTTTGCCCTGTCTCACTCTCATGTTTAATTCAGGTTGTTGCGAGTAATAATAACATCGTTTATGGAGCAAAATTTCAAGTCATTTTTTTTCTTCTATTGATAGCTTGGGTTGCGAAAAAACGAGCTTGAAAGTTGTATTTTAAAATAATTTGTTTTCCGGTTTTATGCCACATCCAATCTAATGTATGCAAATTTTTAATGATATTTCATTGCACTAGGATGACACTGCGTAGCGGAATGGAATTATTTGCATTGATTTAACTATTTTAATGAAGTATTCGATGTTGACTGCCTAAGCTACGTATACTAATCCAATAATATCAAAGCATCCTGCGCATATCGCCATTATTGCATATTTCACTAAAATATTAAATTAACTCAGCAGGCCATGTAATTTTCATTATAGAGTGTGGCATCCCAGCAACAAGTAAATAAAAACTCTATGCGCCCTTTTAGTCCGGTCTATGACAATGTGTAAAATTGCACTGTAATAATCCGGATTTTTCCTACTGCAACGAACAATAGGAAACAAAACTCGGTTTCTATTTTGAATCAGATAGTATACCAACCTGGACTAAAAACCGCCAATCTTCGGTCACCTCGTGTGGTGTAAGACTTAGTGTCTGGTAGATTTTTCCGGGAGATAGAAAGCACTGCATTAACTTCATTCCCACGCTATAGCATAGCAGCCCTAATGTGACGCGACGCCTGCGAGCACAATTTTGCGTGCAGAATGTTTTATGCTCACCGATGGTACCAAAGTACACTCTCAGTATTCGGAACTACGGCTGGTTGCTACATCTGTGTTCACACGGTTATTACTTTTTCTCGCGTGCGTTCTGGCAACAGTTGAACGATGCTCACGCTTGTACCGGCAAAATGATTGGCATGAGCATTTTCCGGACGTCGCTCATTTCAACGCCTTCGACATCTGCGTTTGTCGCATCATCTCTTGATTTTTTTTTCTCTCCCAGTAGTGCAGTCTGAAGAGTAAGGAAAAGAAAGTGAAAACCTGGGTAAAGATGAGAAAAGAAGTAGGGGCAGCTGTGCAAAGTTTGCGGATCCCTCGACCTTTCTTCGTGTCTCTTCAACCTTGTTTCTTAGATCTCTGTTTTTTAACTCGTGGCTAGTGTTTGTTTAGTAGGAAAGGAAATGCAGTAAGCTACTCCTGTTAGCTGTCTGGAGTGTTTGAGCAAGCAAATTGTCCTCCTTGGCTACATCCGTCTTGTGTTGGCTTGGCAAAAATCTGCATATTTTCTTTTTGACAGAGGCGCAACTCGTGTGCAATAAGTAGAGGTCGCATCATTTGGAGTGCATGCTGTACTCTTCCCTTGAATCAATATCCGGCATGGGGGAACCATCTTTAATACCCGGAACACTATTTGCCTCGGCTGGCTCATTTTATTCCCCCGCCATCTTGGAGTCATTTTCGCATGAGCAAGCAAACAATCCACTCGTACAAAAAAAGGAGCACGTTGAGGTGAATTATAGCTGTTCAAAGAACTCATTCAACGATGGATTGAAATGGGACTAGGCTGAACGTGTTTGCTGGAGGAAACCTTATCTGGTGTAGCGGACCGACTCCTAAATCTGCCTCATTGCGGTAGGTCCAGTGTGAGGATTTTACGAAACTGTAGAAAAGTTGGTTCACTCACATAATGAAAGTTTCAAAACATGTCGCAACGGGGAGTTGTGCTCTTTTTTTATACGTCAGCGGAATGTAATACGAGAGATTTAATTTAAAGTAAAGGGGTAGTGTATGGTTATGCAAAGTCATTATGATTGAAAAGTTTAGGAAAGTAGCCTACTTTGCTCGTACTGTTATAGTGTAGGTACTCATATTATAAACGCGGAGTCGAATGGAATTTTGCATGCTACGTTACACCACAAAAATTATTTGTTATCATATCCAGTGAGTGGCAATAAACGGGGAGAGAAAAAGACGCTTTTCCTCTACATGGCATTGGAATACTAACCATACGCCAGTGCCCCCAGGAATGCGCATTCCAAGGCGAAAATGACATTGGGGAAGGAATGGCAGCCGTACCGGTACCAACCAGAAGAGGCAATATTGAGTTGGTTTTTTGTGTGCCTTCTTTTTTTCATTTTCGTCGCCCACGGTTAAAAGTTACGCCGCGGAATAATTAAATTTATTATTAAATCCACTTATGTGGTTTATCTATGTATTTAGTACATTCATAGCGTTCAACTGGATTTTATAACGAAAAGCTACAACAGACTTTCTACAAAAAATATACTTGTTCAGAATGGCGAATTTCTAGAGCGATTACGTTAGACCAGCTGAAAATTCGCAACTTTGAGCGCATATATGGTTGAACACAAGCAACCCTCTTTCAAGCCCTACTGTTCTGCAAGCAATGTGGCCGGCACAGTACAAAATAAAAAAGACCTAGGTTTTCAACAAATGGCTGGATTTGGATCCAAATATTGCATGTTTCACCCGTATTTGGGATCTCTTTGATGAGGGCACCAAAAACTGCCCCAAGGCACCCTTTCTTTATAGGGGGAGCAGTTTCCATGTGAGCACTGCGTGCGGTGCAGTAGGCTTGAAAGGCGATAGTACAGAGTGGGTTTTCCTGCGGCTACTGTTGGAAGAAACATTATTTGGTTGCATCGCTTTTCGCATAGAGGATGGGGATGGCAGAGTGTCCCCTACACCTTTGCCGATGCTAGTTGGAGCCAAGAGAGAGAATCGATAGCTAAAGCTGGGAGTGAGATTGGAAGGGAAACAGAGGGAGGGAGAAGGAGGAGGTGGTGGTGGGAGGCGGGGGAGGGAATGGGTTGGAGGGAGGCGTAATATTATCCCCGCCACCTGCCTGTTGGAGTGCATTTTATCAGGGGAACTGAGGAAATTAATGGGGGAGAAGGTCATTAAATCACGCTCCAAATTTCGGCCCAGGATCGAGTTCAATTAGAGGGTGATACATGTGCCTGTAATTAGTGAGTAATCATCCCTGCAGAGTAGAAAAAATCTTTTCCCTTTTTATTCCTTTTTCGACCTTTTTTTAACTGCCTTTTTGGCGGTGGCAGTGGAATTGTGGCTTTTTGGATGGCGGTCAGAGGTGTTATTGTCGTAGCTGGCCCGCAAGAGGGACCGCTTAACCAGGAACATTATTATTGGATAAGGGCACGCTAATGAAGGATGCTTCAAGCGTTCTAGCCAGAGGCTAAGGCGCCATTATTTACTACTACTACTTTTCAGTTCCTAAAGTTATCTCTACGAACACTTTGAAAGGTTCCAGTACCACCTTATGATCATATTGCTGCCCAAAGAGCTGAATTATTTATAATGCTATTAGTAACCATTTGCGCTCGGAAATTGCCTCATCTGTAGAATCGTTGAATCTGGTCAGAATCGATAAAACGAACTAGTTTAATGAAGTGCACAAAGCAGTAAACTTACTCTGGGAATTTAAGCCGTATCCGGGAGACCCAGAGTAAGGCGCAGCCAAATTACGCCGCCAGTTGCGACCCACCGCACCGGTATCTCTTGGAAATCGGTCTGTATTTTTAGAATTAAGCTGTGGTTAAACTGCACGTAGTTTAAAATACGACGGTTTTTCGGTAGTCGCCTCGTCCATTCCCCAGCGAAGTGAGGGTGCGAAAAGTTTATCCTGAATGGTAGGCCACTCGTGGTGGGAGGCCTACCTTTCAGGATAAACGTGGGGAACGGCCTGAAAAGACGGTATTGTCGGACTGGCTAGTGGCTTGTAGACTCCCAGATCGTTTTCAGATGGTTAAGGTCGAGAAAAAGATGATTTTGTGCAGCCCACCCCTTCCCTTCCCGGTTTCCCCATCCAGCAGTATCTGGCCAGCTCTTTCATCACCGCCAGCAGCAGATCGACTGATAAGGCTGTACCATTATTCACCGCATGGAGCCTTCAGAAGCGAGGATTATTTCCCCCGCAATCTTGTACCCTGCGAACAAGGCCGAGGCAGGCAGCCAGGCGGATGTCATCATCTTCCCTTGGGTCCGGCCCCAGTGTTTTCTTTCGCCCGCATGAGCTTCCGGAATCCTGCTCAGTCAAGGGGCGGAATGAGGGGACGATAATTGTTATTTTTTTTGTCTGAGTGGGCAGGTGGATGAGGCAACATCCGGGAGCAATCCAGCTCGTTAACAATCACACTTTTCCGGGGACCCCACCCCTACTCTGAATCGATATCCGTTTTGTCCCNCCCCGTTGTTTTTGTTGCACACATGCCCGTCCCCCGCTTTGTTCTGGGATGCAATCATGTCGGTTTGGAGCGATCCAGCTTGAAATGGGCCTGGACGTCTTTGGATGTATATTTCCGGCCATGGTGCCATGGAGGAACTCCATGGCACTCATTGCAACCGAATTCTTGCAATCAAGTGCGAGTGCCGTAAGAGGCATTCCGTCTTCCTTCATGAAGAAAACGGCCATTCTCTGGCCGTTATTCCTTCCTTGAAAGCTGTCCTGTCATGATAGCATGCAATCTCTAATGTGACAGACTTAAGAGAGTTCGCGGCGTATTTTTGTAAAGGCGCCGCGAGTCTTCGTGTCTGCCTTTTCAGAGCGTAATCGCGACATTTTCGGAATTGCCACTCGTATCCCGTCGTTTTTATTGCTACTGCTGCTATTTTCCTGCGCAGGTGCTTTCTTCCCCTTAACAATAGTGTCTCTCAACGTGGGCCACACTAAGTATTTCACGGGCTTTCTCTCCAAGAGGCAGCTCTTTCAGACGCTAGGATTTGGTAAAAGCTCATGGGGACCGACGAACCTCAGGGAAAACGTACACTGCGCACAGCTCTTGTTTTAGATCTACTTGGTTCGTTTCTGACATCATATTTCCGTGAGGGGAATGATTGAAATGATCCAGATTTTTGCACAGTGTTAGGCCCAGAAGTATAGGTTGTGTCGTAAGGATTTGATATAAAAATTTCCTTAATTTGGACCAAATATTCATTTTATTTGTAGAGTCATATGTTCCTTTCAGGAGTATGTTAGTTGTTGCTAGGTTTTGCAGTTTGTGTAGTTATGTAGAAGCAGCAGCTGCAGTAGGTCTGCGGATCTCTGGCGACAAGGAGGGAGATTAAACCCCCTCCTAAACTTTTCTTCAGTAGTTTGGCGCTCCTTCTGCGCCCTGCTGCTGCTACTTCTTCTGTCACCGCCCTGAGACGATATTGGATTATCTGTCGGTAATTTGACAGCTCTTCCAAGGGCGTGCTGTGGAATCCTGCAACAACAACAAAAAATACTTCCTGGCCTCTTATATGAAAACCGGTGGGTGATGGGAAGTGACCTGCCAACCATTTTGTTGGCCACGGAACCACTGTAAGGTGTGGCTTCTCATTGCTGGTATGAAAGAGTGGGCTTGTTCAGGTAGATAGTAACGTACCTGTCGTCGGGTAGGAGAGCAGAAAAGTGTGTCAGAGGCTGGTTCTGAATCATGATGAAGGTGGGGTTGTGAGAGCTGGTAAGCAGCGGCAGGCAGTTGGGCTCATTGGTATGGCAGGCAGGACAGGGCCTTGCTTGCGGTGTAGAACGGTATTGTGCTGAATGAACTGGGTTGTCGGGCAAGATTGGATTCTTCAAAGTCCCCCAAAATGGCTTGTTATTCCTGGGTGATTCCCCGGCGCAAATTAAGTGCGCTTTACGAGCCCGAAATCTTGTGTAGCCTAACTCGAGGCGATGAGACTTTACGGATTATGGTTCTAGGGAGATACTACCGTACCAACTTTCATTATCATTACAAAGGCTTAAATGAGTACGGGAAAACCTCTCCTGAGCAGTAAACACCTACTCTTGTCAGATATAGAGCTGTTTGTTGCGACTGCTTATTGCTTTCCGGAAATGCCTCCCTGGGCTTAACTGGTGTTTCTCTGTCTATTCGTCGGTGTCTTGGACACATCTGTAGCATTGGTAGGCAAAGTTAAATGGGGCTATTCACCCGGCAGTTATCGCCTCTTGGCCTGCAGGCTGGCAATTTGGAAGGCGCCGTCATCTTACTGCTCTTTGACTATTTCCCAGGCTGACTCATTGCCAGCCTCTTTTACAGCTGTCCGAAAAGGGTTTGTTTCCACACCAAAGCGGGACACCCCAAGTTTGCCCTAGGAACCGGGCTTTGTTTAGTCGATTTGGTCGACCTGCCTGTGACCAGTTGGGAACCAGTGTCGCAACATTATCCCCTTTCCTCCAGCCATTTCTTCTTTTTTTGTTGTGCTTCTGGCTTTATTTTCCCCAGTCGGTTGCCCTGTTTCATTTCGGTCCCCTACTTACCGGGAGAAGCTCGACGAAAGAGCGGGGGAGAAAAGTCCTCAAAACGAGCCGAGTAGTGGGCACATGAAAGAAAATGGTATACTCTTAATTTTTTTTTGCCCCCTCCTCTCATCTTGTTCGAAGTGGGTGGCGGCCTTTTTGGCGAAGAGCTAGTCTCCAGGGAGCTAGCCTGCAAGCACGTGTTTCCGGATGATGCATGGCCCGGGGACTAACTCGGCAAACTTTGCGCATTAAGAAGAGCACTCTTAGTCTACGAGTTGCTAATTTCAACATCCCTCTAACAAAGCATGAAGCACAGTAATCACCCTGAAGCGCACAGCCACGCGGTCCCAACAATGTGGGAGCTCCTCCCCGCTCCCCAAACAAAATGGAAGGCAGTTAGGTTTCTGCTGGAGGCCATGTTTAAAGGGTCAGGACTGATTTGACACGATGGTCAAACGGCAAGGGCATGCCAGTCGGGTCAGGGATCAGGCGATGATGTGGTTATGAGGAGCCTTTTTACAGGCGCGTTCCTGCGGCTGGAATTCCTAGCGACTGAGCAGTCTCGTTTCGATGCGCGTGGAAGAGAGGTGGGGGGAGGGGGGCGGGAGAGGGGAGGCCAGGGGGAGGGGGAGGCAAGCTCTGTGATCCCAGGGGATTCCAACCAATATCCCATACTGCACGGGCGCTGCCAACTTAATCGGAATCAAATATGGAAAGTGTTCTGTTGGGATTGTGGCTAGTGTGCTCCATCACGTGCCTGGAGTACCAGCTCAAACTGCTTTTTCTACTTCAAAAAGGATTGGGATGTAACATTCTGCAGTCAGTGTCCCGATATAACGCGTCAGTGGTCGATAACGAACCGCGACGGGTCCTTCTGACACTCCAATAACGTAATGAAACAAGCCTCCATAAAGGCAAGGCATTGAAACGACTTCATTGAATTCAAGTGGTTTTGTGAGACTGGTCAGCCCCAGCCTGGGTCAACTCCGGGGCCAAGTTGGCTAACGAGAGGAGCTTGTAGGAAGGCTCCAACCTCTGCTCGGCTCTTCCTAGGGGCCAGGCTGTTGCTCGCGCCAGGCCAAATCTATAATGAGTGTATCGAATTCACCGGAGTGCTTAATTGGGGCCAATTAGAAGGTTGGAAAGGGGGGTGGAGGAGTGGACGGAGGGAGCACTTAGCTGCAGGTTTCCATACAGAATATAGAGATACTGTAAGTGTTGAGGGAGGTGGGAAGGAGCATCCCCGTGTAATGGCAGCACCGACCGACAATTTCCTCCGAGAGAGGCCAACTACTTGAACACCACTCCATCCAGAATCCCCAATTTGACGGAAACGAATAGAGTTCTACTGGCTCGAGACTCCCAGCGGGCGATTGAAAGGCGCAGCGGGAGACAAATCCGCTTCTTCTGGCCTTAATTTTTTTTCCCGCGCGAGGCGAACTCGATGTAGCCATTTTTTTTTCTTTCTAAATAACTTCCATAGACTTTTCGTGTGCAAATTGGCGTCAGTTGTGTGACAGCGATGCGGTTCGTGGCTATATGACAACATAGCAACCATCGTGCAAATGTACGGGGAATAATGGTTAGTACATGCTTGACCCCTTTTCTGGGGGGCTCTCAAGGGAGGGTGTGTAGAAATTCGCTGGTTTCTCTCGATTAGGCTAATCAGGGCGCCTGGAGGCCTAGAACTAGCGATTAGGGACCGACCAAATGGCATTACAATAGCTCCAGGTTTTCTCGTCTTACTCTGTGGGACACATACCATAGTCCGCGGGCCATCTTTGCTCTTACGTACGGTACGCACGGGTTACAAAATACTGTAAGATAATGCACTGAAATATTCTGGCCAAGTCAGCATAAGCCTTCAGTGCTCTGTTTCATTACCAGCTGTAAAACGATAGGTTTTCTCAGCATCGTGAAATGATAATACCCGCTGTCAGTTACGGTTCACGGGTTGATAGAGCAACTTTTGAAAATCAGCATTTAGATGTGTAATTGTAACGTCATATTGTTCGCACATAATTTGCTTTGAATGAGTGGAGCTCTTCCCAGCCTTTGGACAAAGCATGTATGGTTTTCCGGCGTTTGAAGCTGGTTTTTTGTGGTGCTGGGAGGTCAGTTTTTATGATTAAACTACCACGTTTTGCTCCGGGACGTTCCTCATTGCCAAAGCAAATTACTGCAAAAACGATGGGGAATAACGTGAGTACCTGCCGCAGCGGGACACGGGCTATTATTTACCAAGTTATCGAAATCTGCAAAAGAGAAACAGCTGCAGGCAAGATAGCAAACGTTTGGGACCCCGGCTGATTCATTATAACTGAAGGTGCCTAAGCTGGACGTTAAAAGTTGCACGCTGCCCATTTTGTTACCTCCGGTCAGCGCTTCTACAAATCTCGTTTCCATCAATGCATTGTCAAAAATACACTTTTTTGTCGCACGTTAAATTTACATTCTCCAGCTACCCGCTAATCATAGTCGCGCCCTGTGTTATTTTTTGGCTTTTTTCTGTGTGAAAGAACAAAATAATATTTCTGGCGGACTGGAAAATGGTGTGAGAGGGTTGGATGCATCCCACGGGCGGCGTAAATTGATAAGGCATAAAAAAGTAAAGACAACAAGTGTGTTCGGCTGGGAAGTAAAGTCAGTTTTTGTGTGTCCCTGGAGTGGCGAGTGTGGCCGGTTATTCCCCGTGACATGAGGAGAGACTCGGGGTCCCGTCCGGAGTCTTCAAGCAAATCCAAACGACTGGGAACAGCCCAGCCCCTTGGAATTGCGGTTTCCTTTTTGCACCTGCATTATCCCAGACACCCGTGACCCGGCACCTCGGGGCCACTCGGGTCACGTAAATTAGATTTTCCCGGCGCCTAATGACCTGCGCTTGCAGGTGGTATCGGTGCTTCTAATGCATGGATGAAAAGTTATGCCATAGGAGCTGCTTGGGGCAGGTAGGGTGGCAGGGTAAGGGAGAGCTTCCATAGTTTCTACAAACTTTCTCAGTGATAATTAATGCTTTAATTAATTCCATCTGGGAGTTGTATTAGAACGCGCTACACATCACTGCCATATTACGCCATGTACAGTAAGGCGCCTTGTATTACGGGACGCTGTGCTCATTTGTTGGTGACAGAGGAGTTGAATTGCAAACTCGGTTGTTGTTGTTTTTTCCCCCCCTTCAACCTGGTTGCCGGCAAGAGTTCCGAATGGGCTGGAAAGCGTTGCAAAAGTGGCGATTTGCGTGCAAGACTGACTTTAGCAGCTAGTTGGGATGGGGTCGTCTTTCCCATTGTGATAAGACAGACAGCCGCGGCGAAGTGCTCTTCAACTCGGTCAAGAATAATCCTGCAGCACAACTGCAACGCGGCCAACAGGATTCCCGAGCTCATTTTGTACCAAACACGTCCTAAACGAGCTTGGATAATCCTAGCTTTTGAATACAGGCTTAGCATTTTAATTACCAACAGCCACGGCAATCATGCATGACTGAAGCAAAGCTCGTTTCCAAAGAGCAACTGGGCTCTTCCTAGTCGTCCAAGAGAAGCAGAAAAAAATAATTCTGAGAGGAAGACCTGCTATAAGACGCGACTTTTTGACGCCAATTTGCTCCTTTTTATTCATACAATATTAACGCCCCATTCATATGCGCAGTAATGCCGGCCGCTATTAAACTCGGCTTCATACAGTTACCATGCCCCCTTCACAAGATTTGAGGCCATCACGCCATCGCATGCTAACAAGGAAAATTCTCTCTATAATCCCTGGCTGCCCAGGCTTATTTCTGCTCTGTATGGGCATGGTAAGCTAAAATAAGTCTTTTGGATTTTTCTGTTATCTATTCAAATACGTTCCGTTTGAAACTAACTGCAAGTACCGCAGAATATGTCTCTTTTTACAGTAACGAACTGTGTAAAGCCTGTTCGAGACCCCTGTACAGTAATATGCTAATGGAAAACCTGTCAGTATTAACACTTTTAGAGTCGAGCCGAAATAGCACACAGGTCCCCACATATGCAAACGTCCAAGACCACACAGCAACGACCGAGCCCTCAAATATAGAGCAGTCGTCCGGTACGCCTCATTGCCACTTTTCCCTCTGATTTGAAACTAGAAGAGAAAATGTTGAGTAAGCTCCAGCTTGTCAGGCCTGAGTATCGTCAGCGCCATGTTTGCAAGTGTCCCTAGATTCAGCTTGAGCGGCAAAGCGCAGTTCCAACCTACCCCATCACTCTTGTAATCCTTGCCGTGTGCCGGCTGCGGTGTCCATGGTCTCTACAGAAGACCGCCGTAACTGTAGCCTACCTAGTCTAAAGTGGCTCTCTGGAGTCCTGGATTTTCAAGTGGCAGCAGTATTTAACGCAAATAACAAGTGACAAAGGGAAAAGGAGGAGTGTAAGGGTCACGTACCCAGAGACCTGGTCTGGCCCGAGCTCCTGTAGCTCTTTGGAGACCGCAGCTTTTGTATGGCCAGACCGCGTAACACCACAGATGGACGCTTTTCCTTTTCTTCGAAATATCCCCTGCCTGAGGGCGAGGATCTTTGGAAGCGCGACGTGATCGGAAAAGCATCGGTGGTCAGGTGGTCCTCGGGCGGCCGGACCCACAGACCTGATGCAGGACGACGCGGCTCTAGTCACTTTCCAATGCATTAGTAAAGCTCTCTTAGCCGCCCAAATGTCGTCGTTTTCTCCGCCAGCTTTACCCGGGTTCAAATCGACTGCTTCCGCGCCCTTGTACCCACACCGCAGCCATCAAAACAAGCCCCGAATTTTCTGGTCGGTCAAGTAGCAGCCCAGGTTTATCCCAATTCACACACCACACTTTTATTTAACGGTCGATAGTAAATTTAAAGAAGTGGTTAATTCTATTTGTTCGAACCTAATAGTGAGAGTAGGAGATGACGACCTTTATATTCCTTTCGTCTGCTTCCCATCCGCCGCCTGTAAGCACCTATCGTAACTCCATCACCGCAAGAAAGAGCGGGGAAAACCATTCGGAAAATCTAGGACGCCCAATTTCTGCCGACATGCATCAAACGATGTCGGGGCCCCTTCCTGCTGCCGTACTGATTTCATTTCTGGCCTAGGCCTCCCCCTTCCCCTCATCCCCCTCTTGTTGCCCCCTGCATCTATCTCCGTGTCCTGCATTCCAACCAGCTGCCCAATCAAATATGTATTTCGCCCGCCCCGTGTCCAAATGCAACAAATGGCGCCTGTCTTCCTCGACAAATCTCCGCCGCCGGACAACTTCCTCTGCAGATCAAAGGCTTGTCTCACATCAAAGAAGAGCTCCTCCTGGCCATCGTTTCCACACTGCTGGCACAAATCTCCCCGCCACCCCTTCCCCCTCCTCCCCAACTTTCGGATGGCTCATGAGCAAGGCCTTCATCCAGGATTCGCCCTCCAGGAAACGCAGCTTGCCTTTGCACTCTTTCATCTCGGCCAAAAACAGAATGGTGGGGGGTGGGCTGAAAAATTTCCTGCACACTTCTTCTGGAATGCCAATATTGTCTTTTCTGGCCCTCGCGAGGCAGCACGCTTCTACACACACACAAAAAAATTAGCTGCCGAAATATTACGTGAGAATGCGAAATAATTGTGTTGGTTCTGCCAACTCTAGGGAGAAGAGTCTTCAATTGTATCCATTGCTGTGAAGAAGTGTATATGCATTAGAACGTACGCAGTGGGCGATGCAAAAGTCAAAATTTAATTTAGCCTTGATCAACCCAGTGTTTCGGTTATGTCGAGGCATTCGGTTGGGAAATCGAATACGACACGGATACATGGGACTGGAGCCTCGGATGGAGTCCCGCAGGAATTGCCTCGTCGAACAAAAGCCAGAGCAACGGCCCTCCCAGCACTTGACAAGTCGCGCTGACCCCCCCGCCTCCCCTTCCCCCAAAAAATGCAGGTGACGAGACGATAAGGAAGGACTGATGGCAGAGAAGTGTTCTTTCTGACGCTATCTGCTCCAGAGATAGGTTTGTGATCCCATGAAAAGTTGATGAAAACTAATGTCGGACATTCCGTTCCCCAGGTATACCTTGCTCGATCCTACACTAAAGAGGAAAGGTTTTAAGAGAAAGACCTCCTGTCCTTTATTGTGAGGGGTCGTACGTCCGACCCCGCAAGATCTCTCATGGTCGTGGTCCAAAAATGCACAGGTTCGGGGCAACCCATTTATTGAGACCAGCCCGCAGCCAGGCCGTTTCACGACGGGCTCACCAAAGAGCACTCCAGGTCCACCAGAACACACGTGTTTGCACGCCATTAGCTGTGGGGACATGGCTAACACAACTTTTGAAACCTAGTTTGTCCTAACATAAACTATGCTAACCTATCCTACCCTACCTAACCTATACCCTACCCTAACTAACCTAGGCTGAGATTGTTTTTAAAGAGACCCAATAGTGGGGACATGTCCCCACTAAAGATGTACCCAACAGGTGAAATCAATTGTGGGGACCAGAAATGTCCTCACAATTTGAAAATGTCCCCACAGTTACAGTAAAAAGTCCAATTTCCGTCCCCAGAGCTAATTGAAGACCCGTACACCTGTCTTACCATCTAGTGAGGGGCGTCACACCTTTAAAAAGTACAGAGGCAATCCTCCCTCTCTTGGAGGCTAATTTGAGCTTCAGGTCTGCTACATTACTCATTTCCCTTCGGTATTCATGTAGACTAGTTGCAACCTGGGTCTGGAAAAGACGTTGTTGTAGGATACATAGGGTGTAGGTTGGAGCATTGAATGTCGCTGAGTATGGTCGAGGCTGGGGAGAGGCGGGGAGGGAAGGGAAGGAGGAATCTTTTGCGCTGGGGGAAGCCGCCGCCCCCATGGGCTTGCGACCTCATACTAATGGCCTGCTTTTTGTGCCAGGCCGCGTTGTTTGGAAGCCAGAATCGACAGGGGCGTTTTGGAACACGGGCTGCGGAAAGGGTGGTGATGGGAGAAACAGATTGACCTGCGCTTACTACCCTTGCCGAATTTTAACCACGGACTTCCCCCACCTTCCCCCTCTTTTCCTCCCATCGACGGTTGGACCGAGTTGAACGAACCTCCTTCCAGTACGCCACCTTTTTCTGCTATCAGCTTTATCAACAAAGGCTGCCAAATTGGGACAAATAAGCTTTCAAATATGCGTTTTTTGAACTAAATCAGTTGGGATTCAAGCACTGTCACTTTTTGCATGTTCAGAGGCACACGGATTTGCATAATTATACGGCTAGTTTTATGTGTATGTTGATGGAGTTGTACGCATGTACAGTGTACTTGTAATGCATGCCCTTTGTGATAACAGCAGGTGTGTGGAAAGTATATATTTTGGAGGGTGACATACTGCATGCAGTTTATGCATACAGGACGAGAGAAAAAAGGTCGAAAACAAGTTGTTTTTAGAGGGAAAATGTATACTATACGTGTTCTGAGAACAGATATTGTAAAGTGATAGTTGCGGAACTGTGTATACACAGTTGAAACATACGCACCAAACATAATTTCTGTTTTTGTTCTATACACAAGTTTCCGCTATTTTCTAGGAAGAAAATGATGAAATTAAGGCAAAATAAATGGAATATTTTATAGCGACGTAGTGTCAGGGTTGATCCAAAAATATATCTACGTCATATACAGTACGCCTTCCAAGTATCTGAGTCCTTTTAGTTATCGCCGCCCGAAGTAGTAACTTAGTTACTTTTGTGCTCCGATCGAAATGTGGTCGAATATATAGCAGCTGCTGTATAATTGAGCACCTCGAGGGGGGTGTAAAAAGCTACACAAAAATAACAACTTTCAAAATTTGCGATAACTGAAAGGATTCCGATACTTGGGAACACACTGTATTTCAACTTTTATTATTAATTTTAGTACTAGTAGTTATTTCATGAGGATTCAGGTTAGTAGGTCATTTTCCGGATGTGTCAGCAGAAATGAGAGATTTTATAAATAGACACCTTATTAAGTTACGCAACATGTCAAGTTGTATGTCAAGGAGAAGCGCAATATATTTTGAAAAGCTCCAAAAATAACCGCACGTTATTAGGAAGACGTGCTCCATAGGGTCGTGTGAACACAATGAATTTATGAGAAGTGGCTTCGTTGAAATTCATTACTAATATTTCCCTTGCGCCTATAGCAACTTTTTAGTTACCATCTGGTAAATGTTGCTTAGCTAGTTTATAATTCCGCAGTCGCTACCTAGTTCATGGAAAGGTTTAAAAAAAATTGTCGATGACTTTTACAGACAGTTGTTCACTGACACGGTCAGGACTGACTGTTCCATTGATTGTAACATTCGGTATGCGTTCCATGAATGCGACGTGATTGAAAACAGCCTCAGTCTTACAACCGGAGTAAGGAGCTGCGCCCTGGTTGGCTGGAAAGCAATCCGAAATGTGAACATCTGGTGCAAAGTGTGCAGACTGCGAGTAAACATCAGCGGAGGTGGGCTTGGCGGTGGTCGGAGAAAGAGGCAGTAGGGGGCACATCAGCATAAATTATAACAGTTCCTGGACTTGCCTGCTGGTGCCCTTAGGGAGCTTCTCTTAGCTTGGCTCCGATGACTCTGATTCAGGCAAATGAGAAGAGGAAATTGCGCCAACCCTGCTGTACCTCATATTTTTTTCTCCATTTTGGCCTTAGTAGCCCTACTCTATGCCATCATTGTCCACTTGATGCAATTTCTGGCGGGCGCCACCAAACGTGGGTTCAAAAAGGGGACTTTTTTTCAGCTTGTCCATGGCTCTCTCCTTGGGAGGCAGACGTGTTTATTTAAAGTTCAGCAAGCAGAGACCTAGCTCCTCATTGATTTCCTTGGCCCTTCGGCGCCTGTCCTGTTCACACGTTTTTGCCTGCAAGAGCGCCCCTGGAATTTATGGTGCCGGCCTGTCTTGTGCAACAAGGTTTCTGGTTCGGCTGCTTTCCAGGGAGGGTTCCATCTCCTCGGAAGGTGCTGGCCTAGATGTGCGTGGCCTTATTTATGACGGTATAGCAAACCACAAACCCGATAAGCCAGAGACTGACTTTATTTGCGATGGCCACCACGCGGCGTAAGAATTTGCGATAAAATTTGGCCCGGACTTTGGAGGATAATAGTGTCTAAATCCGTGCCGTAGCTCATTGAAACGGAACCTCTTAATTCTGACTGGAAGCAGCAACTCAGGAGAAACCATTACGAGCTTGGTGGTCCATGTCTCCCATTTCCCAGGCAGCTGCAGGGCAACGTCTTGGGATCTTAATGACCTCATTGCGGAACGGGACGGTTGGAGGGTGATGATTCACTCCGCAATTCAGTCATTCCAGCGCGCCCGTGATTATGGAACTACGCGACCGCATGGTTACATTCAGGGCATAGCGCCATCAATGGCACCGAAATGGGATTCCAAAAATCTGCATAATAATGCTCAATTTTCAGTGAAATATACTTGAAAAGCCAGCAGTAAAATGTGAAATATGCTCTACACGTATGCATACACGGGGGTTCCCAGAATGTGTGTAGATGTCAAGACCTCGAAATGGATTGATTTGGGAAATCATGGATGTGCATGGAAATGAGCAATGTAACTGCGACTTTCCGAAAGCGGCTCAATTTTGAACCGTTTACCCAAAGCCACACAAAGCGACACTGATGGCCAATAAGCGAACTTGGTAGGGCTAGTCCACAATATTTTACCTCTTCCTCGCTTATGATGAAATTCGCTGCCTCTTAAAAACAAATGCCCTGGGCGCAGATTGATCTCCGAGTCCCCGAAGTCACCCGGCGGGGTTGTGCGTGCGTGTTGAATGGCAAAGAGTGGAATGTGCCCTGCATAAGAAAAGTGCTATCCACTTTTTTTTTATCCTTTATATCCTGCAGGCTGGGTGCAAACTGGTATAAAACCTGGCTCCCTAGTTATGTCTAGGGTGATCCAATGGTGCGTCCAAGTTGTCCATTCCAACAATAGCCGGCAGCAAGTGGATCTGGTGTGGTCTGGTGAGCGACTTGTTGTAAGGTTAAAAGAAGCAAGTTGTGTAGGTGGCGCAAGTGTTTTTGGCGGTCGCAGTTGGCAGGCGAGGGAGGTGTCAGCTCCAGGAAGGCGGAGGAAGGGGGTTTTAGACTGAGTTGGCTATACAGACGCAAATCAAGTCGGAGGCTCGGGGAAGAGAAACGACTCGTCGCCCGCCTTCCTTTTGCCGGGGTGCATGTTTATGCGATTGATATTCAGAATTCGGATGTGCTGAAAGGGGAACGAGATTTGCATAGGCCATTTTCCGACACCTTTTTGATTAATGCGGCACTTTCCGAGTCACGTCTGCTGCCTGTGTCATTGTGGCGCTGCTCAAAGGGGGAATACGGAATTGCCGGAAAGCAGCCTGCCTCTCCTTGAAACACTAGAGACTCCATCCCATGTTACGTTACGCTACTGCGCTCGGCACCACTAGTTACTTGGTGCACGGTGCTCAACAAGTCAAAGCGCCACCGGTGAATATGTGGGGCAACAAGTTGTTTTCTTTCAAGCTGGGGGTGTTAAATTCGAAGCAAAATGCGACACTTAATATTGTTGCGCTCCAGTCGTGTCGTGTAACCTAGATGCTTTGAAGCAGATCGGGTGTATGCCTTTCCTTCTGAAAGGAGCAAGTACAGCAAATGGTTTCCTGGAATGGAATCATATTATCCCTTTTATGTAGGGCGAAACAAGCGCAAGTGGCGACACTATGGCGAAGAGATAAAGAAGATGAGTTTCTGTGGAACTGAGCTTTTTTGTTGTACGCTCCTTCCTCTCTTCCATTTTTTCCCATCCTTCCCCTCCTCCCTCCCAGCCTTTTCTCCAGCTTTGCAATGGTAGACGAAACAGGAGTCGCGATAAGACGAGCTGGGCTCTGACTGATGGATGGACTGGTCGGCTTGTAAGGGAGACATTTGGCCAGCGTTGCTAGAACCTAAGTGGTACTCGTGACCAACGGATGCCAGCAACCAGCTACTGTATGTTGCTGTTCATACGACAGCCTAGTTACTACCTTGCAAATATAAAAGCCTTACCTTCTCGATACCAACTGTCTGGGAAAATGGAGGAACTGCATTTGGTTTATCTCTTGACAAACGACGGCAATAAAAGTTGATGCCGTGCCGATCCGCTTCCTAGCAGCATGTCAGAATAGATCCTGTATGTTTAGGCCCAGTCTGGTATTCAAGGTGAAAAGGCAGGAGGAAACGAGCCCGCCACTGGTCGGCCCATGCATGTCACTAGTTTGTGCCATTTTCCACCCACGAAGGAAGAGCCGCCATAGATCCACCTGCTGCTTGGTGTGATTGCCCATATCAGCCCCTATTCTTCTCCATCCCCCAACACAACAATGGAGCCGGAGAGATTTTTGGCCAGAGACACTGACACTATTCTCTGGCGTGTTCCGGCTGACTCAGGACTCCGTGGGCAATCAGACGGATTTTCATTGGATGTGACAGTGCTGTGAAAAGGCACTGAGCATCTGAGGGAAAACCCTCCTTTTTCTTTAGCTCGCCCCGTTTTCTGGCTCTGCCTTGTCTGGACTTGGGCATTTATTTGGAGAAAATGGGTGAAAGTGTTGTCCCTAGAGCCTTCCGCCTGGGACCAATGGGGCTTTCCCCGACCTGTGTACATATACCAGGCGCAAATAAATCGTCAAAAAGTGTGCGAAAAGAGTTACGACAAAGCACTCTTGAAAAACTAAGGCCTGCTTACAAACTAGAGAGAGACAGATCGATCAGTTTCAGTTGGAAAGTCCATTTTTGGGCCCCCTTCTCACGTCCCCAAAAAAGAGCCGTCCACACTGCACCACTACGTTTTACCTCCCACAAACCTCTAGAAAAACGTGGCCTATAGACCTGTTCTTAAGCGGGCGAGGCCTAAAAATACGCGCGGTGCATTTCATCTGGCTGCGCATTATGGTCTGGCGGGTCGTGAACTTTCTGGGCGCCTTTCGCACACGGCTTGTGGCAACCTTGGGGGCGGAGCAGATGTATCGCGAGCGGTCGACAGGGGTGAGGATTAGGAAATAAATTACGGGCGTGAAGTAATCCTAGTGTTAGAAATTCATTAGCCATCGATTTCTGCCTCCAGTGCAGCAAGCAGGCGAGAGTGATGGCGTCGTCAGGAGCTGCAAGAATAAAACTTGGGGAGGTATACTGCTCCATGGGGTTGGTCTGCTCCAGACTGATTTGTTGGTAGAATGAGCGATGGAGGAAATCCGGAGCTGGACTTTTTGGCCAGCAGTTTCTCTTCGGAAGCCACTTAGCCAGCCTCCTCTGCATCGCAATGGCTATGAAGTTGCTGAGGAAAGCTGTTTCCTGCTATCTTTGTTTTCTGACTCCGGAATTGAGTTCCAAGATTAGATACAAGTGCCAGCGCCGCAGTGGTTGTAATATCATGAGAGAATCGATGCTGAACATCTGTGACGGAGGTGGGGTGGGGCGATTGTAGTGTAGAGGGGCTGTGGATTCCATGGAGGAGACATCCCCCACTCCCCACCATCCCCTTCTCGCTGCAACATTGCAAACAAAAGTACCGGCGAATTCGTTCTGCCTCCGCCACTGGCTTTAATTTACAATTAGTGAATAGTATACTGTATAAACGACTGTGTTCCCTACAGCGCAATGCAGAGAGCAATTCGAACATTGTTAGGATAAACCATTTATCCTAAGTTAGCGCGCACTAAACACTCCAAACGAGCCACATTTTTTGCAATCTCGTCCGAGTTTGTTGACAAAAATGGTAAATTTGAAGCAAGTGTGTCAGCCTGGCGTCCTATATATGGAGGACACTTGTACAAATGTTATTGTATTATTTTATTGGTTCATAAAAAATGTTGATATACGGAACAAAAAATTATTCTGGGAGGCCCTATATATCGCAGTTAAGGGCCAACGTAGTTTTCCATGACATTTTGTGTCAAGTACAGTAGTCTCCGGATTCTGACCCCTTAGGTAGTTGCAGGCAGAACCGCAGCAGTGTATTCTCGTTGCTGCAGACACACAGCAGAAAGTACACCAAAATTTTTCCCCGCAGATGCCTTGGCTCCAATCCTGCGAGACTTCCTCCCCTTTACATTCCGTGGACCTGTGCTGTACAGTGTGTGAGGCCAGGCGGAGCTAATGCGAGTGTAATTGCTAGTGGACGACAAAGGGGGACTGAGGGGTAGGGGAGGTGGTTCCAGAGAACGCGTTTGCTTGTATAGAAGGAAAATATTACTAGGGGGGGGTCCTCCGAGCGCCGGCTGCCCTTCCAGGAAAACAAACTCGTCTGAATAAATCCTGATGACGACTTGGATGCCGCGGAAAGAGGAGCAGAAGAAAATCCTTACCGGGCATTTTCTGGACCCCCCTTCTTCCCCTATCCCCCCGCCCATACCCAGACAGACAAAAAGGTTCATTTTTGCGGGGATCGCGTTTTTTCCGCCGTTGCCATCCGGTCGGGGACGCCACCACGCAACGGCCTGCGAAACTCCGCTTTTTGCTACGAAAGACTTCTGGCTGCAAAACAAGCGACAGCTTTGTCGCTCCCAACTTGTACCGGATGTTTGCACCTTACTGCTACAACCAGGGCTGGCCACTTGGCATCCTTGGTTTTACTTTGAAGACTAACCGTGCTTGTAAAAGTTATTTTACTACTCTCTCAGTAGTCATTTTCGTAGGGCAACAAGAAGAGCAAGGGGTGGGGGGGTAGGGGGTAGGGGGCAAGAAAAGTTCCAGTCAGCAGCAAGAAAGTTTTCCGATGGTTGGGGGTTGCCTTTCAGGTTGGCGATAGGGAAGATGAAGTCTGGGAAGTTGGGGCTCAAACAGCTCCAAAGTTGGCCGTTCCACCAACTTCCCAATCCTGAATACATGGCTTCCGCGACGAACTTGCCGAGCACCGTCGCAAAAAGGAGGAGAAGAGCACTTGTCATGCGGACGACCCATTTAGGAAGATTTGTTGCGTGTGTCACTTAATACAGGCCCATTCACACACGCCCGCTAAAGCTCTTCCCTATACTGGGGAACCGGGGGAGGAAGAATGAAGGTCGAGAAGATGGCGTTTCCTGCTGGAAAAAATAGGGAGCTTCTAGTGGCCCCCAAGTGTTGCCAACCTATAGGTTGGCAACAATAGATGCGACGTAAAATATAAGGAAAATGTACCTTTCGTTGTATCCATTTGAGTCATGAATGACTCTTTTAAGTGATGTAGTAGTTTCACATGTTCGGTTCATTACACCGGCGGCTCTCTAAAAATGGTGGATGGAACCTCTCGTGGGAAGGAAGGTATCAATAAATCATCACATACTCGAATGGAATAGCAGTGCGTATTGATTCTATGCAGGTCCGGCTGCTGAGACCCACCTTGTGCTGGTAGTTAGCAGGGAAATGTCCATTGCCATTTTTAAACAGGGATATCGTTGCCACCGAGGGACTTTCTGGCGTAGATAGGTGTCAACATTGTCTCAGGTTCAGGATCTGCCACCTGGCACAGGGGCTTGAATAGCTGGAAAGATCAATTAATTAATTCTCACGCTCTAATTCTGCTTGGCGCCTATTAATTGCAGCCGCCCCATATAGGGGGGCTTTTCCGCAAGATGATGTAATGAAGTTCAAGACGTGGTAATGGCCTTCTAAATGTATCCACCCTTTCTGGCTAGCAAAGCACGGCTCTGATATATTTTAAAATCCGGTTGTAAATTTACTACTTGCACGCGCAATCCCATTGTAATGGGTCATTCATAAAGTACACCCGTGACCCGCACAGTCACGTGGGTAGGGGGCATTGTGGTGAACTCTCTTGTCCGTTATGCATAAGTTTTTGTTGTTTTTTGTTTAACTTTAAACTTTTTTCTGAAAACTAAAGCTAGCTGTATACTGGTCGCAATAGTGCTCAAAATCGATCCACGACTCGATTCATTAGGATACCAGCAGATATTTGGACCCGTTAGTACAATGATGTCACATCCGGACGGACGGTTTGAAACTTCTGTTCAACTGGTATTCTTAAGTAGAACTATAGTCTGTGCGCTGTATGTTGACACCCACTTCCAGGCTTCACAACAGAAATCTTTGTCGTGAACAAGAATGAAGGACCTAGTCATACCAGAATTCCAGAGCCATAGTACACGCATCCAACGCGAGGCCAGGCAGGTTTTTACGAAATGCCACACAGTTTTAACTCTTTCATCATCAGAGTAAGCCATACCACAACCAAAATCGAAATGTTACTCATCTGCTGCTGGCCTAAATACATACCTGCTTATGGGGGAGAAGAGAAGAGGGGGGGAGGGGGGTATGTCCCGGGTGAATGGCATTTAAGAAGTCATTTGGCTCGGGCAATCCTGCAACGAGAGCGCTAATGCGCATTCATGTACCGTAATTATTCATAAGCTGCCATGAATAATGTCAGCGATGATTGAAACAGAGATTTACCCCCTAGGAATGGTTAGGGGGAGCCAGGGGTTTAGAGGGAGGGGGATGGAGCAAGGGGGGAAGTAAACTCGCAAATGGCGAGAGGCAGCCTTGTTTAGAAGGAGTGTCCGTGTTCTGTGTTCACTAACGACCAGTCCAGAACATGAGCGATGCTTTTGGCAAGTTCGGGAGGGGGGCTCTGCCTGAAAATGGGAGGCCATTTTCGCCGCGCGATTTAAAGTGCACGTTAATGCTGACACTTCCGTGTCCACCCTTCCCTTGTTGACTGCGAGCACTAAAGGATAAACTGCATTTCCATAGAAATAGACCATTAATTAACATAAAATCCCGGCGGATAAACGACTCTGCGTAATGACACGGTTCAAGGCTTAAAATTCTACGATCTGATCGTTGAAGAGCTTCAAGTGTAGCTTTCACCGCTCCCGGATTAAAGATTGGAACTATGAACGCTTATTAGCCGGCTGGCATGGCGGTGTCGGCTTTATGGATGGCGGTAATTTTGTGAGGAACATTAGGCTAAGCACGTGCACTACAATGTGCACTAACGCAGTCTTTTTTTGTGGGGGAGTGAGATGAACGGGGGTTGACGATCACCCCACCAATAAAAACGTAGTTGTCATGCATACTCGTCACATTTGCTACCAGCTTATAATAGTAAATAGTAAATAATAATTGGGGAGATCAATCAAGAGTTTGTCAGGCGGTAAGGAAGTGGGCTCCCACATTTTCCAGAGAGACGAAGCCAAGGTTTCCGGACCGGAATTGCATGCGGGATAATTCTGGAGCCAGCTAGTTAATTACTAGACCGCACGATTTGGGCTCCACCCCTCAAGAAGCTGCAGAAGCCTGCAGACCTCATCTTTTTTCTCTATGTATGTTTTTTGAGTTATAGTGTAGGGCAGTAGGTCTACAATAATTACGAAATTCGTTTGCCCAGGAACGCGTATCAGCGTGTAGTGACATTGATGGATTCGGAGCACTTGGAACCCCCCAACTCTATAACCCGCGGCCAAGATTCTGACGCATGAGTTGTGAAAGTCTGATCTGGCCAAGTTTCCGGGGAAACTGGGGAAACGGAGGGTCTCGTAGATCACGTAGTAAGACCGTTAACTGAAATCATTTTGCCTTGTTGAATGGCCAATTTTCCAATGGAATTATACTATCACTAAACCAAGTATGCCATTAGAGCTGCTGGGAGTGAAGGGCTCTATGTGGTTTCGGCTGGAACTTTGGCACTGTCAGTAATACCAAGTATCGATTCCATCGACTTGGAGCAAGTAGTCCTGTGGGAGCCTGAAAACAAACGGTGAGAGGCTGCTCCTTTTTTTTGGGATCCAGATATTCTGGATGGTGGATAGTGAAACATTCTTGCAGACCCACGATTTTTCCTTACTTTTGCCTGAACAATGTGGTGACTATGCCCGTGCTCGTGGAAAACAATTTATGACTCTTTAGGAAAAAAAAAGCTGTCCGAGCCTGAATTTATAGGCAAACGTGCTCTCGGAATAACAAGCGAGAAAAACATGTAATTAGGGGATTTAGATGCGAGCCCTCATTTGGGAAGACGCGATTCATCAACCGGGGCCCCCCAGTTTTGCAATGCAAGCGCAGTAGAGGTGGGCGGTGACACTAGGTCACTTTCATTGTTGCATCACACTGAGAAAATTTGAAGTCGAAAAGGAGGTCGTGTCCGAGCAAAAAGGCTAGAGGGTTGACTTGGCTGGCTGGCTGGCTGGCTCTCTGTCTGTGTCCGTTGGGGCGCAGTTGGTATCGGGCCCATTCGTTCCCTGGCGCCGCTAGTCTGAAGGCTAGCGACATTATCTAAGCCGGTGTGCAAAGTTCTCTCCGCCGAGCCGCTCATTTATTTGGATGGAATGAACTCGGGCGCTGGTGTATCGGAGGGGCCCTTCTTCGGCATTCCAAGCGCGAGCTAGCTGCCTGCCTGCCTGGCTTGCCTTACTTTCTTCCCTATCTCCGCCAAGCCTTCGGGAAACCAACACTGGCCCTGCAGCTCCACTTCATCTGTCTTCCAGCTCACCCATTTATTTCTCTTCCTTCCTTCCGTCCTGCCTTTCATCCTTCCCTCTGTACTCGGAACAGATTAGTTGCGGGCTCAGTTGGAAAGTCGGCTTCCAAAACCCGTGGGACTGCTGGCCTTGAGATGAACCAACAATACTTGGGACTCGTAGGATTATTGCAATTTGAGAGTATTAAAACTGGACTGAATATCTTTTGTATTGCTTTCAGGTTACGAGCGAGACATTCCTGGCTACCCACGCTACACCATGCTGGGCGACCCAACCAACGGAGAGCACCACTTGCGCATCTTGAATGTGAGCCTGAAGGACGATGGCGAATATCAGTGTCAAGTGGGACCGGCACGATACAACAAGGCTATTCGCGCCGACGCCCGCCTCTTCGTCTTGGGTAAGTGGCCGCCTGCCTATCTTTGGCACTTGTAATCGGCCAGCAGCCAACTTACGAGTGTTCAGACTTCAGCCTGGTTGCTAGAGGCTGTAGTCTGGTCCTGAGTGAATGCACCAGTGCGGGCATGAGGAACATGCCTATGGACTGGCATGAATAAGCTCCATCGTTTGCTCCTCCTTTGGAGATGAAAGGCACTTTCAACTTAATTCGCTTCTTTAAGTTTGTTTTCCGGCTGAGACGGGGGGGACTGCAATCCTTTTCCGACGTGGAAGCACCTCGATTACTTCTCCTCCTCCTTGTGAAAATCCGCTGATCCAACATCTCCCACCACTCATCTTCAGGGAAGCTGTCAAATACTTTTCCCACCACCCCAGGGCACTGCTTTTCCTCCTCCGCAACCAGCTTCGACCATGACCGGGATAAAGGCCTCGCTATGCTTCTCCCAAAAGGAGGAGCAAAGGGTGGGACCGCCTAGATGGAGTCTAGATGCCTTTCAATATTTCCACGATGAACTATAATACTCTAGGTGCGGGGATCATCCCGCGTCAGGTCGAAAACGCGGACCAGAAAAAGGTGATATTGTCGCTGTGTCATTACCAAACGTTTTGAGGTTTGCGATCTGATCCGGTGTGATTTTATTAACATACAACACCTGCCAAATTATTTGCCGAATTGCATTGCTAATACAATTTATTGGCATTAGTTTTGGTTCGATTCCCCAAATAATTGACGCGTTACCAATATGCCTGTCACAACGTGGCCTCTTGTTTACCTATTGTGGCACCGGCGGTGTTTTCCTTTCGTAGTGCAGTTATTAATTTTATACTGGAATATGGTGCAAAAAATTGTGGGCAATGTGTGTTTTCCGGATGTATAATTTACCTCCAAATAGAGGCAGCCTGTTCTAGTCCGCTCTAGTCACTAAACACGGTCAAAACATATAAAATATCGACCGTTTTATGACAAGGATAGTTGGTTACCGATAGCAGACACGATACAGCCAGGCGTTGACTTCTTTTTAGGTCACGTAAGATACATAGTAATGTCATGCGAAACTGTATATAAAATATTAGGATTAGTAACAAAGCAGAACGTGCGCGAATATCAGTTTTTTCTATACCGCCCGAATGAAAATTTGAGGAGCTGCTTTTGCAAATTGCAGTGTTCATGTCCAATAGCAGTACTCGAGCCTCTATTTTGAAGCACAAGTCAGGGTTGGATTCTAAACTTGATATAATTACTCACGCATCTTGTAGAAAGAAGCCAGCAAAAGCCCAACCGTAAAGCCACAGCGACTTGATAACAGCGTTGCTTTTATGTCATAGGACAGTTGAAGCAGCATTCCTCGAAATCCTGTAAAAGTGGAGGAAAACTGAGCTCTCTCTCTCTCTCTCTCTCAGTTCCTCGCAGTACGGGCTCCAGCACTTGGAAATTCACGATTGTTCCTTCCTCCCGTATCAACGCCGTGAATATGGAAACTTGAGATAAAGCCTCAGCTAAGAAGTTGGCAAGTCTGTAAAAGGTGTAATTAGGAGCGCCCACTTGTACCCGTCACACCTTGCCATCTTCAGACCACATAAGGATTTCCGTTTCCTATATAGACTAGTCGAGAATCACCCTCTTAAAGGGCGCCTGGGAACCTAACTAGGGAGTCTGCACTATGCAATTTATGTTCAGACTAGAAAATTTGGACCTCTTTTTTGGATATTTCGCCTGATTTTCACGAATGGGTACCGGTCCGGGAAAATGCACAGCGTCCACTTTCGGTACCAGACAGGTGCCTCAAGGTTGCCTGAGCAGGCGCCGGGCTTATCCAGGGGATGCCAGACCAGGCGTGGTTACCAGGGTCTCCAAAAGTTTGCCACGTCGACAACAAAGTACTAAGCGGAAAACTCCTTCGCCCGCTTTAAATATTCCAGCGGCTTAAGAGTTGGCCGCGTTTCAACAAGAAGCCTGGAGAACATATCAAATTTCTTCACCAAACTTGTCATTTAGGCGGCTACCGTAATGGTGTTCTTACTTCGGGGTGTGTCGGCCTCATCAAGTGCACTTCCGCATCTGGATGGTCGATACACTCTGGGGGGAAAAGGGCCAGATTCCAGAGAAGCAGATTAATCAAGTTGACTCACTACTTCCTCTCCAGGACGCACACTTCTTGCATGGAACAAAAGTCTGGCAAAAAGCGAACATGCACTCCCAGGCGTTTGCTGCCTCCTCTTTTTTTCAGTTCTTTTCATCAGCCTGCGGAAGAAGAGGCAAATGAGGTCGAGGGTGGGGTATGAAACTGAGTTAGCCGGGGGTCGTGATTCATTAGGGGCGCCTGGCTCTTTTCGATTCAGGCAGAAGAGAGAGCCAGGCTTGCAAACAGGTCTTGGTGGACTGTTTGCCCCCCCGTTCGGTACTGATGGGCTCAGGACAACCGCTGGTACTCCTGTTGACCAAATCAGGTCTCGTTTGGCCCTTTTATTTGCTGTGCTTCTTGGTCCATGTTCAGCCCGCATTTATTTCCAAGATAGTTTGGAATAAGAAATCCGGCACCATTGTTGTTTTTATATGTGTTTTTTTGTGTTAAGAGCCATCCGGACAAACTGCTGTAAGGTTGGGAGTCGAGACTAATAGGGGACGCGTGCTGTTTCTGGCGGCAAGTACGTCCTTTTCCTTGCTTCACCAATAAAACTGTCAGGCCGGGCTCTTGTGCTCACTCGACTTCCGCGACAAACTTGATACAATTGATATTTCAAGTGCCGGAACAGAAATCCCTACGACAGAGCTGGCTCTAGTCACATGGTATTGTGGTTCGGCTGACAGGAGGATTTTTTATTAGTAGAGAGCAGATGATAATATGTATAACGGCGGTGACCGCACATGTGGTACATTCTTATGAAAAATAAAAATGATCTGCAGCCTCGTTAGATTTTTTTATGAAATACTAGTTCTATTAATAGAGTGTTTCATACTGTATGCTCTGGGTCGCCGCGCAATACTGTAACTAGCAAAAGTGGGAGAACTGCATGGAACAACATTCAAGCTAGATGACTCGGACCGTTTAGTCAGTGATATGAAAATAAGTAAGCTAGTGGGCGTTAGTTGGGTCGAGGGCCTTCCTCCTCGGGTGTTTCATTCTGGCCAGGCGCCGAGATGGGCGTTGCGACGGGCACAAACACTATGAATTATGGGCGGGGCAGGTCAGGGGTAATGGATGCACAGCCCAGCAGACTCGGGATAATGGATGTACGTTCTCCTGCCGCTTGTAACCCCGCCATATTTACTTTATCTGATTATCTGCCGTTATTGGGGGCCGTGAAGCAGAAGACCCAACTTCACTTGGCCCAATTTTCGGCGAGCGGCCTCCATAAAAAATCCCCGAGAGCCTGAACGAGATAAAAGCCATCGAACGTCAGCTTGTATGCAACTATGCAGTCCGGTGTCAAATTCAAAATTGGGGTAAAGACCAGACCAGCCCTCTGACACTCCTATTCCAGCCTTATGCAGACCTCCGTGAGCTTCTTCCTGGTGTGGCGATCCTGGCGGAAACGGCCAACATTGAGCAAGTGCAACTTGCTGCGATGTTTGGCTAGGAGAGTGAGGAAAGAGCGCGACCGAGCAGAAGTGATTGGACTCAATCGACGACGAGCCTTCCGACAATCTAAAGCGATGAGAGCGAGCGTCATCCCTAGGGCGACTTGAGGCGGTGCTGGCGAAAAAATAGAGAAGCTAGTTGCATGATTCTCGTGCATGACGGAGATAAAAGGCAGGCCCCGCATGGAAAATGATGATTTCCATCCGCAGTTGATTCTGCTGCCTCATCCACTTGAGGACCCCCTCCTTGAAATTGCACCACAAAGACAAGCCAGGCGACATTCCTACCGCATCGCATCGACCTTAGGCTCGTTTCGCCCCCTCCTTACATTTTTGTACACCAGTTTTGTCCTAGAAGTCGGCGTATAAAAAACGAGAGAGGAAAAAAGAAAAAGGATGCTGAGGAGGAACATTGTGCCGTTGAATGTGAAATGTAATTCCCTCGCGGTATCCATGTTGTGCAAGGTACCGCTGGTGTGTAGAGTGTGAAGGTGGAGAAAAGCGAGAGTTGTGCAGTGAAACCAATCCCTAAAGCTCCTTCATCCAAAACAACACTGCCAACTGCCTCTCGTTTTCCTCCCTACGGAGAGCCCAAATTTGTCTCTGCCGGGAGTCTTCGTTTCCCCCCGCAGACTTTTGTAAATATTGCTTCAGTTTTGGTCGATGTGAATGGAGGCGAGCAAGTGTTTCTCTTACTGTTCGTTAGGCTGCCGCCTCTGGGAGGGGAGACAACGAGCTTCTTTTTCCCCCTCCACCATCTACTGCTCACTACTGGGGCGTACTATTTGCACAATATTATTGCTGGCACAGGAAATATCAGTGAAACTATACCTTCAGCTTTAACTGACTATACTGATTAGGTCATCTCTTCAGACTCATTTAGGGTCGTGCCTGTAGTCTAGCCTCGTCTCCGGCTATCTCCCGACTGACTGCAACTTCAAGCATTCCCACCATGTCCCTCTCTAGACACCTCCGCCATCTAGTATAGGCTGTCACAATACTTAACTGTTTCAGCATCTTTCCAGGGGGCGTGGCGTACCTAACATGATGCGTGCTAAACCACGCCCTCCTGGCAAGATTGCGGGGCGTCGAAAATGTGGCCCTTAGCTAACTATAGTCCGCAGAGGGACGGGGGGGTTGTACGGAATGCTTTGCGCCAAGTGCCGAGCTCTCGTGTGTTGTTCTCGATGACAATGTGCGGTAGCTCCAGGGAACAGCCCGGAAAATATCGTCAGAGTCGGCTGGAATGTGGGCCATTAGAACGATCGATTCCAGTGTGTGCGTGTGCTACCAGTACACACAAAAAAACCTAGTTTCAATGTTGTAGTGATGTGCATGGCAGGGTTGAATTTCCAGAATGCAGGTCAGGAAACAAATCCTGTGTTAAAGGTCCTGTGTAAGAGCCCTTCCTTTTCAGAGCCTCACCCTCCCACACTTGTGAGCCATGTCATTCGATAGTGCAGTGATCACGGAGCGTGTCGGTTACTTACTGCACCTGAAAGGCCTGTGGGAGCCATTTCCGCGAGTAGAATCCGGGATGATGAGCTCCCTCATCTGCCCCACCACCACCATATCCATTACGGTTCGCCGGCGCCAACTTGGCCCGGGAATTATTTTTCGCAACTCTCTGCATCCTATTAGCGCACGGCGGCTTTCTGGAGCATCCCACACCTGCTTCACCACATTTTTTTTGTGTGCATATCCTACCATTTTTTGGGGGCCCGGCCCATTGCACATGCCTGAAAATCTTACACCCATTTCGAATCTTTGTCACGGCCACCACCGAGTATAGTGCAGCCATTAAGTTTCCTAGGCTCTCGCTTTAGAGGTTTCTGCCGCAAAACTCCTTTCTTTTTAATGAGATTGTTCCTGGCTAGATCCCCACCCATTTTTTTAAAAGTCAGCCTCACGTATGGACATAACATTATTTCGATATCACGGACCTATAGGTGGCGCTATTAAATGGAGGCGATGTCAGATCAGAGGCGCGGCTCAGCTTTTCCATGTAATCCTAGCAGCGATGCTGATTTCATACACAGGAGATTCCATTTGACCGGGAGCGGAAGGATTTCTGCCTCGAAAATTGCACTGTACAGAAAGCCCGTGTTTAGAATGCATGCGGCGGCTTAACTCCGGAATGACGCAATCGTTGTGCTGCAACGCAGTTAAGACACGAAACGTTTTAAGTCGAAATGACATGCCACGGGCAAACAACGTTGAAAGGATGATGCAGGTAGGCTTAACTGACCTTCAGGTACCTGTTAATCTTGATAATTACGGCTAATAAAAATGCACAGCCGCCAAGTATAGGTTGCAATCCCGGCCTACCGAACTGTGGGGAAATTTTTGCAGGAAAAAATAATTCAGCCGGTGGCAAATTTAATATGAAAAGTGGTTAGGCAGACAAGTGCTTATCCCTGCGTGTGTATACACCTCACATACTTGGCCACTTCTTGGAGCCAAAATTCTTCGGATCTCTTAATTCATTAAACTAGGGGAGATGCGGGGGTATGGGGAGGTAGTAGGCTTTGCCGAGCGAGCTGTTAACTTTCCCAGCGGTGTGCGATCCTATCAGCGGCTAATTAATTACCGCTCTCGCGCCTAATTCCCGCCCCGAAAATAAATAGATTTTGAGTAGCATGTATTAGGGGGAAGGCGGTGGAGTGCAAGCGGGGAAAAACTTCAAGAGTGGGAGTAGATGCAAAAGGGGGCCATTTATGGACACCTCCATCCCCCATGTAACACACCATGACGCCAGGGGCTCTCTTGCTCAAATTAGGTGACGTTGACCTCCCGTCGCCTTCGTGGGGAAAAAGTGTGACGCAATTTTGCCTATGGCTGCTGGCTGTAAACGGAATAACGTATCCCGCTAAACAAGGTAACGAAGGGTCGTTTGCATGTCCTGGGGACATTAGTAGGTCGACGCTTACCGTACAAGTTAAACGGCCACAATATCCGGGCATTTAATTTTTAAGATACTTGGTTGAGTCAACGGTAAATTAAACGTAATTCGGTTTGCATAACCCGCAGCATATGACGACAAATGGCATGCTCTAAAACATTTAAAAAGTTTTCAAAATTGAGTTTTGGATGCTGAAATTTTTTTCAGTGTAGTAAGTGTATAGTCGCGATTTTTTATGGGTATACATCAGTGAGATTTGTTGATGATAAAAATAACGATCGTCCAAAAATACTGTAAGCTGAGATTTTGACTCGGTGTGGCGCGAAAGCTTTTCCATGAAACCACAGATGAGGATTAGCCGACCGTGCAGGGTAAACCTTGGTTTCGGGTAAAATTTTAATCAATTTGGCATAACCTTCAGTAATAATTATGATAACGTGTTCGCTATCTATGATATACATATAGAAAATTTTGATATACTGTAAAATGCAATTCTAGAGCAGGTAAAATATATAATAGTGATTTTTTCAAAAGTTGTTCAATAATGAGAGAACCCGATATTGAAATTCGGATTCTTCTGTGGGAGCGACCGGGATGCAAGCATCATTTGGATGTACAGTGGGTTTGACGTGTATGGCATCGATTTACTTCGATCGTTGGTCACAGCAGAACAGGGAGAGAAGCTTTTTTTGTTCTGGTTTCCCGTTACAGGTATCCGAAAGCGCTGAAAATAATGTTGATGCACCACTGACAAGGAGTATTACAGGTACCGCATTGGCAATAGGTAGTGGCCACCGGTATTGGGAGTCACAATTAGTTTTAATGAGCCGCACAAAGCATTTCGGGCTGAAATGTGAAATACCACAGCACAAGGATACTAATTGCTTAATTAGGATGACGCAACGGGATGGGTGGAACTAATGCTTTTGCGAGTGTGCAGATTTTTGCTACACATTTTCCTGTGGGATGCAGATAGATTATTATGCGTGCAGTGTATCATTACAGGATGGGTCAAAATGAGTCAAAAACTTGGTTACGTTTATGAATACATGATTACCGTTGAAACGACACAATTTGTCCATCCATCCAGTCTGTCGAAATGTTTGACAACATTGGCGGTTAGCTTTCACATGTGCCGTAATGTAAATTCTTCAGGTTGCTTGCCGCGTGGAAATGTTCGAATGGACTTGAGTTTTGGGAGGGTTTGGGTTCAGTAACGTGGATGCTGGAGTCGGCTGGAGCACATCTGGCGAGCGACGGCCACAGCTGGCCGACACCGATTAATATGTCGTCAGGGTCATCCTTTTCCCCCAGCCTTCCGGCGCTCTCTGGCTGGCAGTCAAATGCGGTCGATTTATCAAGCCCATTAGTAGGCGCCTGCTGCCACGCATTCAAAACGCCGACGCCAACTAACCACATTGAAGGAACACATACTGCTTTCTGTACCTTACCCAACATTCCCCCCCCCCCACCCCTAGCCATGAAAAAGAGCAGGCAATTTCAAAGAACAATGCGGTTCCATGTTTCACCTTCCACGGCTGTTGGCGGATGTCGTAACAAGAAGCGGAAATCAGCTACCTTTTATGTGGTCCCCTCCGCGATTAACTCCTATCCGTGATTAAGGGCATGATTAATCGGTCCTACCGGGGAAGGGAAATGAAGGGTTCCCCTGTGGTATCACCTGTTGCGAAAAAGGGAGTGCCTGCTCGATACTATTTTTTTCAGTCATTCCGGGGGAAATGTATCCACATTTTATCTGTCCCCCTGGGGGCCTGAAGCTTCTATCTTTCATCCACGAGCTGAATATCTGGTCTGCAAAAATAAGCATATGGATATGCTGGCCCACGCTTGTTTCCGAGGACTTTTCGTGACCACAATCCATGTAGGATGAGAAAGGGGCCATTTTTGCGGGGCATCGAAGAAATATTTTACGCCTAGATTAGATAAGAGAGGTGTGCAGTGTTTCAACTCTGCAGGGTTTTTCACGTGGGAGTAGTTCATACGTGTCTTTTGTGCGGCTCAGCCGGAACAGGCCACGATAATCTTGGGTCAAACTCCTGACGTTTGGAGCCGGGAATAATTATCGATATCAAGTGTTTTTCCTCGGGATGTGACCGGAAGAGAAATGTCTAGACCAGTACTGGGCCTTTTTGCCAAGATATTCCGGCGTGACCAGTCCGAAAACGTAACGGAGACGATTTGTTACGACGTGTACGTCCGGTCCAGCTTTTGTTCTTGGTTTCTGCTGCAAGCTCCAGGAAAAGTCTTGGACTTGTCCGGAGATGTGTGACGGCCCCGTTTCTCTTCAGCGTCCCGGACAGCAAGATCCCTTTGCTCCCACTAATCTTGTCCGGTTCAACTTTGCCGTTGGCAGTCGTTTTTTAGCCTTTCATTGTTGCCGGGCCTGCCTAGAGAGAGAGAAAAAAACGAGGTGCACACCGTTAGCGAAAGAGACGCCCGTGTTGGCGACCTTATTTCGAAAGTATGTAGGGTTAAAGAGGAGACGGAGCGCGAAAACAATGACATTTGCGCATGATGAATCTTTTGTTGACCTGCTGGAGCGAAAGGAAGTGTGGAGACTTTTCCCTAACCCCCTACCTACCCCCCTTTACCCAACAACCTTGGCAAACACATCCTCCATCACGGCGCCTCCTCTACTTGGAGCTGTAAACCCCTTTGCGCCGCTTGAAGCAACGAAGCCATTAAAGCTGTGATCTTGGAAATTGCAAGTCTATTTCCTGTGGGATCTTAATGCCGCTTCGCTAAGCTTTGCGACAAAAATTGCGGAAAGAAAAAGACGTGCGGAGGTGGCTGTGAGGGTGAGTTTTAATGTTTCCGGAGCGATTATTTCCATCCCTTCCCCTCAACTTGATCTATCATGTCGTCCGGAAAGGATTACCGTTTATCGGCGTCTGTGACAACGCCGCTTGAAATATCACTTTTAATATTCTGGGACCGGAGCCGGGATGCTGCAGGCTGCATGTGAAGGGGGAGGAAGCAATGGAAAGTATTCATGGGAGAAGGCTGGCTTAGCCCGTTTCCTCCGTCTTTGACCCCGGCACAAAGGTGATTTTTGGACAAAGGTGCTAGGTGTGTCCCCTCCAGCGCTTGAGTTTCCGGGGCCAGTGTGGCTTGGAGGAAAGAAGCCTAGTTAGGAAGTTGTGTGTGACTTGAGCAGCGCCATGCATCCCGGGCGCCATCGATTTTGGCTCAATTTCAGGCGGGGAGTAGGGGGAGGGATGTGGAGGGAGGGAAAACCGCGTCGTGAGTCCGGGTTTTCTCCTGTCCGTTTCCCCTCTTCCCGCATGCAGCAGCAGCATTGACGCTATGCTGTGTGCTATGCTATCAGCAGTCCGGAGAACCTCTTTGGCCTGCTCACTCTAGTGGAAGAGATTGGCCAGCAGCGGTGCTCGGTGCCTTATCAGCTCGGGCCTGCCTGCCTGCCGGTCTGCCTGGGCTTATCGGAGGTGGACAAGGCACCTCGACTCGTGTTCCGCGCCATCAGCCTCCATGGGTGGGGATGTTTGCTCGCTCCACCTGCACTTTTAGGCGGATACTGCCAACTTGACTGGCGTACGTCAAAACGACAACCGCCTGTCGCAGCCCGATGCAGCCAAAAACTTACGATAGGGTCATTCACACTGCCTACACCAGCACTATTCCTCCAGAGATATTTTCTAGACGTTCAGTCAATGTTGAATGTGCCGCACTGGGCAGTTCATCCTGCCAGTTTGACTTCCCGTTGCACAGAGGAGACGCTTGGGTGGCTCTCAAGTGGTAGGATAATGCTCTGGTAGTTCCGAGTTTATCCTGCGAGTTAGACTGGCCGGTCAGCAGAAGAGGCGCGAGGTTGCTCTGCAGTGTCAGGATGAGTTGTCAGATGCAAATGGAACCCGAAATACGCTATACCCACGTTGGTGGTAGGAAAATTATGAAAACCTCACGTGGCCTTGCAGACTTTTCTTGGCCGGACTATATGAGCGTAACTAATTCGTACAGGTAAAGAAGTGTGAAAGTATGGCCTGTCCGCATCTATTTTTTGAGGCCAGGTGAATCCCGCGTGTAATTCATCTTGCGGTCGCAATCATTAGTCATAAACGAAATGAAGCTGAAAGCAGCAAGTTTGAGTAATTTGGCTGTCGTGCACAGTTGATGCCGACTTCATTAGTTGGAACATGCCGTGGACTCCTGGAACATGCATTTGAATCGTTTGGCGGCGATTCTGCGTTATTTATGAGAGTGGCGAGTGGCCGACGTAGAAACATGCCTTCCATGTACACGTGCAATAAGGCGAGCGGCGGAATATGGGCCTCCAGGGCAGATCCAGCAATAAATTACCGGCTTGGATCAACACAATTCCTTTTTCCGTGTTTGAGCACGGCGAAGCGGGGGAAAGCCCTACACATGCAAATGAGGCATTAACGGCCGTTATGATTGATTGGGCTCTCTGGCATCGCCAGACCGTTTTCATGATTGTCGATCTCAGAATTGACTCTCAAGCCTTCGATGAATAGCTTCTGCACAGCGTCGCGCTCGTGCCCAAAATCTCTCCGTGGTTCGGGAGCAAAACCCATTAATTAGCGCCCTTCCCGTTGGCTTACTTTTTGCGGTTTTTGGCTTCACAGGGTGTCTCCGCATCTCCTGCTGCAACAGCATTGTGCCGACCGCATATTGAAACATTTCCGCAGAGCACATTTAGGAGCAAATAGCAATCGATGTGAGCCACCTTAACAAAATACGAGCTAGGTTTGCATAATGCATTCAGGGAGGGTCATTTACGACAGTGTTTGTCGCAAGCGACACTTTTGCTGCGCCCGAGTAACCGCGAAGCAAACGACTCTGTTGTCTGTGGCAAGTGTGGGGGGTAGGGCGTACGGGGGACGGGGACAGGGTATCAGTGGTTGTGAGATACTACGAGTGTCAAAATGGGCCTGCTTGTTAATCCAAATTCCGAATCCGGGCTGCATTTGCCCGGGGGCGGAGCATGTAGGCTATATTGGATAAGCAAGGTAGAGCCGGGAATGATGTAATAAAGCAAGCTATTCAGGAAATGGAGGGACAGGTCGGCTCGGCAGCTTTGCGCTCATCCGGATCCGCCGCAGAGGGCCCTCTTAACGTCCCCCTTGATGCCCACCGGCAGCTTTCCCATTACCCCGGAGCTGGGCCTCCATTATGGAGCTTCTTACAAATAACATGCCAATACCAAACAGGCGCTGCTTCCAACATCCCATGCATCTCTGGCAGAGTTTCCGGAGCCCTGCTTCCCGCCAACGCTTCTTTTGCATGAGAATGGAAGAATATTTTGACCAGTAATGCCATGCAGATGCCGAAAATTGGATTTACACGCCCATAACTCTGGCGGGCTCTCGATTTGCATGACTCGGCCCTCGACTTGGAGGAAGAGTCCAGGAGAAGGAGGCGCAGAGAAGGTCCGACGGTATTTCCTCAATAGCCCTGTGCCGCCAGGATGCACCTTTGCACTGGACTCCAATGCAAGCACCACAACTGCCGGCCTTCCCGCCTCCGCCACTTTGTCTACCCAATGAAAAATACAGGAGGACAATTTCTCTGTGCCAAATCGCCTCTCGATCGCAGGCTGGGTGGCCCACCACCTGACTCCTGCCAACCCTCTTCGCCGGAGGGTGTCCGTCACCCTACCTCTTTTCCCGCCCTCTTCTTCATTGCTGATTCTGCAATATTATCCCAGGAAATATAATTATGGTGTAACCGTTGCAAGCTGGAAGCCATGAGTTTTGGGATAGCGGCGAGAACTGCGGATCGATATGGCGTTATATGAGCTTAGTGTAAAAGGTCTTTCACACTACTGCATCAAAGTGGCCATCGGAATGTCACACGCATTGGGGATGAAGTCGAACCACTGGCATTCAATCGTCGGAGATCATTTTTGTTTTATGCAGCAAAAATTTTAGAATTATATCGGCCTCCAATTTGTAATGTTGCATTTTTAGTACTCCGGCAAAATTCAGGTTATAGCTCGGGCTATATGCTAATAAATATGCCTGTTTCATGATCTTGCACCTAACTGCGTAATCCGCATAATGAACGATAACCGAGGTAATCGTGAAATCCACTTAGGTCGACGGTGCTGGGATTGCCCGTCGAAAGCATAGTAGACGAGCAAAATAAGCACCTTAATTGCTGCCATAATGTATTTTGGGTGGCCCTGGAAGCGGGATTGTGATGAATGAGTACTCCATCATTCACTTTACTTTTAAAATGACTGCTATTCAAACAGTCAATTGTCTTTGTCCATACAGTATGCCTAAGTCGATTCATCCTGTAGTTGCTCTTGACTACAATAAGAGGGCGTTAAATACAATATTTATATGCATTTTCCCTATAGTCATGATGAACCACCTTTTTTTGTCCAAGATATGCCACATATCCTGCAACGCACAAAAAATCAGAGAAAAGTCAGGATTTATACTTTCTAAAGAAACTATTGTAATCGTAAATTACTTGCAGCGACGAGTAATTCCCATGAGGAATACCTAAGTATATCCGCAGGGGGATTAAACCATATTCTGATGAATTGGAAGATGGAGGACTCGGATCGTAATTATTTTCAAGGAAACATGATACCGCGGTTGTAGTGCTACTTACGTTTTCTTGTTTAATGAATATTATTTTGTAATGCGATTCCACTAGACTATAGCTGGGCCAAGTTGAATATTTTCCATTGGAAATTACACACGAGAAAAAGTATAGTTTAGCTCATAGTTTACAAAAGGAATGAATTTCTATTAACCTCAGAGGTCACCCAGATGGTGGATAAAATGATTGTCCTTTTCAAAGATGGAGGCCAATAAGGAATTTTCAGTTGGAGACCCAATCATTTCTTAAGCCTATCGATCCACAAGTTCTATACGTCTATCACGAAGCTTTAAGTTCCCGCCTTATACGCTCCAGGCCACTGAACTATAGACGTACAGTACAAGGTATCTCCGGATTCCCATTTTGTAGGTAGATCTGACCCTTTCTGAGAGTCTCTCCATATTACGATGAACACGGACACCAACCCGACATTTTTCACCGATCTGGCAAGGAATTGTTCCGTTAGGGCCCAACAATATGTAACCGAATTCCTGGGCCGCGTTATTTTCAAGACGAGCAAACAAGATGCATGGGCTAGACTTTGAAGATGAGCAAACAAGATGCAAAGGCGCTCTGAAGAAGGAATGAGGTATTATCCGAGTGCTGGAGTGGCTGCTGTATCGACCTAACCGCTTGAGGGGAGGATGTTTGTGCAAGGGACACTGTTTTTCTTCAAGAAGGGCACAGAAAGAAGGGAAGGTCGGCGGTTAGAATGCCGAGAAGCCGCTTTCTCTCAGTTGCCTTTGCGCCTGCCTGCCAGCCAGCCCTCTTTGAAAGTGAGTGAATCAACGTCGGCTGTGTCGCACATTCGGAAGGGGGAAAGGAACCCAGAGCATCTCCCCGCCGGATATGTTTGCCCATTGCTTGCCATCCCTCTCACCTGCCATACTGCCTGCTCTTATTGGATTTCGGAAATTTTCAGAAAATGCCGTTTTATTGACACCCAGCTAATGCCTGGTCGACACAACCGAAATTTAAGGAGGGAAATGAAAGTTGGCAAACTTTGGGCGAGGCCATTTGACAACTTTTCCGTCCAACTCTGCTCAGCATGGCATAAAGCATGTATAAAGTGGCGGCGGGACGTGTTCCGCACTGGTATACACTGTACAGCAAACCTAGCCGAGTTGGACAACTTTTCCTGGCTGTGCAGGACAAGCATTGTGCGCCTGCCCCCTCCACATGTGTTTTCTCCCGAGGGCAAGTATAAGTTGATCCGGTTAACCGCAAGCAGAAAGTTGCTCTGCGGGAGGCTGAGGATGCAACGAGGAATGTGGAGCATCCGCTGCCCCTCCGCAGCAAGCAGACCCTCTCAAGAAAAGGGGCTCGTGTAAACGGAGGGGGCCAAAAGCTAGGTGTGTTTTCGGAAACAGTGGCCCAAACTATGCGGACGGACGGGAGTCCTCTCCGGAATTCGGCCGGGTATGATAGCGGGACTGTACCGGCCATGTTTGTAAGAATTGTGGGAGGTGGTAGGACGGGGGGTGTCCGGAGGGGCCAAGCAACGGCCGACGGCGTCGTTGGCCCTGGCCCAAGAGAGCTGTGGCTTTTCTGTCCTGGCAGCGGCCAACTTTCGCCTCTCTCTCCCAATCCACCATTTGCAAGGCAAAGAATTTATTGTGAGCGGCGGTGGTAAGAGGGAGGCGGGGGGAGGGGGCGGTACCCCCTCCTCTTTCACTGGGGTAATGGAGGCTAATTTAGTGACGTCCGCTCCGAGCGGCTACCGCTTAAAGTTTCATCTCCGAGGAGTGCAATTAGACGAATTTGGAGCTAATTCGGAAACGGTAGCGACACTCGCGCCGTATTTTGTCTGCCGGGGACGTTTAGTGCGCTCATGCACAATTGATGCTGCCGCCTGAATGGAAGGGCAGTGGTGTTGTCCGAGAAGAGTGCTGCTGGGGTTGTTGTCTGTTTTTATTCTTTGCTCTTGTGAACACCTCAGTCAGCCGGGAAGCATTTGTTTGCTGGCGTCCTTCACAAGTCTCGTGGAAGAAAGCCATGTCAATTGACCAGCTGTGTACACTGTGGGTCCTCTTTATGCTTGGGATGGGCATGTTCATCTTGATGTTCTTTCCCCTCTCATAATGCCAAAAGCAACGTATACACTGCGATGCCGTCAGCTTATTATTATTATTATTATTATTATTATTATTATTATTATTATTATTATTATTATTCGATAGAATCACGATGGTTATTTTATCGTTGATAGGGAATAATTGATCTACTGGCGCAACTCTCGTGCCCATCTGCAGATCCCCAAATGGTGTGCAGGCCTGCTCGTGATGTAAAAGCTGGATTTGTTGAATGGGTTGCCATTATGAAGGAGCTCACCAATCATAGGATTTTACCAGAACAGTTTTGCAGCTCAGTGGTGGAAAAACCCATCCACAAACCCATCTTTCTTCAGTCGTCTGGCTCTGTGTTCACCTGTAATGTTAATCACTTCTTTCACTCCAAATCCAACCGCAATACCAAGTCGATATTGTTCAGATGTTAAGTTGGGAATTAAATCTGAGCAGGTCGCCTATGGTAGGCTACTGTTAAGCCTATTGAGAGAGTGCAATAAGTAGCCTACACGTAGTAAATAGAAAAATACTGTGCTCCCACTGTGCCAAGTAATTCCCGGAGATTAGGTTCTATTCCATGAAAGTGCAGCAAAAATTCTTTTCCTTGCAGTACCACCTTCATCAATAGAGATTATGGATCATGCTCGGGGATCACAGATAAGCATCAAAGAATCTGAGCAACTAGAACTTCAGTGTCGTGCAAGAAACGCCAAGCCACCAGCCACCATCATGTGGTACCGCAACAATGTGGAACTCAAACTAGGTGAGTATTACCATTCTCAAGGAACACTAACAGTTTTCTAACATACTGTGCGTGCTCCTTGCAGACACACGAGAAGACCGAACTACAGAACACGAGGGTATGGAGGACGGGAAACGAGTGACCAAGTATGACTCTCACAGCAAAATCACTTTCCAACCCACTGCCAGTGATGATGGGTCACTCTATGCATGTGAAGCACGCCATCCTGCACTGTCTATCCCTGACAGAGTTGCCATCCAGCTCAGTGTAAAACGTGAGTAACACTCTATGTGACAATAATTACTATGTACAGAATGGTGGGATTTATTTTCTGTTTCTCTACAGATCCCCCAGGTCCACCTCACATTGAAGGTTACACAGAAGATGAAGTAGTACGAGTGGGGCTTCCCATCTCCCTAGTATGCATTTCTCGAGGAGGTAACCCATTGGCAGAACTGGTGTGGTTCAAAAACGATGTCAAAATCGACTCCTCCTACACCACTTCTATTCGGGAATCTCGCAATGACTACACGTTCACAGTGGATACCAGTGACAACAATGCACGCTACCGATGTGAAGCTTCCAACCCCATGAGTCGTGCACCAATGAAAGCTGAAGTGAAACTGACTGTACAATGTAAGTAACTATGCCTGAATAAGAACTTGCACTTTTCAAAGGGTATGATTTAAAATATACATGTCGGTTCACAGTCGCTCCAAAAGAGATCAGAATCAGTGGCCCCACTGAAGCAAAAGTAGGAGATACAGTAGCCTTGCACTGCAACACATCCAACAGTAATCCTCCAGCAGTTATCACGTGGTTTAAGGATGGTCTTCCAGTACGCCCATACACCAATCGCACTGTTGCTGTTGCTGATGGTGGGTGGATAACGTCCTCCAACCTTACTGTGGAGATTCAAGAAGATGACCGCAACTTGACCATCACCTGCCAGGCAGTGAACCAGTACTTGGGGGAATCCAAAGTTGCCGGGCATATGATTAAAATAATTCGTAAGTAACTCCAAATTATATTCTTACAAGAACAGGTGCATAGTTAGGAAAGAGTAGGCCTTACTGGCATGCGGGAAGCAGCAGGGTGAGTGGTGGCTGGGGGCAGCTTGGCTGTGTCGCAAAGGCAAGGATTGATTTTTTGGATTTTGGAAGGGGTATGGTGTACCAACCTAACCTAACCAAGCCTAACCTTCCTGCCTTGTGGATACAGAGCTATCTTCAGCCATACACACCTATCTTCAGCAGATACATGCCTATCCTTGATCCTTGCCTTTGCGACACAGCCCGCTGCCCCCACAACTACTACCCTCCCGCATGCCAGTAAGGCCAACTCTATCCCATAGTTATTGCCAGCATATACATGAAATCCACTAAGTCCAAAAAATCAGTTTTCTGATAGTCAAAGATTTGACCTTGTACTTGTTTACATGCTAGTGAAGGCAGAAAATCCCGGTGTTGCTGGCTAATTATTAATCTTAGGACTAAAATCCAAATGGACTTCACCAGATGACAGAGCTTTAAAAATGCTACCTAGTGATGTAAATAACTCAAAACCACCGAAATTGGCCTTTTTGGATTTCACTTGCTTGCTTAATATGATTATATATCATACTCTCCACCCCACCGGGTATTCCATAATGCAACTTGCTCACAGCACCTTCCCCCTTGCTATGTCATCTGGTCACTTACTCACTTGAGGTGGCTGAGGCCAATGCATAACAGATTTCCATCTTTCCTAAGATACCTCCTCTTAGGATTTTCAAAGGAAAACCTCTCCCAGACTCAAACCACAATAGTGCACATCAGGCCTGGATGATGTGCTTTTGTCTGCAACAAAAATTAGCACCAAACACACTGGCATAAACTCTCATTGGTTTCTGGTACTTGAATTTCTGGTATGAAATGACAGAATCAAATTCAGTGTGAATAAATTAGATTACACAGAAATGGCAGTCAATCATACATAGTTGAGTTATACAGGGTGTAAGTCAGGGCTATTCAACTGGCGGACTGCGACGCTATACAGGACTGTTTGAAATAGCATGAAAAATTACAAATTCATGATTTTTTTGGAAAAAGTGCTACCAATTTCATCAAATACCCATTCAAATCGCCCACATTCAGCTAAGCTCGTGTGACCTTGAACCCCCCCCCCCCCCCCCCA
>KZ538001.1:171967-188102 GCA_000934665.2 Catajapyx aquilonaris
GGGGGGGGTCTGGACCTTCAATGGCCCAGGAAAGGGAAATACTGGACCTTGTCATAAACTAGTTGAATAGCCCTGGTGTAAGTTATATGAATTCATCTGCAGGAAAAAAAGTAGGCACCAATTTATTGATGTGTGCAGGAGGAAACTGGTTTTGAGGGATCCAGTTGAATGCTTCTTGCGATTAGTACAGTATGTATACTATTGGGTTCAAATACTTTTGGCCACTTTATCATGGTCTTGACGCAACCCTTCGCACAGACTCCACATTAAGGAGGTGTGTGTGTGTGTGAAGGGTTGCTTCAAGACCAGGATAAAGTGGCCAAATGTATTTGAACCTGATAGTGCATATCATAAGTAGGTGATACCATAACTACTTACAGAACCTCCTGGTCCACCCATGGTATATGGTTTTGGATCCAACCTGGTTGCTGGTCGCTTGCAGCGCATCACATGCATTGCTGCTGGTGGCAATCCAGTTGCCAGCCTTGCATGGTTCAAAGGCAACAAAAAGGTAATTGTAGATATTATTGATTAATTGCAACAATTGGATTAACAATTTTTGTACCCACAGCTCAACTCTGTCTACAGTACAAATGGCAACTTGGCTTCATCAGAATTAGCTATTGTTGCCAATATGTCAGACAATGGAGCTGAATATCGATGTGAAGCAACCAACAAGGCAACAAAGTCACCACTCACCAAAACTGTCACTCTAAGCGTGCTATGTAAGTCCCATGAAGGGTGCATAAAATATATTCCTGCATATTACAAGTTGTTCTGACATTTTGTGATGTTTTTCATTTTTTAGTCCCTCCGGCAATGGTAAAGATTCGCAAACGCCCTCGCAAGTTGAAAGAAGGAGAGAAGGCATGGCTAATATGTGAATCAAGTTCAAGCAATCCAGCAGCACGCTTGACCTGGTGGCATGATGGACTACCACTTCAGGGTCACAACAATGGCTCTCGGGATGGTGTGTATGGAGGCCAACAAACTGTAAACACACTTGAATTGGATGTGACAGCAGAGTTGGATGGTGCTGTATACACCTGCCAAGCTACCAATGAAGCCCTGCGGCAGAGTGTACATGATGCAATTGCTCTGGAAGTTCTCTGTAAGTATATGTGTAAGCATGCCATTCCATAATACAGTATTTGAATTTGCACCTCTTCCTGTAGTTAAGCCGCAGTTCTTGGAGGCACCTTCAGCAAAGAGAGACATAACTGAAGGAGAGTCAGCAGTCATCAACCTGGAAGCACGTGCAAATCCATCTGAAATATCTTACACGTGGACTCAGGATGGGACACCCATTCCCAGTAGTGCAGAAGCTGGGTCAGACCGGCATATAATTGCTTCTGGTCCACTTCTGAATGTGACAAGCGTGCGCAGAGAAGACGCTGGCACCTACATATGTGAAGCTGTCAATGCAGAGGGTTCATCCGTTACTACTGTTCAGCTCAATGTGCAGTGTAAGTTCGAGTACTCTTAAAATAAGGTTATTGCATGACTGTTGTGCAATGATAATATGTTACAGATCCACCACGTATAACATCATTGGAGCGCTGGGTTGTGGTTGGTGTAGGCGAAGATGTCCACATAGAATGTCAAATGGATGCTAACCCTCTGGAGGAAGGGATGGTGCGATGGGAGCGTGAAGGCTTTGACATAGCAGCCCGCACACGCCGATCCTATAAGCATCAAAGAGCATATCTGACAGTAGCAGAAGTGCAGCATGAGGACACTGGCCCTTTTGATTGCATCATTAATAATGGAATTGGTGAAGAAGCTCGAGGCACTGTGGTACTCATCGTAAAACGTAAGTCATCAAGTCTGTATGTGAAATCCAACGTAATTCTATTGTATTGGTATTCACAGAGAAACCTCAAATTGATACCTCACCTCAAATGGCCAAGGCAGCCAGCGACCAGGGAGAAACAGCTCGTTTGTCATGTCGAGCAAAAGGTTCACCCAACATCACTTTTGCCTGGTCGAGGGAAGGTGCTACCATTGGAACCCAGATGACTGAGAAGTATGAAGTTCAAGTGCAACAGGTATATACACATTTCAGCAACATTTTTATACCCTGCTTGTACTTGGATTGCATGGCATTTTATGATCACAATCACAACAAAATCATATACAATTACAGGTGGACTTTATAACTTGGGAATCAACACTGTTGGTCAAAACAGTTCGCTCAGTGGATTACGGTTACTATGAGTGTGTGGCTCATAATGAAATGGGCTTTGGTACATCTCGTGTTCTTCTGAATGTGACATCACGTCCAGACCCTCCATTCTTTGTCAAAGTACTAAATGTGAGCCATGATGCTGTGAGATTGTCTTGGACCCCTGGTTTTGATGGTGGCTTGCAGCAGTCCTTCAGAGTGCGCTTCCGTGAAGAAGGAGCAAGTGGCTACCGATATGCAGATGTGCAACCACCAAATGCCACCAGTTATGTTGTTGGGGGACTTAGTCCAGCAACACAGTACTCATTCCATGTTATGGCTCTGAATGGAATAGGGGAGGGCAACTACACCAGAGAAATAGTGAAAGCAACCACCTCCAGTGAGTATTCTCAATAAACTTGCATGGCTGCTTAATATAATTCTTCTTTTGATGCATGATTATAATAGCAGAAACCAACTTATTGCTTCTCATGGGATAAGGTGACACACTAACTGCATGGGTAACGGTTGACATTTCTTCTTAGGTGAGGCCCCTCCTACAGCTACCTCCACTTCTGATGTAGACTATCAGCCTGGCCAGATACCCAAGCTCCTAATCATAACTATCACCATAGTGGGGACTGCCCTTCTTGTGCTCAATGTAGTCTTGATTGCCTTCTTCGTGCGCAAGCGCTCCAAGAAACGCATGACAGGTGAGTGGACAAACATTTATGTTGTTTTTTTTGCCCTCCTGGACGTGTAGGTGAGGTACCTCTGGGTGACCGAGAGAGGCGGATGTCAGAAGCAATGGGGAACAAGGGGGAGATTCCCAGAATTGTCATAATTTCGGTCTCAGTTGTGGGCTCCTTCTTGTTAATCCTGAATGTGATCCTAGTCTGCTGCTTCATCCGACGGAAGAAGAGGAAGGCTGAGGGTAGGACAGAATGACCATTGTATCCCTAGTTTTAAGTGTTTGGGGTAGTAATGCACCTTGTTTAGGAGGGAATCATCAATAACCAGATATCATTTTTGCAGCGGCAAGTGACCAGGGTAGCAGCAAATCAGCCACCATGGAAATGTATGCCCCAAGCAGCTACAATGAGACGGTGACAGGCGAAACACTCAGCTCTATTTCTGAGAAGAGTGAAAGCTACTCCAACAATGGCAGCAATGAGGATTACATAGTCAGTAATGTTGAAGTCTCTTTGTACATGCAATGTTGGATCCTTGCTGTTTTTTTTTGAAGTGACAAATGATTCAGTCATGTGAATGGCAGAAAGGCGGTCCCATGGTGTAACGGTAGCACTCTGGGCTTCCTAGTCCAGCAGTCCGAGTTCGAGTCTCGGTGGGGTTTGCCATCCATGTGTGATAGATTGGTGTTTCCTATGTAGCCTAACAGAGAAAATGGGGTGAGGGAGGCAGCAGGTATTACAACATCTGGAAATGTCCTGCATGCTTTTGAAGAAATTAAAAAGCATGTAATTATTTGTTTCAGTTGCTACTCTGAAATTGAAAGTGTACTCCCATTACAGGATGATGGAACAAAGCCAGCTGCAGCCAGCACTTACCTGATTGACCAGATGGAACCTCCAGTGCAATACCCATACCATCCGACAGATCCTTCATCATCACGTCAAAATACTCTCACCAGACACAAGGCCAACAACATGAATGTGGAGGATGACAGCTATGCTGATGCCCTCCGACGAAATGCCTACAACCAAACTTTGGGTAATGTTTTTGCAATACTGTGGCAAAACTAGTTGGAGCAACAAATATCAATCATATCACTTTCAATATGGGGTAAAATTGTTCATATTTGGGTTATGATAATATTTCAATGTATTTCTTTCTAGGAGAAAAAGTGACATATGGCAAGAGCACCACACCCAGACCGTCCAGTCGTGCTGCTGCCAGTCCTGATACCTACTACAACATTGCTCCAGACTCCCGTTATGTGCCGTACCCACCTCCTGGATTTGGTCCTCCTGTGGGCAATGGCTCCATCCACCACCACCATCACCACCAAAACATCCCACCCACCAACGGGACCCTTCCTCGCAACAGTGGCAGCAACTCAGGGGGCCAGCCCGCCCAGAATGGACCTGTTGTGGTAGTGGGCTCTCCACCTCCCAGTGTCCGGTTGGGGGGATCCAGCTCTTCTCCTGTGCGGACAGCCGTTCAGGTACCACCGCTGCTGTCCACCTTCAACCCCAACCCCACCCCCAGCCCCACTAACATGGTGGAGGCAGGCTACGAAAACGAAGGTCACCTTGTGTGAAAGCTCAAGTGCCAGCTTGTGCTTTGATCTCAACTTTGCATTGCTCCTCCTAGCTCACAAGTTTTTTGGTGTTTTCTGTTTTTTTTTTGCTTCAGTTGAGACAAATGTTCTACTAGATGGCGCTCCCTCTGTTGTTAAGCAGCCACCATTTTTGCATTTTGTTTGTGGAAGCATGTGGACATTGTGTTAAAGAGGCCAAGCCTCTGGAAAAAGTGCCTTGACTGCATAGCCAGTAGACGAGGAGAGGTCAGTCGGCGTCTGCCTCACTGCAGCTGACTGACCAAAGTGCTCTTTTGGCCCTCCCATTTTCCCACCCCTCAGACACTCCCCCCCCCCCCNGTCCCCTGCTGCCACTTCATCCCACCTACTGTTGTGTGTTGTTAACGTTGTACATACAAGTGAAAGTGCGCGAGTGAGTGCGAGCATGCTTCAGTGCTCAAGTTTTGTGTAAGGGACCAACTCATCCTCACCATATCTTTAGTTGCATTGTTTTTTTAATGCCTTGGCCATTATGTTAATTTTCCACCCTTGTTTAAAAGCTGTGATGCTCAATTCGGGGGGAGGGGGGTTGGTGAGGAAGGCTTGGGTGGGAAAGGAACTTGTGCCCCATTAATTATCAACCTCACCTACAGTATGTTGTTAGGAAAAAACTGCATTTTCTAGTCACCAACGATGGACTAACGTAGTGTTTGTTTTCATGTACCAAAGAAGGAGGGTGGTATGGAAGAGAAATCTCCCTTGCTTCTTCGTTTCCTTCCTCATGTCACAGAGTCAAAATGTTGCACGTATAACGTGCAAGTCTTCCATGTTGTTAGGTTTGGTTTTCCTTTTTTGGTTAAGGCTTTGTGTGTAGCACCATTCTCTTTCCCAACCCTCAAACACTCGTTCCCTCAAGCAAGTGTGGCTCGAATGAGAAGCTGTGGACATTGTTATTGTTTATGAATCATTTGTACAAAATGGAAATGCTATTCATAGTTCAAGCCAAATGCACTTTCTTTGTGTGTGTGACCTAGAGAATGAAAAGTATCACACTGCAGTTTAATCAAGTGCTACCTGGAAAAGTTCATCATGAGCAAACTTGCTTACCATGTCACCTGAAGTGGCAAGTAAGGTGTGTTATACAAGTGGCTCATTATGAACCAGGCTCCCAATTAGGGGAAAAATTTTATAATGTGCAAAGAAATAGCACATTTCATCACAAATTATATTGACATTTGTCACTGGGGGCAGTAGCCAATACTCAATTTCACTGCAGCACTGTACCAATGAAGAAACCCTCTAGGCCAGTGTCTTTTTCCCTAGGCCTCTCCTCTCCTGACTAAAACAAGTAAACAGCAAGTATATGTTAATGTACTTAAAACATGTAAACATGAAGGTTTGTACCTAAGACCTCAATGGAGGAATAAATTTAAAACATTTCACAATTGTGTTTCTCTGAACCTGCGCAATTGGGATTGGTGGTCATGCTCTGTTCTAAAGCCGGCTCCACACCGGCTTTTTTTCTCATGTGGAAAATTAATGTCCTGTTGCTAGCAGTTGCTAGAAAATGAGGCAGTGAGGAGCACTTCTCTGATTTAATTCATGACGTCAACGCGGACTTGAAAATTTAAACCTACAGTATTTCTATGTATCAATGCAAGTCACCCTCTCCCCATTGGTGCCTCCCTCTGTGCATGCTCAGTACCTTCCTGTTGGCCACACTTTTTCAGCGTCAGTCCGCCGAGACTGCTCCTGCTGGCAGGGTGCGGCCACCCCCCAACAGGATTTTCTCTAATGCTGGGTTGTGAACCTAACTGAACCCTTGCTCCGTGAACCCGATAACATCGGAGCTACTCTGGAGCAGTAGAGCCAGGTCCGTAGTTTGGCTGGGAGCTTGCCAGCTTGCTCTGGAGCATGGCTCAGGCCAGCGCCTCCGGAGTTGAACCCGGTTCCGGAGGGGAGTTCGGAGGGGTTCAGAGCTTGGTTAGGTCCAACATACCAACGCAACGGGGAGAGAGGCAGAAAAACCGCTGGATTTACTCCAGCGTATGCATCATGTTTTCATGGTGCCAGAATGACATTTCCAAGCACCCGCGATACAGGGTGTACCGCAAATGTCACATTTTCATGTCATATGCATTTGTTGTATGTCACATTTTCATGTCATACACATTTGTTGTATGTCACATTTTCATGGCATACGCATTTGTTGTATGTCACATTTTCATGGCATACGCATTTTTTGTATGTTACAATATCATATTGTAACATACAAAAAATGCGTATGACATGTTTGGGCTGGATTGGTTTGCATGTGATATTAGAATGCTTTTTTCAGATTTGCAATGGACTAATCACTAATGTGTTTGTGAGTGAGGGGTTGACATAATTATGTGCACATTGTGCAGGGTGGTACGATGGTGTAGTGGTTATCACCACAACCTTCAACCTCTGAGGTCCCGAGTTCAATCCCTGTGTCAGACAAAGAATACTTCTAGGGCTCGGGGCAATAAGGAGGTAACTGCCATTTTCAAGCATTTACGGGTTTTGCAGTAATAAGGGGGTATCTGCCAAGTGGCACCCTGCCATTGTAACTTCTTGACACTGTGCCACTCTTTCTGCTCATTAATTTATGATACTTGCCTTAGTATTCAATGAAGTTCAATGAAAGCAATGGCCGCAAAAAGCTTTCTCCCCGAAAATTATGATTTTGGCGGTTACCTCCTTATTGCCCCGAGCCCTAGACTTATGTGGATAGAGTTTCAATGGTTCTCTCCCATGATCACGTGGGTTTTCTCATGGCTCTCCTGTTTCCTCCCACAATCAAAATCCCTCACAGGACAGGTAATGATTAAAGATAGTTATTGAAAAGCTGATCCCCTAAAAGGCCCAAGTAGGCCTATCATGTGGTATCCACTATTTTTGTTTATTTTTATTATTACATGCACTTTGTGCAATTATACTGATGAAGTCACATCTTTAAGCCCTGAAGTAGGCTTTATTGTCTATTCCTTCCTTTTAGAATATGCATACAAGTAATAATTATTGAAGGGCTTGGTGGAAGAACCAGGTAGCTCCATATTGCCAAGTTTTGAGAAAACGGCAACAATGTGTCTAAAAAATTCAGAATTCACACCAGAATATTGTAAAAATTAATACAGATGGACTACTCACAATGGCTCTTAAAATGGTATTAAGTAGTAAGCAGGTACTGGTAACCAAATAAATATTAAGTAAATAAATGGTCTAATCCGTGGAGCTAGGGGTGTGCGGCAAAAAAAATCATTTAAAAACTGTGATTTCAACGAGTGTTAGGGTGTGCATATGGAAGAAGCCGGGAATGGGTCCGAGGGGCCAGCGACGATCCGTTTCCGAGCTGTCGACCTTTGACATCGACGATGTCCATCCTTGAAAGTGTGGATACCTCCGTGCATGCTTGCATTGCTGGTTGCCAGAGTCAGGTGGTTGAGCTACTGTTTGGGGGGAGCGCGCCTGACTCAAGCAACCAGCAATGGATGCTTGTATGGGGGTATCCACAGTTACAAGGATGGACATCGTCGATGTCAAAGGTCGACATCTCACTATGTCTCGAGGAAAGCGAGGAGCTACATGATTCTTGGACCAAACTATGGACAGTTTTTTTCTTCATAGGATCCCATGATTAACTCATTTTCAATTAAAGTGGAGCTACCTGGTTCTTTCACCAAGCCCCTCAATTAGGGTTCCATACTTATGGGCAAACAATACTCATATTTTCACCTGGCACTTACGTACATAGGCACTAAACCAAATAACAGCAGTAATGAATATGGAAGGTATTTTTAATATCAGTTAAGCAGTGCATGATTGTTAAATGTTAAGTTTTTAAAATTTCATATGAAATGTCATTTTCTCCACTACTTTCTGAGAAGTAAGGAACATACGTACAATAACAAAAGACAATTCCAACAATCATAACGCAATGCAAAACAATATGGTATATTGAAAACGAATTTAAAGCAAGTATTGTAATCCACAATATGTGGCCCACAGACGTGGTGTTTAACCATTTTTGCAGTTGCAAAATAAAAAATGTCACTTGGCATTGAAAAAAACAAACACAAAACATAGTCCAGGAATTTACATTCAAATGGGTGGAATGGGACTGTTTTGATTGGCAATATGTGGCTATGTCTGGTTGGACATATGGATAGTGTGAAAAAAGAGACACAGATAGAGATGCAAACTTTAATGTGCAACGTTTACATCTCAATCCAAAATATTCAACTATTATAATGTGGAATTTTTCATCTTCAACTTATCTTGATCTTTTCTCTTCATTCGTTATGATCTGCTGAATGTAATATTCATATGATCAGTGTATAGACATTTTCAATCCCCAGTACTCAATGTTGTGCACCCATAAAGCCATCCCATAAAGGTTCCGATTCTGGCTCATAGTCTACCAGCACCGAAAAGCATTTCCAAAGAGGAGACGATCAGGACCTGGGCCCCCTCTAATGCAAGTAGCACTTGGTCGTGCAGGTCAGATTATTAGGAAGATCCATTTCAATGGATGGGCTCAAGGTGATCTTGCCTCTCTTCAGGACAATCAGAACCTGTTCATTGAAATACAAGAAAGTTGAAATAACAAATCAATGGTATGGCAGCTTGACCGCCCCCAACAACTCATCCCTTTAAAATTCCACCTATCACCTAGAATCCTAGATGGTTCATTTTAATTTGGGGTCATTAATAGTGTACACCACATTTCAATCATCCCCTTTCAGCCTTTATCCCTCGCTTTATCCCCTACTATACAACAACAACAACAAAAATGCCACAAGCTTTCCTACCAGCATGAGCAGAGGTGGCTCTCTTTACCCTACACCCTTCACCTTACACGTTTATCATTTGCCCACTCAAATGCAGGATGAGGCTGAAAAATATTACCAACCTTTCCACTAGTTCCAAGGGACCAATCATTGAGTTCCCTGACTAATGCTGTCAGCTTAGGATGCATAATGCCTTGCTGCTTCACCTTGGACATGATGTCTGGAATATCAAGAAGCACTCATCTAAACTAACAGGAAGGTTTCAAATATATTGAACATGGCCCAAAAATGACTCAAGCACTATGACAAACCCTCAAATTCCTGAAATTATAAAAAGCAAGTACAAATAAGAAAATAAAGTCATAGATACAAATGCACATGCTGCACAGACTGCCATTAATTTTATGGCAATGTTTGGCGTGCTGGGGAACTGGCACTTAGAAAACACAGCATGCAATGGAACATTGCAGAAGAAATAAGAATAAAATACACCAAAATGGCAAAATCTCTTACCTTTTAAGAATGTCTTGTGTGAGTTCTGAAACTCAAGTAACATGTGCTGAGCTGTTGATAGGCTGCAATGACGAAGAAGACAATCTGCAGCCTCGACCAGTATACCAAAACCACCAATCCACCCTTTCTCTTTTTGGGTAACAAATCTTGAGACACAAGCTGCAGTGATGTCTGGGGGCGCCTGCTCTGCTGGCAGCTCATAATCAGTCAAGTCTACCTCTTCACAATCTACATCAGCTGGCTTAATTACAAGTATACCTGATGATGGATCTAACAATGCCAACAGAGGAGCCACAACTTTGCGCAGATTTAATGTTGATTGCTGCCAAATTACAAGAAGTGTATCATTACATTGAAACATCCTGCATAAGAGTAAAGTGTGTCACTTACCTGGAAATACCAAAATGTTGTCTGAGGCGCAATTCTTTCATTTTGCAAGTAGACTTTCCAGGTGGCCAAGTGTGAAGTCAAGTCATACAATTGCGGCTGTGGTTGAAAACAGTTGTCTCTGGAAACACTATCACCAGGAAGAGAGTTGAGGTCATTAGGTTCAAATTCTTCGTCAGAAGCTACGTAGATTCAATAAATACTCCAACTTCTTCTGAATCAGACTAAGACATTTGCAACAGTCGTAGCATTCAGTTGAATTCCCTGAAATGATTAACAAATGGCACTGGCACGAATACCTTTTCTTGTCTGGTGTTTCCCGGTCACTCTTGACTTTCATGGTCTATGCCCGCATATCAGACAGGGCATTTCCACTCTCATTTTTGATAAATCCTGGATTTGCTTTACATATTTGTCAGGCAAATCATTCATGCTGTAATAGTCAGTAACATAATTATTGATATGAGTCAGACTGTCGCGTAATATTTCTCATAACAAGTAGCAATATTAAACTACTCTTTACAGTTATATTATTCTAAGTTACACCGAAGCAGGTTGGCATAGTGGATAAGGCGTCCGACTGCTAATCGGGAGGTCCTGGGTTCGAATCCCGGGGCCGGCAACTCTGACCGTGGTTTTCTGTGGTTTCCCACGGTCCTTCCAGGGAAATTCCGGAGTTGCTTCCGTAATTAATAGGCCACAGCCGCTTCATTCCGTCCCTATCCTATCCCAAAGTGCACAGTAAAATGAGAAGCAAAGAGTTCCAGGCAAAACAAACTTCCCCCCTAAAGAGCCGATGGCTGATAACGGGGTATGAATTATTAATTATTAATTATTATTATTATTCTAAGTTACAGGCCCTTCTCCATCTGACAAATTCTTCAGTAAGGTTAGTGGAGTGTCGTATCTTATATAAAGAAGTGTAAGTGGGATAATTATTATCTATGCATTCCAGTACCTTAAGAGTGAATGCATGATCAATGTTAAGTGTTAACTCCAAAATAAATGGATGATATACACTGTTAATTAGGGTCAGTTGGGGTAAGTGCAGCAGGATTTTGATTAAGTGCAGTTTAAAGGGATGCTACTTCCTCAGTAATTAGCAAGTGATAAAAAAAGTAATGGACAATATACCCTACCTTATGGCTTTCAAAGTGACCTATTGAGTAATAATAATAAGAAGAAGATAATAATAATAAGAAGAAGAAGATAATAATAATAATAATAATAATAATAATAATAATAATAATAATAATAATAATAATAATCCTGGGTAAGTGCTTTCATCCCCGGTGGGGGTATATCACACGGAACCTTTATTGTACTATTATACATTGGAACCTACTCATTGAAACGCCTGGGCCCATGGGCAGGATGACAGGAGGGGATGTGCAAGGTGCAGTGCATCTGACGCTGTGGCCATTTTTAGTGAACTCCCCCGAGTGGTTTAGTCTGTGGAAATACCACCCGAGACGAAGCCAGAGGTGACCCTGAACTCTGCACGAGATGAAGGGGGTGTCCCCGGGTTGGGATCGAACCCGGGACCTTAACATCCGTGGGCGCATACGTTACCGCAGCACCACTCCGCCTCCCCCTTGGCCTATTGAATAACATCAAGACATTCATCTATGTGGGTGCTCAGTGCTGCACTTGCCCCGCGATATGGGGTAAGTGCAATTGTCGAATTCTCTCATGGTAATAAACATTGCTTGGGTTGCATATGACTAGTGCCACAAAGACACAAACTTCCTGTGTCAGTCTGTTTTTCCCAAATTAAAAAATGCGAAGAAGTTCTTACAGGAAGAACTTACATTCACTGCTCCGCAACAGGTTGGCTAACAGTACTGGCATTATCTGATTAAAATGCATTATGTTGAAGTGTATTCTCACCAATGCATTAGCATGTCACCAGTCGCGGAATATCTATTGGTTACCCACCAAGATGTATTGTTGCCTCTTTTGTCGACTGCTATCTTTATATTAATCCAATATTGCATTTTGTTACACATGGCCTACCCATATTAATTGTTTATGCACTTGCCCCTAACCATGTTTAGTTACGGGCAAACCCAGCCTGATTATGCCACCAAAACGGAACAATAACAGCGTGATAGTACATCTCAACCTAGTACAGTGCGGAAGCATGCGATTTAAGACTCGTCAAAAATTCATACCCACTTTCCTGGGTTATGCTTATGATTACTTGCCCATCCCCAGTGGAGTTCGCCCACCCCCCAAAAAATTGAGTGGTGGGGTAAGAAACAAAATGTGATAAAAATCATCTTTCAGATTATCTGGGCTTGAGAATAGATAATAATGAAGCGTAACAATGGAGTTAGGCGGACGCCAAAGTTTAAGTTCATTTGAGAGTCAACAACTGAAATAAATATGATTATACACCTTGAACTGTGAATTTCTGTGGGGTAGAGTAAAAATTGCTGCCACTACGTTTATATGTTACTTAGCAGGACGTTAATTTTAATAATGAACCTAAGGGGCCACACAAACCCGCAGACAGTATTAAAATTAATTACACAAAATCTAACACAGAATTTTTAAACAAATATGGCTCGCAGACTTCTTCTGAATTTGCTACACGTTTGTGTACAACATTTAACGGCGTGATTTATAAATAAATAAAAATGTGACAACATTGTCTATTTAGAATTCAGTCCAATGTGCTACGATAAAAAAAATTCAATTCAATTAACGTGAAATGGTTTTTTAAATCCCTGCATTAAAAATGCACAGAAAATTCGACATCTGCAAGCCCTGATAAACATTTTTAAATTCCGTGGTAGATTTTTTGTAGGCCTAATTCATTTTAATGCCGTCTTGGGATTTGTGTGGCCCCTCAGGTTCATTTTTAAAATTAATGTCCTGCCAAGTAACATACAAACGTAGTGGAATCAATATTTACGAGACCCCACGGAAATTCACTGTCCAAGGTGTAATCATATTTATTTCAGTTGTTAACTGTCAAATCAACTTAAACTTTCGTGTCCCCCTAACTCCAATGTTACAATTCATAATATTATCCATTCTAAGGTCCAGATTATCTTAATGGAGATTTTGTATCACATTTTGTTTATTACCCCCACCATTCCACTTTTTGGGGGTGGGCGAACTGCACTGAGGTTGGGCAAGTATGACCTTAAGTGTCTGTGCTTCATATTTCATATTTCATATTTCCTTTCATAATGACAGCTATGCTGAGCACATGAATTAACGCACGTGCAGGGCAGCAGGGGACATAATTTCTACCGCATATGTGCAAGGAATCAAGTCGGACACCATACTCTCCCTTGGCTTAGCTCCACATCACACACCTACCTTACTTGCAATCATATTGTGGCGTGGACATTGCCCTTGAGCCATTACTCCTCTCCGTGCATAGCTTCTGCTAGTATCATGCACATTTAAAAGCCATAGAGTTTCAAATGAGGACCAAAAAATACTCTCCATACTAAAAGTGGTTAAAACTGGCATGTAATGAATATCAATGCTTGACTAACTTTTTGTGACAAATATCCATCAATTATTATACGTATCTCCCATTTTATATACCAAAACTGCAGTTATTGATCATAACTTGGACAGGGACTTCAAGGGTCGACCCGGCCAATAGGCCCTAGACCCCAAGATGATTATTATTGATGCATCTCCTGGATTGGTTGTAATGGTAAGTTAGCATGGCAAAATCTTAACAACCACTGCAAACTTGAAGCCCTTTAAGTTTTACTAAAATGACAAATATACCGTATGAAAACACCAGGCCAGTGCACCATAGAGAAGCAGTGTTCACATCATGCCTGGTACTTATTTTGTGGGCCTGAAGCAGGGAAGGCGTCCGCCAAAGGCCAAACCGGACGGCGTCGGTGTTCCACGACAGCCCAGCAGGGAAACCAGCAGGGATACCGCGAAACCACTCAAACGAAGTGTTCCAATCAGTTCAGCGACCAATAAGGAGTTGTCCGGCTTGTTCCAGAATTTTCCTGCGTCCCGCGAACGATACCATAGCTCACCCTGCGTAACCAATGCCTGACAGACCTAGGTGCCGATTGGCTCTCCAGCACTAAACTGACCAATCGTAGTCATTTCGCGCGCTGTATTGCAAAGCAATGCGATGTAGTGCCACCTGCCGCGGTTACTAGCGCCCTAGCTGCCTAGCGGGTAGTAGCAGAACCAGAGTGCAGCCTTGCCACGTGGAAAGAAATCTTTCTCGGCAGCGTGGAACCATAAGGTTAAGGTAAGTCACTCTACAAGTCCTCGTACACTACGCCGTAAGCCCGACTTAAGTCCTGCCGGACTTGCATAAGTCCGGGGATGAAAGTCCGGCCAGATTTACTGTTTCAAAAACGTTCTGGAAAGGCCGGGAAAGGCTGAGAGACGAGTGGCGGGTATGTCACTTGATGACTCTCTTGATGATAAGCCTACCAGATGGCGCAGTCAAAAATATATACATAATTATAACTATTATATAATTATATTATATAAATTTGGTTGAGATTAGTTTCGCCCGCCCCTTCGGGTTGGCTCCACTGACGCTTCGGTGGAGTCGCCTGGCGGGAGCGTCGGGGAAGTTGGGGGAAGGGGGAGGGAGAGGAAGACGGAGGAAGAAGAGAGCGAGCGAGAAGGAGGTTGCTTGCTGGAGTTGTGTGTGTAGGAGGAAGCAGGAAGGGAAAGGTGGCAACCGACACTGAAGGAAAATAAAACGTGAGTTACTTGAGTCTTGCTGTCTTATTTGAAGACAAGGTACCGCACAGAGACATTTTTTGTGAAACTATACTTTGTCACCGATATTGGTGCCTTAGACCATATATACCAGTAGACGCTCCCCTCCCGTTTACGAGCAAGCGCAAAAGTGAAACCACCCACTCTGAGGGGGGATCACGTGACTTAGGGCAAAAGGGAGGCGGGAAGGCGAAATTAACATGGCGCCTTATGGGGATTCCGACTATCTTTGCGCCGTCACTGTCAGGCGCCTATTGGGACTAAAAATATGCAATGGGTACCAAATGATAGCTCCGCCCATGCCCCGTCTCATGCCGTACATCTTCATCCGAGAGGTTGAGCGGGGAAGGACATAAAAAATCCTACACTGTGTCATTGTTTCTCGCCGGAAGTGCAGTTTGTGTCACTACATCACTCAAACAACCACATTAAAATGTTCCAAATTTTAATATGCTGTGCAGACAATCTTCCTCTGCATATTTCACCAACTCGAGGTTGCTTTAATTATCCGAAAATAAAAAGGTGAGCATATAAGTGATATCGGGACTTAGGGCAGCTTCAGTTAGGTCTGATTGATCAAAGTTCGCGCAAAACCTATACTTAATAATAATAATAATAATAATAATAATAATAATAATAATAATAATAATAATAATAATAATAATAATAATAATAAATAATAATAGTAATAGCAGCAGCAGCAATAGTAGCAGTAATAATAATAATCATAATTGTGCCTATTATTATTATTATTATTATTATTATTATTATTATTATTATTATTATTATTATTATTATTATTATTATTATAGGTTTTGCACAGACTTTGATCAATCAGTACCTAACTGAAGCTGCCCTGAGTTCCGATATCACCTATATGCTCACTTTTTTATTTTCGAATAATTAAATCAACCTCGAGTTGGTGAAATATTCAGAGGAAGATTGTCTGTACAACATATTAAAATTTTGAACATTTTAATGTGGTTGTTTGAGTGATGTAGTGACACAAACTGCACTTCCGGCGAGAAACAATGACACAGTGTAGGATTTTTTATGTCCTTCCCCGCTCAACCTCTCGGATGGAGATGCACGGCATGAGACGGGGCATGAGTGGAGCTATCATGTGGTACCCATTGCATATTTTTAGTCCCAATAGGCGCCTGACAGTGACGGCGCAAAGATAGTCGGAATCCCCATAAGGCGCCATGTTAATTTCGCCTTCCCGCCTCCCTTTTGCCCTGAGTCACGTGACCCCCCCCCCCC